>JAEQBA010000573.1:13649-41905 GCA_019434445.1 Phalangium opilio
CCCATTTGAATCAATAATGGTCGGCTACTGAAACTTTTTCATGGTACGCAATATGTACAAATTCAGATCTCTCAGAGATTTTTGTTTTTGCAATTAATCGCCACTCTAGTCTTAAAAATGAAGTTTTTTAAACTAAATCCTATTTTTGCAAAGTTTTTTTGCTTCATTAACTAACAATTTTTTTCCCAATTCCCATCACAAAAAAATCAAATCTGAAAAAATTATTATTTTTGGGTAAAACATTGCCCTCAAAGCTATCTGTTGATGAAAGCGCGATATAAGAAGAGCATGGCATCGAGCGCTCGATTACGCATTTGCATAAAAAGTGACAATAAATGGGTAGTTTTTAGTGCAAAATGTAACAAGTTGGGAAACCAAAATAAACCTCTCCGAGCCGAGACGAATTTACTTTCTAAACACAGGTCCACCAGCCAATGAGAAAAACCGGAAATAAATGATTCAAATTGGCGAAATATTGCCAAGGTCTTTAGCAAAGGCTTAAGCGTTTAACAATTTCCTTTGTATCCTCAATAATTCTAATGAGGTCCTAAAATGTATCACTGAAGGGTGTATTTAACTTTCGGCTCACTCTGAACCGTTAACACCTCCTATAAGAGGAGGCGAAACAAGGTCATTTCTAGTTTAAATCTAGGGTATCTTATTTAACAGACCCAATCGTTTCAACACTTGTGGATAGATGAAGAATTAACATCCATATTATCTAATGAATGTAAAAAATGCGTTTGCACTATATATAAATGTAGTAAAGCTGAATTAAAAAGTAAACACCAAATTTGAAATGTTAATATCAAAATGTGTTCTTGGAATATTAAGATGAAACAGAGCTTTATAGCTACACAACTACTTAGAGAATCGATCGTAATGCCGAAAAATATTTAAAATATTTCCATTTAATATTCTGCAAAAAGGAAATGTTATCGTTTTGTAAGAGATCTTATCATCCTACTCGCTTTATATTAACTTTGATGTGCGTGTAGTGTTTCGATTCGGATGCAATCTTCATTACTCGTTCTATATAAACTCTCACTTGTGTCATTACACAGAAATAAGTTTATCTTAAATAATTAATTAAATATAAAAAATATTAATTATTTTAGTCGCCAGTAAATAACTTTAAAAATAGTTAAATCGTTTAAAATAAAGTTGTTCCTATTATCTTTCGAAACTTTGCTAATAATGACGTTTAAAGTGAAGGGTACCCCTCTTGCCCACTTTCTTCAAATTTTGGGGTATATACGATTCGTTTTCAATATAATAATAGATAAAAACGCATTCGAGTGAACTTTTGTTGGAAGCCCTCCCATTGGGAGGCTAGACGTTTCTCGTAACCCTAGCCGATCGCCGCGTATATCTTAAAACCAAACGAAAACGATGGAGAAGAAGCCGTAATGGACAAAGACCTGAAGATGGTGGTGCATAGAAGCTGGTGTCAAAGTGGGATTGACGAAGAACAGAAGATGGTGGTGCTTACGAGCCAGCAAGTACAGGCTAGTGTCCATGTGGGATGGACAAAGACTAGCAGATTGCGGTCCTTAAAAGCCAGTTAGTAAAGACTGGTGTTGGTAGATGAATGGCCAAATTTCAGTGAACCGCGAACGCGTTCCGCAAATCGGGTATTTGTTTGCTCCGATTTGTAAACTGCGAACGCGGTCACGTGGGTTCTGACAGATAGACAGACAGACAGACACACAGACAGACAGACACGACCGGTGTAATACCTCTCCGTGACATACGTCACTCGGAGAGGTAATAAAGAAAATTTGAGAAAAAACCAGAAGTGGAGGTTTAACTTAAAACTAATAAAAAACTTCGCAAATAAATTAATAAACGATTAAACCTTAGTAAATTTGCAGACCACCCTAAAACTTTAGACTTATGACGTTTACTAACTGGTAGCAATCTGCCAGCGTTGAGAACGACAGGAAACATACGAGCAATGCGAGAAGCAATGTAATGTACCCATAAGGAAATGTACATTCTTACTCCTTAGAATTATTCTATGAAAATTGCCAATGAAAACGGTAAAAAAGGTACTTCTTTTATAGGTTCAAAGTGTTTTAAAGCATGTAAAAAATAATTTGCTAATTTAATGGAAACAAAACGTCGCCAGATATGTAGGATATGTAGTCTTGTACACAAACCAAGATGAATGCTTTTGCAACCTTTCGATTGTTTGAAGAATGAAGCAAAATGTCGGTGTTCCTTTAATAGGATAATTAATTACGCTTGGAATTAATAACAAAAGTTTAATACTGAAGAATTGTTATGAGTTTGTTACATCTGGCGACTAGCAAGGCTTATTCTCTAACTGCGTATATCGTCTATCTTTTTATGTTTGTTTTCAGCACTAGGTTTATTTATACATCTATATAAATCGATCCGTAAAGGGATTCCTCACTAGACGCCATCTATCTTAGTACATGTTACGTTTACAAAATAATATTTGAATTATACAACATCCTTCCCTTTAGTTTATAAATTCAGTCTTTGTGGTTGGCGAACAACGCGTCCTGCTTGCGTACGATAAGGTTCTGGAGGTGTTGGAACGTCTTTTGTTTGATGTCTAACTGGTGTTGACAATTCTTGATCGGAAACCTTGGAAGCAGTATCAGGAGGGCTTGGCTCCGAAGAGTCTTGTACTTCTTGAGGATTTTCTATTTGTACCTCAACTTCAGGTGTTAAGGGTATGAGGTGAAATCTATTTCGTCTTACGGTGCCACGTGGTGTTTTCACAACATACGAGCGAGGTTCTGACGCCTTTTCAGTCACCGTTCCTTGTAGACGCATATATCTGTGATCCAGACAGTTTCACCATTTGCAAGATTTCTCAAGGACCTGACATTGTGGCGAACATAATAATACTCTTTCTGAGTAGCTTTAAGTTGTTCTTCCTTTTTCGCGACTTGTTCGCGTGGAGGGATGCACGGCGTTAATTGAGTTTCATGTATTGGTATAGTTGAACGTAACTTTCTACCCATCAATAATTCGGCAGGGCTGTACCCATTCGCTAACGGAGTCGTACGATATGCTAACAAAGCTTTGTAAGGATCTTCTGATTTCTTTAGTTGTTTCTTGCCGACTTTTACCGCGGCCTCCACGAACCCATTGCTCTGTGGAAAGCGCGGACTGGACGTGACGTGACTGAAACCGTAGTCCTTCGCGAACTTCCGAAATTCTGATGTATGTGTGGGCACAAACTGTGGGCCATTGTCTGATTTGACCGTGACCGGTATCCCATGAGTAGCAAAGACAGACTTTATTTTCGTGATCACGGCGTCAGCCTTCAAATCAGTCAGTGGGCGTATTTCAAAATAACGGGAATAATAATCCGTAACCACGATGTACCATTGTTTCTCCAAGTAAAACAGATCCATGGCGACGGTCTGCCAAGGACGTTCAGGAAATTCTGACGGGATCAATGGCTCGTTTCTGTTCTGAGATTCCTGAATACATGCAGTGCAACGTTTGACTTTGGCTTCAATATCTCTAGACAGGCCAGGCCACCAAACTGCTGACTGTGCACGGGCCCGACATTTCGATATGCCTTGATGACCTTGACGTAGCTGGTCCAATACTTCTGCGCGTAACGCAGTAGGGATGACAATACGAGGAACTTTCATGATAAGTCCGTCTTGAACCGATAGATCAGCCCGATAAGCATAATACACCTTACATATTAAGGGTAGGCAGTTTTTCGATGGCCATCCATGGTCAATGTATTTCAATAGTTGAGCGCAAATGGCATCATTCTTTTACTCTGCCCATATTTCCGCCAAACGCTTGTCGGACGCGGGGAGCGTGGATGCTATAAACTGAACATATGCCAACAGTTCATCTTCTAGTTCGGACTTGTCTTTATCTTCCTGAAGGGGGCTGCGCGAAAGTGTGTCTGATGCATATAAATCTTTTCCCGGGACGAAGGATATGTAATAATCATAGCGCATCATGCGCAACCTAATTCTTTGCAACCTTGGAGATAAGTCATCTAATTGTTTCGTTTGTAAAACCGCTATCAGTGGCTTATGGTCTGTTTCAAGCTCCACCCTGATTCCTATAATATAGTCTCTGAATCTATTACAGGCCCTAGCTAACGCAGTGGCCTCTTTCTCGATTTGCGCGTAGCGCTTTTCGGCATCGAATAATGTGGTTGACGCATAAGCAACGACGCGACGTTGTCCTTGAGGGTGAATCTGACTCAACACGGCTCCTATTCCAAAAGAAGAGGAGTCTGCAGATATGATGGTTGGCAATTTAGGATCATAGACTGCTAGTACTGGAGACTCTGTTAAGAGCCGCTTTATCTGTTGAAACGCTTGTTCTTGTGAAGGACCCCATATCCACTCATTCTTCGTACTTAGCAGATCATGAAGCGGCTTAAGTACGCTTGACATGTTCGGGACGAACTTTGCTAGGTAATTGACCATGCCTAATAGTCGTTTTAGGTCAGTGACCGTTTCAGGCGGTGGCAACTTCGTTATAGCCTCGAGTTTCATTTCATCAGGGTGTATTCCTTGCTCATCCAAAACATGCCCCAAGAACTTTACCCTCCTGACTGAGAACTCACACTTGGCTCGGTTCAACGTAATACCGGCTTGCGATAACCGAGTGAGAACTTGTCTTAGACGTGCATCATGTTCTTCCTTGGTGCAACCCCATATTAATATGTCATCTTGGAGGTTGACCGCGCCTGCAAGACCTTCAATACAAACGCTTATTCTCCTTTGAAAATGCTCGGAAGCAGAGCTCAAACCAAAAGGCATGCGGTTAAAGTAAAATCTCCCAAACGGCGTTATAAACGTGGTTAGTTTAGCGGATTGGGGATCCAGAGGTACTTGCCAGTACCCACTATTTGCATCTAGTTTAGAGAAGTATTTAGCGCCCGCTAGTTGTCCCAATGTGTGATCTACTGAAGGTAATTGATAACGCTCTCGCTGGACATATTTATTTAGGTCCGTCAGATCGACAAGATACGAAGTCCTTTATTCGGTTTTGGTACTATGACCATTGGAGCGAAAAAATCCGTTGGTTCTTCAACTGGCGTGATTACTCCTTCTTGGACCATTCGATGGAGTTCTTCCTTTGTTTGCTGCATTAAGGGTAGAGGTACTCTCCTCGGTGTATGCAATGCAGAAGGAGACGCATTTGGCAGCAATTTAATAGTGAATGGTTCACTTACTTTTCCCAGTCCATCGAATAGGTGAGGAAAATCATCCTGAATATGGCTATTCCGCAGTTGGCTCGACCCCATGCCGTCAACTCTTGCAACTATTTGCAGCTTTTCGCAAGCATGAAGTCCCAATAATGGAGTTTCCAACGCAGGGATTATGTATATTTTCTCTGAGATCTCAATATCCCGATACGCTATTCTTGCCGAGATAAAGCCCAAACACCTTATTTCCGTACGTCCTGGACCATACAAGGTGCGATCGGGTGACTGGAGGCTTTGAGGTATGCACATCGCTCGGAAAGTGACTTCAGGAAGGACACTAACATCGGCGCCTGTATCGACCTTGAATCTGTTAATTTTCACAGTAGCATACCATTTTTTAGAGGAACTGCTCTCCACTGAGCCCAAAAATACCTCTGAATGCGTTTGAGTAGCCGTAACTTCCCTGATAGAGTTATTTAAACATTTCTTAGCATAATGTCCTCGCCTACGACATTTGTTACAAATAGCATTTGCAGCTGGGCATCGTTCTCTTGGATGAAACTTCGTATGCCCGCAACGTTTACAACCTTCTTGCAATGTGGACTGTTGAAATGTGGATGACGCAAATGGTTTAGAAGGAGCGGGAGTGTACGCTGGAACCTTGTTTCTGTTGCTATGTTGATATGCAGCTTTTGGACTAGGTTTAGGTTTTGCCATTCGAACTCTATCCAAGTTATGTGCATTCTTATCAGGGCACAACTCCTTTTGTTGCAACTTAATTTGCTCATTTTGCCTCGCCTTTACAATTGCGCCCTCTAACGTTAACTCTTTGTCAAGCTGTAGACGCTCTGAAAGAGCCTTATCCCGTATGCCAACAACTATTCTGTCACACATGAGTTCGTCACGCATTTTCCCATATTTACAATGCTCTGATAACGCGTATAATGCTGTTATATATTCTTCGGTGCTCTCACCTTCATGTTGTTGGCGATTGTTGAATTTTGCTCGTTCAAATGTGCGATTTCTTCGTACTACGAAATGTCCCTCGAAGCGAGCTTTAACTGTCGCGTAGCTGGAAGCTTCCTCTTGGTTAAGCTGGAATGAGTCATAGATATCGTCCGCTTGTTGTCCCATGAAGTAAATTAAGGCGTTGACCTGTTCCGTTTCATCATTACGACTAAGTCCAGAGGCTTGTCGAAATCTTTCAAACCGCCTAATCCATTTAGGCCAATCTCCCGCATTTGATAAAGAATCCGGGGCAGTTATTTGAAATGTAGGAGCAGGTCGAGGCTCTCTTTCCGCAACGGAAGAGGCGTCCGCATTTTCTTCGGTGTTCAACATTCCGATGATGGGTGTGATCAAGGCTGCAACCCGTTGTGTTGCGTTGGTTGTGTAAGAATTTGTAAAATGCTACTAAATCCTATCAACTATCCACTCCTCACGGAAAAAAACTGAAGACGAGGGTAAACTGACACCATGTTATAATAGGATAATTAATTACGCTTGGAATTAATAACAAAAGTTTAATACTGAAGAGTTGTTATGAGTTTGTTACATCTGGCGACTAGCAAGGCTTATTCTCTAACTGCGTTTATCGTCTATCTTTTTATGTTTGTTTTCAGCACTAGGTTTATTTATACATCTATATAAATCGATCCGTAAAGGGATTCCTCACTAGACGCCATCTATCTTAGTACATGTTACGTTTACAAAATAATATTTGAATTATACAACAGTTTCCGCTACTTATCGCTGTCAGTTGTTTCAACAAACTAATCGTAACATGTTATTTTACAAGGATGTTCGTTATGAGTCGCCATATGTACAACTTTCTACTCCTTAAAAATTGACTATAAACTCTATGGCTATGAGGCTTTTTTGTTTTAGCTGGCAACCACTAATTTGCAATAATCATCCTATCTTGAACTTAATTCCTACTGTTTTAGACGAAGTCAACATGCTGTGATCTATGAAAACTAGCAAGTGTTAGGTTCAAGTAACTTCCAAATGGGTTGGCGTACGACAAAATGTCATACCACAGTTTTGCCTTATATTGGCCCCAGGAACCCTCCTACGTCCATTTCAGATACACCCTGTATTTACGAATGAATAGGGTTTTTTTCTTTACTAAGGCTAGTAATTGAAAGTGTAAAGGAATATCATTCCAAATTAAGAACTAAAATTGAAAGTCGTTAATTCTCGCCATTGAAGTTTTAGGCTCGATAAAAGCTCGAAACCAGATTTTGAACATGCAGCTTAAGGCTCGAAGCTCGATAAGAAATTCGAGGCTCGGCTCGAAGCTCGATAACCGAAAAAAGCAAGGCTCGAGGTTCGGCTCGAACCCAAAAAGTCAAGGCTCGCACAGCCCTAAGAAAAAGTACTGTCGCCTATGTGAGAGCTTGCAACTCAGTGTTTTCTTTAGCGGTTTTTCAGTTCTCCCCCTCCCATCCGTTTCCCACGGCTAGGCAGAAGTCCCTTTTTTTCGATTCTTTACTTCCCCTCTTGCTAGTCAGTTTTTAGAGGGATCCAAAGAGGGAAAATACTACTGTCTTACCATTCCTTCAGCACCCTTTCTCTCTCTAGCCGAAACCCATGCTCTAGCAGATATTTTACGTGATGCGATATGCCATACCCTTACGAAAAAATAAATTGGTCACCAATCGATCATTAGGTGGAAACGTATTGGTCTATGGGAAAGGTATTATGCATCAATTGGTTAAAAGTTTCCATTATCGAACCGCCAGGTAAAGTATTGGTGCAAATTGAATTCAAACTAGTACCTATAAATTCCCAATTAATCTGGCTATGGGAGTTAGATTGGTGGCTAAGACCAATTAAAAGCCATTAAACACTTTTAAAATTCGAGTAAGAAGGTCAAATGGAATCGTGTTGGAGAATTCATGCCCAAAAATTACCAATTGCGACAAATTTAACACCGTTTTAATCTTGCTATGGGACTTAAATTGGTGCCTTGAACCAATAAAAGGCCAATTAACACCGTTAAAATTCCAGTAGGAAGCTATAATGGAGTCGTATGGGAGAATATAAACCTATAAATTTCCAATTGCCACAAATTTTATCCCTTTTAATCTGGCTAAGGGGGTTAGATTGGTGCCTTAGACCAATTAAAGGCCAATAACACCGTTAAAATTCAGTTTAAAGTTATAATGGAGTCGTATGGGAGAATTTCGGCCTATAAATTTCAAATTGACTTAAATTTAATCCCATTTAGTCTGCCTATGGGAGCTAGATTGGTGTCTTGGACCACTTAAAGGCCAATTTACACCGTTGAAAATTCTAGTAGGAAGGTATAATGGAGTCGTGTGGGTGAAGGCTATATATTCCCAATTTCCACAAATGTAATCCTTCTAAATTTCGCTATGGGAAGTAGATTGGTAGGCCTATCTTAGACAAATAAAAACCACTTTACACCATTACAGTTCCACTTGGTATGTTTTTTGCTACCAATTGATGAGATTGCAATTAATTTGGCTGTTAAGTATTTGGAGGTGCGTTTCTCCAATGAATTACCGTAACTGTAAATTTTAATTCACGTTATCGACAGAAATTGATATATAATTGATGAACTACATAATTCCTAAGAATTCGACATTATTTTGTAAATCACATATATAAAAGACCTTAATTACGACAATCACAAGACACTTTTCTTTAATACACGACATGTTAAAAGCGAAAACGTTTTTGGTTTTAGTTCCAATTTTTATATGAGAGATACGAGTTTCTACTGTTTCATAGTACCGTATCATTGCCAGGAATTTAGATTCATTTGAACCATTAATAACGTCATCTTTCTCGTTAAGATTAATAAAGTATTGGATTTCTCCATAGTGATTCTTACCATCATATTCGAATAACAAAAAGGAGTTATTTCGCTTTAATGATCTCTTGTTAATCATTCCATGCAAATTGAGCCCTATAACCGTACATCTTTCATGTATTTGATAAACCCCATTTTCAATAGGACCTAAATTCGAAAGTTTATCTTTTGAACATCGAATTTCATCAAGAGTTAGTTGCCTTATTTGAGGTTTCCCTAAAGGCCTAAGATGACAGTTTTTTTCTAGGTGTCTGATCTAAAATGCAATCTTTCTAAATAATTTTCTGTGCCAAGAGAAATCTGTGGAGAATACGTTAAGCAAACTGTTTCAAAGCTAACTTTTCTCATATACTTGGCACAAATCTGAATTGGAACACCTTGAGTCCCATTAACAAAGGGGATTACTTTTCCGTTTGCATTCTGAAAAACAAACGCGGAATGAGCCCAGAGCGGCCCAAAATTAAAAACACTTTTTGGAAAGTGTTGAAGGAAATGAATGTTTGCCGAGGGGGTAGACGCTCTAGATCTCTGTGTACACCTGAGTTCAAAAGAGTTCAGCTTTGACAGTGCATAGAGTTCAAATCCTTCGGAACTCAAGAGTTCAGCTTTGACAGTACATTGAGTTCAAGTCATATTGTACACCTGAGTTCTCAAGTGTCTTCCCCCTCGATGTTTGCAACCATTTTCTCTTCTCAATATAGCGTTTGGTATCGATACACAAATTTGTGAATCATGAAATTGGCTTTGTTTAGTTAATTTGGGCTAATGGAAGACTTTAGTAAAATAAATATACTCTTTGCAAAGAGCTTGAAATGGTTTGCATATTTTTTGGGTAAAACATGTGAAACACATATATATCCGTAAAAAAAGCAAACAGTTTCTCCGTTCATTCGCTTTCCACTGATGCCTTTCTTTAAGAGTTCTAGGGCTCCTAGCGATTTCATTTGGAGGCTTAATATTAATAAGTCGAGTGTCAACAATAGAAAAATCTTTAGGAGACCCAATGTAGTAGTCTGCACCGCTTGTTAAAAACCATAATTCCGTAAGCGTTTGTGTAACTCCAAGAAGTACTACATGCATATAATCCGGCACAAATCCTTTATAACACTGAAATTAGGTAAGATTATCAAGGGACTTGGCAATTTTATTATATGCACAGGCTATTCATTTTCAAGTGCCTCTTCCATATCCAATAAGTTTTGTTTGCATTCGAATTTTCGTTTTCTGAGTATCTGATGAAAGTCTTTTTTCGTAGAATAGCATTTAGTTTCACTCTATGACCTGGGTGCTCACACCAACTGCATCCATAATAACCATTGAACTGGGTAAAATTTTGCATATACGGTCTGGCCACTAAATCAGGGCAGCTACAGATAGCAATTATCTTGCAGTTGATTAAACCTTGTTCCCTTTTCCAACTAATACCAACATCATGCAGATGTTGCATTTCAGTCACGAATGGTTGTAAAAATACATCCATTTTTGGGGAAGCAATACCGCACCATAAACCAATTATAATAACTATTCAAACGTTCTTTAGGAGCTAGTTCATTTAATGTAATAAAAAGTGGCCAGACTGAATACTTGCTGGAGTGAAATAGTGCAGCTCCATCAGTGCTAAATGTAATAGATAAATTATTGGGGTTATTTAGAGGCATTCCTGGCTCTGATAACTCTTTATATATTTGTCCGTCATAAATATCTTCAAATTCAGTTTCTTGACTCTTATTCCGGTCAAATTTGTAACTTAGCATTGAAGCAATGTTGGATTCTTCAAGCAAAACACGTAGCTGCTTTTCCAAAGAAAGTGTGAAAAACTAAATGGTACATTGTTCTTTCCATAACTTTTTGGACAACCAAAGCATAATAAGTTCTCATTTAATTTTTCTGCCCAGTCTTTACAAATACTATGCTTTACAATAGTATTTTGATGAAATATCTTTTTGTAATGGTACTTAGAAGTTGGAAGTGAATCGCTTCCAAGTATTGTGTTTATCATATTGAGTAGGTCATCCAAGGCAATCTCCGTAAGCCCATGCCGCAAAGAAAATCCTTGTCGAAGCGAAACAGCTTCTCCTTTAGTAATACCATGATTTCCAAAACGAATTTTTTCTTTCAGCAACTAATTGAGGTTTGTTTGTTTTCCCAATTCTTCATTACCTTAGGCAACTCCCACAATTATTTCTGATCCAGCACCATGTTCTAAATCCTCATTACTTTCATTTTCCATAAAGTCTTCTAAATCTCCATTACTTTCATTTTCCATATAGTCTTCTAAATCCTCATTATTTTCATTTTCCATATAGTCTTCTAAATCCATACTTAATTCATTTTCAGCGTCGGCTAATACGTCATTGATAGATAGGTTTTGAAATTGTAATTCATCATTTTCAATGTGTTGAGGGTGGTCGTCAGAATCCTCACTAATCTTAAAAGTTAACCCAATATATTAAAGCAATTACCCCTATTTGCAACCTTGGATGAAGAGCTATCATTCATTCAAGTTGTGACGGTACGCTTGATTGATTATTGACTTAAATAATTTTGAAAGCAAAGGCTTAACATACTTCGTAAGTTTCGTCTTCGTGAAAAGAATTATCACTGTTAGTGTTAGGCTCAATAATCGGTTGGTATTCCTTTGCGGCTTTACCCTTATTGAATTTTGTAGTTCTCGGAATAATAGTTTCCGAAACATCTGGTTCAAGGTATAATTTATATTTTCTTTTTCTGGATGAGGTAGTCATGATATTAACAAAGATGTGGTGGCAATTACAGACAGCGGGGATGAGGCATAGGGTACGTTCAGTAACCCTCTTTGATGACAGCGCTTATTAAGCGATGTCAGATTTTCCCTACTGTACGCTTTTTCACGTTTACGGTTTTGACGTCATGATGCTCAGCGCTTGCCAATCAAAGAAACCATCTAATAGATATGGTTTTTTTAATGGCGTGCCGTAGCCCTTGACTGTTGAACACTTGACAGAGGAAAAGTTGGCAAGGGATTTAAAAATTAAATTCCAGTAATGCTACTCCTTCAGTAGTTTTATTAGTTATCTTTACAAAACTACATCTACCATTCAAAAGGGCATAATTTTCTTAATCAATTTCATTATTTACGAGATTGTTAATAATTGAATAGAGCCATTTGCGCTTGGTAACGTTTTGAGGGCCAGTAAGACGTTTCCCCAACTCCATTTTCAAAAACAGCGCTAACTTCAAAATGTCTATTTTCCGTTCAACAACATTTTACGTCACTGTGACGTCTCGAGCCCATCAGCGATTTCCTTGATATTTTCGTTGCTGAACGTAGCCATAGCCAACTGAAAGCTCTCTATTGCGGCTGATGACATCATGCCGTTTGCTATTAGAATTTTACATGGAGTAGTCTAATAGGACTGGGAACAAATGTTTACTTAAAAGTGCACTATATTGGAGCCATAATTTTTTGAAAATATTTCTCCATTATGGCAGATATCTAGCACTGATTGGAAAGCGGCATAATTTTTTGATTTGTAAATTCGAAACCAGTTCTGTGATTTCCAATACC
Organism: Phalangium opilio; assembly: GCA_019434445.1. Lineage (NCBI taxonomy): Eukaryota > Metazoa > Arthropoda > Arachnida > Opiliones > Phalangiidae > Phalangium > Phalangium opilio. Next base: position 26,208 of record JAEQBA010000573.1, read on the forward strand.
GGTATCGATACCGAAAAGCCACGAATATGGTCTCCTTGCTTCGATACCCTCTCAGCTTCCCCAGGCCCACACCGGCGTAAAGTTCATGGTTGCCAGAAAGAAATAATTGTTAATGTTCTGGACTTCTTTTTCCACAAAATCCTGAAACCTTTTTACTCTGCACCATGGAGCAGTTTTCAAGGAGATCTATCAATGAAAAGCTCATCAAAAAAACTTTTATTTTGACTACAATTATATTTCTCCATAGCAAATGTAAATGGAAAACTGTGGCAGCACTGTAACACGTTCCTACAAAATATTTTTTCTGATAAACAAGTCTTTCTTTCTCTTACGACCCTTTGTGCAACGGTTTGGTTTTCCACTTTCGAGCTACAGCGAGCGTGCAGAAATAATTTTTTCATAAGTAATTTACCTACATTTTTCTAATAATACCAATTATAAAAATATTAAATACAATTCTTTTACCACAATTTTTAACCAAATGCTTGCTTACTGCCTAATTGTATATTCATAAGCCTTGGCACGATGACCCACAAGGCCACAACGCCACAATACAGTATTGTTTCGTCCATGCCCTCCCAATTATAAGGATTCCCCAAGATTGGTTAGAGAAATTTTAAGCTGGCATTAAGAGGTGTATCGCATATCCATTTGAAATTTTTCGGTATCGATACGCGCGAATAGAATAGGAAGTATTTTGCTCTCTTGATACCATGAAAGAGAAGTGAACAATGTACTTGATATTGGGTATCGGTAATGAAGTGGAAGATACTTGATACCAAAAGGTATCGAATACTTAATTAAAAAGTTGCCCTTACACTCGCTTTTATTCAATAACAAGTTGGCATCGAATTGTATCACACAGCCCTATTCTTTGGAGTAATTACTTTACTATTCTAGGTTGGTCTTCACTCACAAAGCGTTGAAAATATTTAGACCTCTTAAGCTTGTTTAAAATCCTAAACACCCCTAATCAAACTTATTTTTCTCTTGCCCCCTCTATTGCTCCCACAAGGGGTCATGGTCAAAAATTATTTCATAGACATGCCCGTAAAAACCTGCTAAAGCACTCTTTTTTCCGTAGAACGGTTCCCATTTGGAATTCACTTCCTCCTGAGATTATATCAATAAAATTAATTTTTCAATTTAAGTCGGCACTTAAAAATTACCTCAACATATAAGGCCCCATCTGTATCTCTATATTCTTCGGAGCTGTAAGGTTTTCAAAATAAAACCCTGGCTCCACATTCCCCCCAGGAACAAAAATATAAAAATAAATAAAATGTCCATTAGGGGTTTGCAGTGATTGTGGCGTCCTTTATTTTAGACAACCTAATCCAATCTCACCTCACCATACATAAAGGGTCGTATGTCAACCGCCTTCTCCCCAAGCCCTTTTATTGTAACAAGAACAAAGAGCTAAAAGTAAACCGTAATAATTTTTAATATTAATAGTCTTGTTTTGTTTAGGTAACTGTATTCCTTCTTTAAACCATGCCACATCCAATGAAGTCAAGTAATTGGAGAAAGTCCCCTATTCAAGTTACCAAGAAAAAACGATCAAACGATTTCATCCATACAGACATCATTCGTGCAGTAGTTCAAGAGACTGAAACTAATGACCCTAGCCCAAAATATGCCTTAGTCAAAGTGATTTCTAATCATTCTAAAAAGATAATAGATATTAAGGACATCCTTCACTTTAAACCAAGGACTTGTGATGATTTTAATAAGTATCATGACTACACTTGTTGTGAGCCGAATGAAGGCGGAGATAATTTAACTGACGAAACAAATTTTAAAAATTTGATCCTTTTATTAAGCAGTATGTTTTAATTTATAACCCGGAATCTATCTATTTAAAGGAAGGTGGAATTGCTAACAGGCTACTTTTATTTAGTCTTGACTCGCAGCCCAATTACAAGTGTCATTCCTCCACATGTGCCTGTTAAACATTCTTTCATCTTTGAAATACATAAATTCTAGTTTTTACTTTATTTCATAGTTAACGTTTTTGGGTTTGTGAAAAATGTTCTTTACGGGCACAGAAGATGAAATTAAGAGCCACATGAATGAAACGAGAGTGCGTGTAACTAACTCAAAATTTACTACAACCACACCAGAAACAAAGAAAGCTCCCAGAAAGAGACTAAATAAACCAGATGCAGTAGCCGCCAAATCAAAACGACTTAAACAAATTATGAAAACAAAACTGAAGGCCAACGAACATGTTTTCGAAGTAGTAAGTACCTTGTTATCCATTTACGGACTAAGGAAACGAGAGAAAATTTCTCTAGCCTATTTGCCAACCAGGAGGAGATCACTAGGGTTATGATGTTGCAATATAGAAGAAAAAAATTACTCTGTAGTGTAAACTATTTATTTCATGAACTAATTCCCTGTTCTATGTTTATGTTAAGGAAACAGGTAATAAGGTTGTAAAAGATATGTTTGACAACTCTGAATTGAGCAGCCATAAGCCTGAAGGTTTGGATTTATATGGTAAGTTTAACTTATCATTTTAAATTTGTAATTTATTTAATAAAATATTCGTTAAGGTGAAATATCGGATTCGGAATTTGAAATTAATGATAAAAACAAGCTTCCCAATACTAGGTTAAAGTTTTGCATATATAGCTTCTCGTGCAATACAAAAATTTGTTCATTGTATAAAATATTCCTTAAGGTGAAATTGCGGAATCAGAATCTGAAGTAGTAGAAGTTTATAATGGAAACGAGCCTCATAATTTTAAGTTTGAAAGATTCAGTTTCTGATGCAATACAAAATCTTCCTTATTCTATAACATATTCTTTAAGACGAAATATCGGAGTCGGAATCTGAAGTTGATAATGGAAAAAAAGCTTTACAGTAATAATTTTAAGGTCTTGCATATTTAGGTAATCATTGAAAATTATTTGTAAATTGATTTAGGTGACAATTTAATGGGTGAGACAAATTCTAGTGATAAAGATGAAGAATACCTAAAAAGTAGGAATAAATTCCAAGAAAAAACTTCAGCCCTGTTCTATGTGTTTGTTTAGTCATGAAGTTTACTTGTTTCTATAGAAAAGTACAAGACCTTTTCTGCAATGTCCCGAAGGTACAAAACAAGATGCAACGAGTTGAAAATGAAACTGGAGGATGCCAAAAATCAAATTATAATTAAAGAATCTACAGTAAATTAAATTTCTAGTGGTTGCGTTAATTCACACACTTTTAGAACTCAAAGAAACGGAGAGAAAAAGTGATCCAGATCAAAATTTTTAGATGAATTAAATAGAGAGGTTTGTGCTTTTCCTATTTAGTGTTACATAATATTATTTTATTCTATATGGAAGTAAATATTTCTTTGTTGTGTAATCAATATGAACTGAACTGAACCGTGCCGATAGTAGGTGTAATGCAGAGGGTTATGGATAATGCTCAGGAGTTGCCTTTCGGGGAGTCACGGAGGCTCTAGTATAGTTCGGCTGCTTTAACCGGCCTAAAAGTTTAAGTTGTACACGTTCGACAGTTAATTATAGTTAAGTTAATAAAAGTGTTTTTAGTTTGTTTACGACGGCTATTTTATTTGATTCGGAAAGTTTAAAGTAAGAGTAAAGTTAACAAATCAGAAGTGGGATGAAACGGACTACAACGAAAAGGAAGTGAAATACGGACGTCGACGGAGTACACCCTAAGCCTAGGGATATAGAGTGAGCAAAAAGTAAAGCCTAGTTGGTTGATTCGGTCTTAAGAAAATTTTCAAGAGAGAAGAAAATTACGAGAGGAACGCGTTAGATTAACGAATGCATGAGAAATTAAAAGCTAGTACAGATCAAAGAATCCTAGAAGAAGGGGAAAGGGAGGTTAGAGCAAGATTTAATATGGATAGAGCCGGGCACAAGTTTAATGGAAAGGAAGGAGAGGTGGCTGGAAATTTTGGATTAGAGGGTGCTCAGGTGAGCACGGAAGGGAATGGTGTCTCGTTAGACCAATTAGAAAGAATTATGACACATGCGATAAGTACGGCGGTGCAGCAGTCGGTGACGGCTGTTATGCAAGTACAGGGTCAATTAGCGCAAGGAGGATCTAGTCAACATCATCATTGGGGCGAGGCGAGTAACTTAATTCCCGAGTTTAACCCAGACACAAACAAACAGCAAACAGCGGAAATGTGATGTGAGAAAGTAGATGAGATTGCCAAGGCTTATGGTTGGAGCGATGATAAGGTTATTATAACTCATGCTCTGCCCAAACTAAAAGGGGTTGCGAAGGTGTGGTATGAGGGGTTGGCTACAGTCTCGTACTCCTGGGATGAATGGAAAGATTTGCTTCAAGAATGGTTTCCATCAGTGAAGGGTACCCAGAGGTTATATAACGAAATGGTTCAGAGGGTTAAAAGGCCAGACGAGACAATAGAGCAGTATTATCATGACAAGGTGGCCAAGGCCCGGTTATGTGGGATCTCAGAAGATGCAATGGTTGATTTTTTTAATTACTGGCCTGAAAGATAGACGTCTCATCACCGCTCTTAGCACCCGAGATTTTTCAACACCACAGGAGTTACTAAAGACTACCAAACAGATAGAAGATCGATTAGACTTAGTCAGTGACCCCAAGGGAGTTAGTTATGATCTGAGTAGGAAGGACAGATTTAGAAGTACTAGGCCACATCAACCCCAAGGCCCAACTGGCAATAAGCCACAGATGCAGTTAGCTAGGGGTAGTTCCCAGCAAGAGGATCTGGGAAATCGTCGTAGACCGAAGTATAATGGCCAGGGGGAGCCCTTGTGTTTTAACTGTTTCCAATATGGTCACATGGGGAAAGACTGCCAACAACCAAGGATGCCAAGGTGTGGGAAATGTGCTAAGTTTGGGCATGAGACGAAAGACTGCAAGTCAGGGGCAGTACTTCACTTGGGGTCAGGGAAATTGAACGATGATGGGAACGAGAAGTATTTCAAGGAGGGCCGAATTAACGGCAAGGACATTAGATGTTATTTGGATTTCGGTAGTAAATGTGTGCTGATCCGTAGGCAAAGTGCGGAATGGTTGGGGTGCCAGGTGGAACCTGTGTTACCGGAATTTGTTATTACCGGATTTGGATCTGGAAGAACGAAGCCGGTGGGCCGGTTTCGAGCCTTCTTGGAAGTAGATCAGGCTAAAGGTTGGGTGACAGTCTACGTTGTCGAGGATCACGTACAGGAAATTCCCTTGTTGGTTGGGCAACCATTTACTGAACAAGAGCATATAACCGTAGTCAGGAGGAGCAACGTGATTAGATTGTTTCAAGAAGAACACGTTGAAGATGGGGATGACTGTTTGAGGAAATTGATGGTCCCTGAATTGCCTAAGCCATCAGTATGCCTTTGGGCTAAAGATGCCAAAGTTATTCCGCCTAATTATGTCGGGTTCGTCAATCTATATACAGAAGACTTGGGTAATGCTGGTAAAGATTATTTCTTGAACGCACAGCTACGATTTCAACCGGGGCAAGAGCATTGTATACCAAGGAGCGTTATCAATATTGATGGGAAGGGACAAACAGTTATTCCTGTAATTAACATGGCTAGCAGGGAGTTGGAGATAAAAAAGGGTCAGAAGATGGTTAGGGTGGAAGGTTGTGAAGAATTGGCAGAGGATACCCACGATTTGGACGTCAAGCTGGTGGGGACGTCCATGTTACAGCCGCTTCAGAGGGAGAAGATCAAGGTGGGTCAAGGTGTGACCAGCGATCAGAGGTTACTACTCTATGCGTTATTGGATGAATATCGTGATTGTTTCGCTGAGGATTTGAGAGAATTGGGGCACACTAACCTAGCCGAGAACCAATAACGTACCGACCTTACCGTTTATCTTTTGCTGAAAGGGAGAAGGTTAGGAGTAAGGTAGCCGAGCTACTGGAGGCGGGGATTATCGTCGACTCAGATTCCCCATACGCAAGCCCTATCTTAATTGTTAAGAAGAAGACAGGTGATGAAAGGCTATGCGTGGATTACGGTGCCTTAAATAGAATCACTAAGCGAGATGCTTTTCCCCTGCCACGGATAGAGGATCAGCTGGAGGGACTCCAAGGCAGTTGTTATTTCACGAGTTTAGACTTGGCTTCCGGATATTATCAAATACCGATGGAAGAACGATCGAGAGAGAAAACCGCGTTTGTGACACCGGACGGCCACTATGAATTCCAGGTTCTCCCTTTTGGGTTAACGAACGGTCCGGCGGTTTTCCAGCGGTTGATAAACGCAGTATTAGGTCCCCTGAGATTTTCCATAGCATTGGCTTATATGGATGATATATTGCTACCCTCAGTAGATGTTGAAGAGGGCATTGGGAATTTAAGGACAGTCTTGGACGTTTTTCGAAGGGCCAGGTTGACGTTGAATCTCAGGAAGTGCTCTTTTCTGTTGGATAAAATAGACTATTTGGGATTCGAGATTTCCAGAGAAGGAATCCAACCCTAGTAGCACTGCCGACGTAGGGCCTACATGGTCGGCTTTGTGTGTTACCGACGAGTTGGTAAAAAGACACTAATAAGTCGGGAGAGTAATGGTTTGAAAGTCGAAATGTCCGCCTGGAGGGACGACGGCCCGCCGGTTTTCCTACTGTTTTGAGGCTACTATAAAACGACTGTTGGCCGACTATAGGTCGGCGTCATTATGCCTACCTAAAGCCGCGCTCAATCCAACGATTTCGCGGCTTTTCAGTATAGGAACGGTAAATCGTCGGTAAAGGGCAGGTTGAGTAAGGGTTTGAGAATCGAAATGTCCGCCCGGTGGGACGATGGCCCACTGGTTTACCGACTGTTACGACACGAATGAAATACGACCCTCATCCAACACGTTTGAGAGTCGACTTAACCGCCTGTCAGCAAGAGGTCCGACGCTTTTGCGACGATCAAACCTTAACTCGAGGCCCGACGGTTTTGCAACGATCTAGCCTGAAATCGAGGCTTCATTCGCTTATAGTAAAGGATACTGATACCTAGTATTGAAATTTCTTTAATACATTTTCAACGAAAATCACTTTAGAATTTGTACTTTGAATATTTCAAGTAACATACAGGTTGAGCATCAATTATAACAATTTCAAATATTAAACAATGTATTCGATATTGCACGACTAGTCTAATGGAAATATTAGCTGCCTAGCTAATTGGTTTCAACAAAAAGTAAAATTTTTCAGGGCGAGTATAATATTTACATCAATTGAAGCATTTATTAATATTCATTGTTAATATCTTCGATGTGGCCAGTTACTATCTCTTAAATACAAAAATCTTAATGAAAATATTATTATACGCTTCCAGATTTTTTAAGGAAGAAGAAAAACATACAATTCTAAAGGGTATTATTTCACACATTTTTCCTTTAAAATGTTTGAAACCGCATAAAAATTCTGTAACTAAAACAAATGGAGATCTATTTTGGAATTCAGTATTATTTTCACAACCAAAAATCTCTAAAATACTTAATATAAAAGGTTTTTGAACTCCAAGCGCCCCAAAACACTTGCTTCTTTTATATTCAAACAAAGAAACTGAAGGTATACATAAACGTTTAAGTTTTGGTTCCCAGCAGATGAGAAGCTAGGTAAAAAGCAAAGGCTTATGCATAAAACTGGCTCTAAGAGGTAGATTAATTGATAATTCAATAACAAAATTCAAACCTTACGTGACAAACGAAGACGATTCTAGTTTATATAGTGTGACAAAGAACCTTAGCGATGAAATTGAAAGTTAGCAAGCCAAGAACTAATCATTTTCGACCACAAAAATCTCGTTTAAACATTCTAACGACTCAGCAGCGTCAGAGATACTGGAAAGGCTGACTTGCTTAAGCTTTCGCACTAGCAGCGCCCTCTTCGATGATGACGTGCAGGCCGTTACCTTAGTTACGCCAATAGAACAGAGGCGTGTCACCTGACCCGAGAAATTACAGGAGGGAAAATTCAAACTAGAAAATCAGATGTGTTTTCTTGCTTTGCAGTTTTTTGTAAGGTTAAGTTTCTAGTGTTGCCAAAAATATAGTATTATCAACTTCTGATTGTGGGTCGAAATATAGTATAAGTTAAATATATAACAAAAAATATTTTGGTGGCATATGCGGAATAGTAAAACTCCAAAAAAAACCGTCCCACGGAAAATGAAGGCCTACCAACAACTTCGTTTTTCATTTTACTCTTTTTAAACGTCTTTTTAAACGACTAGCGGGAAGGAGTTTGTAATCAATTGGCAAAAATGGGTTACATGTTTAGGACGGTAGGCAAGCCTACTTCAAACCACCACAGTTCCAACTGTCTGATAAATGTCGGTTACTAAACGGCCTAAGAATAACTTTGCTTTTAATTTTACTCTTCTTAATCGTCACAATACCGACTAGCGCGAGGGAGTTGGTAATCAATTGGAAAAAAAATAAGTTGGAATTTACTAGACGGTGGGCAAGCCTACTTTAAACCAACTCAGTTCCAACTGTCGGATAAATGTCGGTTACTAAACGGCCTAAGCATAACTTTGCTTTTAATTTCACTCTTCTTAAACGTCACAATACCGACTAGCGTGAAAGAGTCGGTAATCAATTGGCAAAAAATAAGTTGGAATTTTCTAGACCGTAGGCAAGCCTACTTTAAACCATCTCAGTTCCAACTGTCAGATAGATGTCGGCATAGCCAACTAAAAGAAGTAGTCGGCTCCATGAGTCGGAAAAGTGTTGGAATAAGCACGGTACAGCCGACTGGACCGTAAACCGACTATTTGACCTTTAACCGACTATTATGCGGAAGGCTTGTGCTACTGGGGAACCGGGCCGGAGGAAGATTGAATGCGTGACTATGTTTCCGAAGCCCATTAACATACACGAAGTTAGAAGATTTCTGGGCCTTACGAGTCATTCAGGCGATTCATAAAAGGGTATGCAAGTATAGCCCGGCCTTTAACCCAGCTTTTACAGAAAGAAGCCAATTTTATATGGACTGAGTTGGAGGAGGAAGCGTTTGTTAAATTGATGGAGTTGCTTACGCAAAGACCCGTGTTGGGGCTCTTTGACTTCCGGGCTGAGACGGAAGTGCACACCGATGCTAGTCAGTTTGGAATCGGTGGAATCCTGCTACAGAAGGGGGGAGATGGTCGTTTACACCCCATCATTTACGCTAGTCGAAAGACCACAAGGGAGGAATCGAAGTATCATTCGAGCGAGTTGGAGACGTTGGCCATGGTATGGTCCATGGAGAAATTTCGAGCTTATTTGATTGGGAAGAAGTTTACTGTGGTGACCGATTATAACTCAGTTCGGAATACAATGGCGAAGAGAGATTTGGTACCGCGAATTGGGAGATGGTATCTTCGAACACAAGAATTCCAGTATGACATTGAACATAGATCGGCGGCTAGGATGGCTCATGTGGACTGTTTGAGCAGAGCACCCCATGATCCGGCGGAAGAGTCAGAAATTGTTCATGGGTTAGATGTTCTTACAACTGAGGTTTCGTTAGATGATTGGTTGACGATTGCTCAGTTGGAGGACCCACGAATTAGGGTTATCAGAGATCAGTTAAACAAGAAGCATAACTTGTCAAAGGAAGATAAACGGGTGAAGGGCGAGTATGAGATAAAGCATGGAAGAGTTTTCAAGAAGGTTATCGGCGAAGGAGGCGAACAGACGCTGTTGTGGGTAGTCCCGCAGAAAGTTAGATGGAGAATAGTTCGACGTTGTCATGATGACATAGGGCATTTCTCGGTTGACAAGACTCTGGCTAAGGTTAGGGAAACATATTAGTTTCCGGGGATGAAGAATTATATCAGTCGATACATTGGGTCTTGCATGGAATGCTTATATCACAAATATCCCGGAGGAAGGAAGCCGGGGTACCTGCATTCCATAGACAAGGTGGGAAAGCCGTTGGACACAGTCCATATGGACCATTTGGGACCTTTTATTAGAAGTACCAAGGGAAATATGTATCTGATAGTCATCGAAGACGCCTTCACAAAGTTTACCATATTGAAGCCTGTTCGAGATGCGGGAGCTGGGCCAACGGTTAAGGTGTTGGAGGAGTTGATAGCGATGTTTGGGGCACCCCGGAGAGTGATAACGGATCAGGGATCTGCTTATACTAGCAAAAAGTTCAAGGCTTTATGTGAGAGTTCAGATATAATCCACATAAAGAACGCAACAGCGACCCCACGTGGGAATGGGCAGGTCGAGCGGTATAATAAAACGATCACTCCAGCCATAGCAAGTTCATGTCGGCGGCAGGACGAGAGAGATTGGGATGAAAGACTTGGCCATGTCCAATGGGGTGTGAATAATACAATTAATCAGGCTACGAAGAACACACCTTTTGGCCTATTGTTTAACTTCCGGTCACGGAACCCTTCGGGAAATGTCATAGCGGATGGACCCTCCTTCTAGGGTGGATCTAGAATGTTGCGGGAAGGTCTCCAGGGGAGATGGACACTACCTTTTTAAAATAACTCCAGATGGCGCCAGTCGCACTCGAAATCGCGAACCCTAACTGGGTAATTGTACAACCAACAGTGATTGAGTGCAAACTTTAAAATTAAAGGAGAGTCACGTGAGGGGAAATTTACCTGGCTAGTTTTAGCGTCGCAGCCTACTTGTTTCAGCTACATAGTATTTAGCACTGTCAAGGGCAAGAACTTCCACTCCCTATTACAAATTCTCTCTGACACCATGAAGCCACGATAACACTTACATTTGAAACCCATGAGGAGACAGTCGCCATTGCTGCAAAAGAAGGTTTCAAAGCGATCAGTTCCAAAGGTGAACTTATACTACGAAAAACAATGGAGTCAGGCGCTTCTCTAATCTCCGATAAAAGAACTTATCAAGGTAGATTTATTACTAACAGAGGGAAAGATAGGTTCGATTCGGGTAAATTATGCGGATTCGAGATAGAAATGGCGTGACTTAATCTAACAAACATCACGTGACCCATTGAACGGTTGAGGGAGATAAAAGGTGTCACCTTGGTTTCGTTGGATATTACAATGGTGTCTCGCAATTTCGACGTTTAAAAAGTGTTACTGGGGGAGAGGCGAGCGTCAGAAAGGTGCTCATCGATGTGCGATTAGGAACCAGGTCCAAGAAATCAGAGACATCGAAATGGTAAGTGATGCAGTTTAGAGTTCCTAAGTAAATTGCGCGACTCGCAAAAAATTCCTTTTGTACGTGAAAAATGGGATATATGTTTTGTAGAACTTAGAAATGTGAGTCGGTAATTTACCGTCCGTAAATTACCGGTAATTTACCAAATACCGCGTAAACTACAGATTTATATCTTACCGTAATTTCAGAGTGGTAATTTACCGGTAAATTACAAAATTACCGCGGTAATAAGCATGTTAAAACATAAAATACCACAAATTACGGTAATTTTTGTAATTTCAAAGTTTTAATCTGTAATTTACCGGTAATTTTTCGGTAATTTACCCGGTAAATTACCATTTCTAAAAATTACGGTAATTTCACATTTCTAGTAGAACTTCAGATCAAATAATAAAGAGTTGTTAGAGAATCTCGAGTTTAGGAAAAATGGAACATTGGTTTCGTTTCTGTTTTATAGAATTTCGCGAGAATGCCAATTTCCGCACAATTTTAGAGAATCATAGCTCAATTCCGCACAAATGTTTTGGCCCACTCGACCACAGTTTTTACAAAGAAATTATAGTTCAGCCTTTTTTACCATAACCCATTTTTCAAAGATTTAGGGTTACAGGGTTCGTACAAAATTTTGGGAACGAAACTCCCTGACTTTTCCGGGTTTTCCCTGACTAAATTGCACAAATTTCCCTGAATAAATTGCACAAATTTCCCTGACTAAATTGCACAAATTTCCCTGACTAGTTTGCACAAATTTTCCTGACTAATTTGCACAAATTTCCCTGACTAAATTGCACAAATTTCCCTGACTAAATTGCACAAATTTCCCTCACTAAATTGCACAAATCTCACTGAATAAATTGCACAAATTTCCCTGAATAAATTGCACAAATTTCCCTGAATAAATTGCACAAATTTCCCTGACTAATTTGCACAAATTTTCCTGACTAATTTGCACAAATTTCTCTGACTAAATTGCACAAATTTCCCTAACCATTTGCATTTACGTGCATGGCGTGAATATGTGAAAACCAATCTAAAATCACTCGAATCATTTTCGAACGAGTTGTTATTGTTACAAAAATAAGCCAATTAATTCATTTCAATTTAACAGTAACTAAATAAAAACAAATACCCGGAGCGAGTTCCGCCAAATTTCGGACTCTGCTCAAATCTCAGTTTTTTTGTTTTTCAAATGGAACGTTTATTAGACAACACATTTTCTGGTCACCCTTATTCGGACTTCAAATTTCCCTCCAAGATATTTTTCCCTGACATTTCCCTGACCTTTTAGGCCCATTTTCAATTTCCCTGACTGTTTAGCTACATTTCCAATTTCCCTGACTTTTCCCTGACCTTTTAGTCCCATTTTCAATTTCCCTGACTTTTTAGCTACATTTTAAATTTCCCGGACTTTTCCCTGACTTTTTAGTTACATTTTCAATTTCCCTGACTTTTCCCTGACTTTTTAGTTACATTTTCAATTTCCCTGACTTTCCCCTGACCTTTTAGGCCCATTTTCAATTCCCCTGACTTTTCCCTGACCTTTTAAGGCCCTTTTTCAATTTCCCTGACTTTTTACTGATCTTTTAGGCCCATTTTCAATTTCCCTGACATGTTCCTGACCTTTTAGGCCCATTTTCAATTCCCCTGACTTTTTCCCTGACCTTTTAGCTACATTTCCAATTTCCCTGACTTTTCCCTGACCTTTTAGGCCCATTTTAAATTTCCCTGACTTTTCCAGGTCGTGTACGAACCCTGGCTTAGCTTTGGTTTGGGTAGGGTTTGGTTAGGTAAGAGGCTTGCTATTTACTAAACTTGAGATTTCACCATTACAATATCACCATCGATATAGAAAAGGGTATTGAAAGACGACAACCGTTTTTCAATGGCATTAAAACATTAAACTAAGCAATACCAAAGTACTAAATCCATGGGCACTTTTAAACTTTTATGTTTACTTATGGTTTCTTTTTTACCTTAATTAGAAAAAAAATTCGAATTAGTTTGATAAATAAATGTCTAATTTCTAATTGAATTGAATTGAATTAGTTTCTATGTCTAGTTGCTAACTGGCTAATTAATTAGTTCATAAATATTTCCCTAATTGCTAATTGGCCAATTAATTAGTTTATAAATATTTCCCTAATTGCTAATTGGCCAATTAATTAGTTTATAAATATTTCCCTAATTGCTAATTGGCCAATTAATTAGTTTATAAATATTTCCCTAATTGCTAATTGGCCAATTAATTATTTCATAAATATTTCCCTAATTGCTAATTGGCCAATTAATTAGTTCATAAATATTTCCCTAATTGCTAACTGGCTAATTAATTAGTTCATAAATATTTCCCTAATTGCTAACTGGCTAATTAATTAGTTTATAAATATTTCCCTAATTGCTAATTGGCCAATTAATTAGTTTATAAATATTTCCCTAATTGCTAATTGGCCAACTAATTAGTTCATAAATATTTCCCTAATTGCTAAATGGCCAATTAATTAGTTTATAAATATTTCCCTAATTGCTAATTGGCCAATTAATTAGTTCATAAATATTTCCCTAATTGCTAATTGGCCAATTAATTAGTTTATAAATATTTCCCTAATTGCTAATTGGCCAATTAATTAGTTCATAAATATTTCCCTAATTGCTAATTCTAATTCAATTAGTTGTCAGCTAATTAGCTCAGCTCTGGCTAAACTTTACCACTTTAGCCCTTAGCACATTCAAAATACATAGTTTTGTTCAATAAATATCATCAGAAGTGAGATGAGACTAGAAGTACTGAGCTAACCAAATTCTTCACTCTGCGAAAGTGAATATTCTTGATAACACAAGAACGGTTGGCCCTCTGATAGCGGTTTCTCAATTTTCCCTCAAAGTTTTTCACAATTAAAACGCAGCGCTGAGACACTAAGCCTACTTCATTCAGATTCTCGCGGCATTCGTAGACTGGGGCGCTCGCGCTTGGCTTTTCCGCGAGATGCCGCGGATGACGTATCAAGGAGAAAAATCCGCCAAAAATCTTCTCCGCAAATTTGCTTTTGCCCCCAAATTTCAAGTTGTCGAAGTGTTTCTCCTGTGTTTTCCCTCATATTTAAATTTTTGGAATCAGAAGAGTTTAAACTCTCAAAAAAGTAAGGTTTTCTTTAGATCTGAGATAATTTTTAAACCACGTTGCTATTCCTTTAAACAGTTTTGAAATTAAGCCAATTAAAATTTCCATAAACAAACATTAACCTTTGCGCATGTTCAAATAGTAGGCGAAGGAAATCAGTCCAAAAAAATGGTAGGCCAAAAGTCTGGCAGCATTGCACCTCCGATAATGGCGCTAGGTTTAAGCGAGCACCGTAGGGGGGGGGGTGTTGCTTCAATATGGACCACGACCATTGGTACCGATTCTTTGATTAAAGTGGTTAAATTGGAAATTTTCAGGATTTGGGAGCTGGTTGATGGGGGATTGGCACTCGTCATTCGGGAACGTCGAAGAGCAGCGAATGAAGACGCGAGCTTAGAGTTGGTGGTCCGCTCCACGGAACGGCGGAGTGAAACGCCCCTCGAAATTTCCCAAAAAAGAAACAAAGTCTTTCGAGGTAACTTCATCAAATTCGAGAGTTCTTTTTTGAATTTTGGTTTTGTATTTTATTAATTGCGCCCATTTCAATCTTTTTCAAATTGCAGGTGGTCGTTCCTTCTCGGCGGGGTCAAGGAAGGTCAAAGTGCAACAATCGAGAGACTGACAACGAAATGCTAAAGTTCATTTTCAAATAGATTCTTAGCTTTAATCTCAATCGAAGACAACGAAATTCAAAAGGTAGAACTTGATTCTGGAAAAGTTCAGTTCGGGAAACAACTTGTTCAGGGTTAGCAATAAATTCCCAGATTCCCCAAATGATTCCTCAATTTTATTTTCCCAAATTATTCTGTAGCTCAAAAGCTATTTGTCAATGTCAATAGGGATATTTCTTCAGAGTGTTATTGAGTTACAAACAAGTCAACTCTTCATTTGAACAATTATCTTTTAAAAACAAATTTATTGTGCTATTTTGCAATTTTCGTTAACCCAAGAACTGTTGTCAAGTTGTTTTCCACTGGAATCAAATTGCCTTCCCTGGCTAAACTTATAAGCAATTTCAAAGCATTTTTGGCGGTCAATTACAAAACTCAATGTATATTCCAGGGATTTCAATGACCCATGGTCATCTCTAATGAAACAAGGGAGTCTTCGGCCTCTCTTCTAAACTCCGTCAAAGACACTTTCCAGGTAATTTCACGACAGAGACAATTTCAGTTCGGACAAACTACGTCGAATCGAGTAATTGCGGATGTTGAAGGTTCCAACTCATTGATTCATCTGTCTTACAGCGGACGACCATTTCTTCAGTTGGGAAAAGAAGAATTCGAGGCCAATGGTGACATTTTCAACGTGCAGGTGAAAGTCCCCACCCTGATGGGCCATTTCAATCCAAGTGAGTGCAGTTTAGAACTCCATAGCTATCAATAGATCAATTTTAGATGAAATATGCTAGAACTCTTCAATGTTTGGTTAGAAGGCGTGTCTTTAATGTTTTTAGCCTCAAAATGCGAAA
>JAEQBA010000574.1:0-15678 GCA_019434445.1 Phalangium opilio
TTTCCTTCGTTCACAACGTGAATCTGTGTATTTGGTCCTCGTATGAGGGCGTGGGTTCGAATCCCACTTCTGACACGATATGGTTTATGAAATTAACTGGAAGAGATGTAATTATAAAACATCCCATTGAATGAATCCAAGTTAGGGTGGCCGAGCGGTCTAAGGCGCCAGACTCAAGGGGCTCAGTTTCCATCGTTCACATTGTGAATCTGTGTATTCTGGCCCTCGAATGAGGGCGTGGGTTCGAATCCCACTTCTGACACGATATGTTTTATGAAATTAACTGGAAGAGATGTAATTTATAAAACGTCCCAATTGAATGAATCCAAGTTAGGGTGGCCGAGCGGTCTAAGGCGCCAGACTCAAGGGGCTCAGTTTCCTTCGTTCGCAACGTGAATCTGTGTATTCTGGTCCTCGTATGAGGGCGTGGGTTCGAATCCCACTTCTGACACGATATGTTTTATGAAATTAACTGGAAGAGATGTAATTTATAAAACGTCCCAATTGAATGAATCCATGTCAGGATGGCCGAGCGGTCTAAGGCGCCAGACTCAAGGGGCTCAGTTTCCTTCGTTCACAACGTGAATCTGTGTATTCTGGTCCTCGTATGAGGGCGTGGGTTCGAATCCCACTTCTGACACGATATGTTTTATGAAATTAACTGGAAGAGATGTAATTTATAAAACGTCCCAATTGAATGAATCCAAGTCGGGGTGGCCGAGCGGTCTAAGGCGCCAGACTCAAGGGGCTCAGTTTCCTTCGTTCACAACGTGAATCTGTGTATTCTGGTCCTCGTATGAGGGCGTGGGTTCGAATCCCACTTCTGACACGATATGTTTTATGAAATTAACTGGAAGAGATGTAATTTATAAAACGTCCCAATTGAATGAATCCAAGTTAGGGTGGCCGAGCGGTCTAAGGCGCCAGACTCAAGGGCTCAGTTTCCTTCGTTCACAACGTGAATCTGTGTATTCTGGTCCTCGAATGAGGGCCTGGGTTCGAATCCCACTTCTGACACGATATGTTTTATGAAATTAACTGGAAGAGATGTAATTTATAAAACGTCCCAATTGAATGAATCCAAGTCGGGGTGGCCGAGCGGTCTAAGGCGCCAGACTCAAGGGTCTCAGTTTCCTTCGTTCGCAACGTGAATCTGTGTATTCTGGTCCTCGAATGAGGGCCTGGGTTCGAATCCCACTTCTGACACGATATGTTTTATGAAATTAACTGGAAGAGATGTAATTTATAAAACGTCCCAATTGAATGAATCCAAGTCGGGGTGGCCGAGCGGTCTAAGGCGCCAGACTCAAGGGACTCAGTTTCCATCGTTCGCAACGTGAATCTGTGTATTCTTGTCCTCGTATGAGAGCGTGGGTTCGAATCCCACTTCTGACACGATATGTTTTATGAAATTAACTGGAAGAGATGTAATTTATAAAACGTCCCAATTGAATGAATCCAAGTCAGGGTGGCCGAGCGGTCTAAGGCGCCAGACTCAAGGGGCTCAGTTCCTTCGTTCACAACGTGAATCTGTGTATTCTGGTCCTCGTATGAGGGCCTGGGTTCGAATCCCACTTCTGACACGATATGTTTTATGAAAATAACTGGAAGAGATGTAATTTAAAACGTCCCAATAGAATAACCATGTCAGATGGCCGAGCGGTCTAAGGCGCCAGACTCAAAGGCTTAGTTTCATTCCTTCCCGATGTGTATCTGTGTATTCTGGTCCTCGTATGAGGGCGTGGGTTCGAATCCCACTTCTGACACGATATGTTTTATGAAATTAACTAGAAGAGATTAATTTATAAAACGTCCCAATTGAAAGAATCCATGTCAGGATGGCCGAGCGGTCTAAGGCGCCAGACTCAAGGGGCTCAGTTTCATTCGTTCCAACGTGAATCTGTGTATTCTGGTCCTCGAATGAGGGTGGGTTCGAATCCCACTTCTGACACGATATGTTTTATGAAATTAACTGGAAGAGATGTAATTTATAAAACGTCCCAATTGAATGAATCCAAGTCGGGGTGGCCGAGCGGTCTAAGGCGCCAGACTCAAGGGACTCAGTTTCCATCGTTCGCAACGTGAATCTGTGTATTCTGGTCCTCGTATGAGGGCGTGGGTTCGAATCCCACTTCTGACACGATATGTTTTATGAAATTAACTGGAAGAGATGTAATTTATAAAACGTCCCAATTGAATGAATCCAAGTCAGGGTGGCCGAGCGGTCTAAGGCGCCAGACTCAAGGGGCTCAGTTTCCTTCGTTCACAACGTGAATCTGTGTATTCTGGTCCTCGTATGAGGGCGTGGGTTCGAATCCCACTTCTGACACGATATGTTTTATGAAATTAACTGGAAGAGATGTAATTTATAAAACGTCCCAATTGATATAACCATGTCAGGATGGCCGAGCGGTCTAAGGCGCCAGACTCAAAGGCTCAGTTTCATTCGTTCCCGATGTGAATCTGTGTATTCTGGTCCTCGTATGAGGGCGTGGGTTCGAATCCCACTTCTGACACGATATGTTTTATGAAATTAACTGGAAGAGATGTAATTATAAAACGTCCCAATTGAAAGAATCCAAGTCAGGATGGCCGAGCGGTCTAAGGCGCCAGACTCAAGGGGCTTAGTTTCATTCGTTCCCAATGTGAATCTGTGTATTCTGGACCTCGAATGAGGTCTGGGTTCGAATCCCACTTCTGACACGATATGTTTTATGAAATTAACTGGAAGAGATGTAATTTATAAAACGTCCCAATAGAATGAATCCAAGTCGGAGTGGCCGAGCGGTCTAAGTCGCCAGACTCAAGGGACTCAGTTTCCATCGTTCGCAACGTGAATCTGTGTATTCTGGTCCTCGTATGAGAGCGTGGGTTCGAATCCCACTTCTGACACGATATGTTTTATGAAATTAACTAGAATAGATGTAATTTATAAAACGTCCCAATTGAAAGAATCCATGTCAGGATGGCCGAGCGGTCTAAGACGCCAGACTCAAGGGCTCTGTTTCCTTCGTTCACAACGTGAATCTGTGTATTCTGGTCCTCGTATGAGGGCGTGGGTTCGAATCCCACTTCTGACACGATATGTTTTATGAAAATAACTGGAAGAGATGTAATTTAAAACGTCCTAACTAGATATAACCATGTCAGGATGGCCGAGTGGTCTAATGCGCCAGACTCGAAAGGCTTAGTTTCATTCCTTCCCGATGTGTATCTGTGTATTCTGGTCCTCGTATGAGAGCGTGGGTTCGAATCCCACTTCTGACACGATATGTTTTATGAAATTAACTAGAATAGATTTAATTTATAAAACGTCCCAATTGAAAGAATCCATGTCAGGATGGCCGAGCGGTCTAAGGCGCCAGACTCAAGGGGCTCAGTTTCCTTCGTTCACAACGTGAATCTGTGTATTCTGGTCCTCGTATGAGGGCGTGGGTTCGAATCCCACTTCTGACACGATATGTTTTATGAAATTAACTGGAAGAAATGTAATTTATAAAACGTCCCAATTGAATGAATCCAAGTCAGGGTGGCCGAGCGGTCTAAGGCGCCAGACTCAAAGGGCTCAGTTTCCTTCGTTCACAACGTGAATCTGTGTATTCTGGTCCTCGTATGAGGGCCTGGGTTCGAATCCCACTTCTGACACGATATGTTTTATGAAATTAACTGGAAGAGATGTAATTTATAAAACGTCCCAATAGAATGAATCCTAGTCGGGGTGGCCGAGCGGTCTAAGGCGCCAGACTCAAGGGACTCAGTTTCCATCGTTCGCAACGTGAATCTGTGTATTCTGGTCCTCGTATGAGAGCGTGGGTTCGAATCCCACTTCTGACACGATATGTTTTATGAAATTAACTGGAAGAGATGTAATTTATAAAACGTCCCAATTGAATGAATCCAAGTCAGGGTGGCCGAGCGGTCTAAGGCGCCAGACTCAAGGGGCTCAGTTTCCTTCGTTCACAACGTGAATCTGTGTATTCTGGTCCTCGTATGAGGGCGTGGGTTCGAATCCCACTTCTGACACGATAAGTTTTATGAAATTAACTGGAAGAGATGTAATTTGTAAAACGTCCCAATTGAATGAATCCAAGTCAGGGTGGCCGAGCGGTCTAAGGCGCCAGACTCAAGGGGCTTAGTTTCATTCGTTCCCGATGTGAATCTGTGTATTCTGGTCCTCGAATGAGGGTCTGGGTTCGAATCCCACTTCTGACACGATATGTTTTATGAAATTAACTGGAAGAGATGTAATTTATAAAACGTCCCAATAGAATGAATCCAAGTCGGGGTGGCCGAGCGGTCTAAGGCGCCAGACTCAAGGGACTCAGTTTCCATCGTTCGCAACGTGAATCTGTGTATTCTGGTCCTCGTATGAGAGCGTGGGTTCGAATCCCACTTCTGACACGATATGTTTTATGAAATTAACTAGAATAGATGTAATTTATAAAACGTCCCAATTGAATGAATCCAAGTCGGGGTGGCCGAGCGGTCTAAGGCGCCAGACTCAAGGGGCTCTGTTTCCTTCGTTCACAACGTGAATCTGTGTATTCTGGTCCTCGTATGAGGGCGTGGGTTCGAATCCCATTTGACACGATATGTTTTATGAAAATAACTGGAAGAGATGTAATTTAAAACGTCCTAATAGATATAACCATGTCAGGATGGCCGAGTGGTCTAAGGCGCCAGACTCAAAGGCTTAGTTTCATTCCTTCCCGATGTGAATCTGTGTATTCTGGTCCTCGTATGAGGGCGTGGGTTCGAATCCCACTTCTGACACGATATGTTTTATGAAATTAACTGGAATAGATGTAATTTATAAAACGTCCCAATTGAATGAATCCATGTCAGGATGGCCGAGCGGTCTAAGGCGCCAGACTCAAGGGGCTCAGTTTCCTTCGTTCACAACGTGAATCTGTGTATTCTGGTCCTCGTATGAGGGCGTGGGTTCGAATCCCACTTCTGACACGATATGTTTTATGAAATTAACTGGAAGAGATGTAATTTATAAAACGTCCCAATTGAATGAATCCAAGTCAGGGTGGCCGAGCGGTCTAAGGCGCCAGACTCAAGGGGCTCAGTTTCCATCGTTCACAACGTGAATCTGTGTATTCTGGCCCTCGTATGAGGGCGTGGGTTCGAATCCCACTTCTGACACGATATGTTTTATGAAATTAACTGGAAGAGATGTAATTTATAAAACGTCCCAATTGAATGAATCCAAGTTAGGGTGGCCGAGCGGTCTAAGGCGCCAGACTCAAGGGGCTCAGTTTCCTTCGTTCGCAACGTGAATCTGTGTATTCTGGTCCTCGTATGAGGGCGTGGGTTCGAATCCCACTTCTGACACGATATGTTTTATGAAATTAACTGGAAGAGATGTAATTTATAAAACGTCCCAATTGAAACAATCCATGTCAGGATGGCCGAGCGGTCTAAGGCGCCAGACTCAAGGGGCTCAGTTTCCTTCGTTCACAACGTGAATCTGTGTATTCTGGTCCTCGTATGAGGGCGTGGGTTCGAATCCCACTTCTGACACGATATGTTTTATGAAATTAACTGGAAGAGATGTAATTTATAAAACGTCCCAATTGAATGAATCCAAGTCGGGGTGGCCGAGCGGTCTAAGGCGCCAGACTCAAGGGGCTCAGTTTCCTTCGTTCACAACGTGAATCTGTGTATTCTGGTCCTCGTATGAGGGCCTGGGTTCGAATCCCACTTCTGACACGATATGTTTTATGAAATTAACTGGAAGAGATGTAATTTATAAAACGTCCCAATTGAATGAATCCAAGTCGGGGTGGCCGAGCGGTCTAAGGCGCCAGACTCAAGGGGCTCAGTTTCCTTCGTTCGCAACGTGAATCTGTGTATTCTGCTCCTCGTATGAGGGCGTGGGTTCGAATCCCACTTCTGACACGATATGTTTTATGAAATTAACTGGAAGAGATGTAATTTATAAAACGTCCCAATTGAATGAATCCAAGTTAGGGTGGCCGAGCGGTCTAAGGCGCCAGACTCAAGGGCTCAGTTTCCTTCGTTCACAACGTGAATCTGTGTATTCTGGCCCTCGAATGAGGGCCTGGTTTCGAATCCCACTTCTGACACGATATGTTTTATGATTTTAACTGGAAGAGATGTAATTTATAAAACGTCCCAATTGAATGAATCCAAGTCGGGGTGGCCGAGCGGTCTAGGGCGCCAGACTCAAGGGACTCAGTTTCCATCGTTCGCAACGTGAATCTGTGTATTCTGGTCCTCGAATGAGAGCCTGGGTTCGAATCCCACTTCTGACACGATATGTTTTATGAAATTAACTGGAAGAGATGTAATTTATAAAACGTCCCAATAGAATGAATCCAAGTCGGGGTGGCCGAGCGGTCTAAGGCGCCAGACTCAAGGGACTCAGTTTCCATCGTTCGCAACGTGAATCTGTGTATTCTTGTCCTCGTATTAGAGCGTGGGTTCGAATCCCACTTCTGACACGATATGTTTTATGAAATTAACTGGAAGAGATGTAATTTATAAAACGTCCCAATTGAATGAATCCAAGTCAGGGTGGCCGGGCGGTCTAAGGCGCCAGACTCAAGGGGCTCAGTTTCCTTCGTTCACAACGTGAGTCTGTGTATTCTAGTCCTCGTATGAGGGCGTGGGTTCGAATCCCACTTCTGACACGATAAGTTTTATGAAATTAACTGGAAGAGATGTAATTTGTAAAACGTCCCAATTGAATGAATCCAAGTCAGGGTGGCCGAGCGGTCTAAGGCGCCAGACTCAAGGGGCTTAGTTTCATTCCTTCCCGATGTGTATCTGTGTATTCTGGACCTCGAATGAGGGTCTGGGTTCGAATCCCGCTTCTGACACGATATGTTTTATGAAATTAACTGGAAGAGATGTAATTTATAAAACGTCCCAATAGAATGAATACAAGTCGGAGTGGCCGAGCGGTCTAAGTCGCCAGACTCAAGGGACTCAGTTTCCATCGTTCGCAACGTGAATCTGTGTATTCTGGTCCTCGTATGAGGGCGTGGTTTCGAATCCCATTTCTGACACGATATGTTTTATGAAAATAACTGGAAGAGATGTAATTTAAAACGTCCTAACTAGATATAACCATGTCAGGATGGCCGAGTGGTCTAATGCGCCAGACTCGAAAGGCTTAGTTTCATTCCTTCCCGATGTGTATCTGTGTATTCTGGTCCTCGTATGAGAGCGTGGGTTCGAATCCCACTTCTGACACGATATGTTTTATGAAATTAACTAGAATAGATTTAATTTATAAAACGTCCCAATTGAAAGAATCCATGTCAGGATGGCCGAGCGGTCTAAGGCGCCAGACTCAAGGGGCTCAGTTTCCTTCGTTCACAACGTGAATCTGTGTATTCTGAGTAGTGATAGCTACCTAGATATGCAGAGATCCAAGATGGCCGCCACCCCAAGATGGCCGCCCTCTCCCCATCCACCAGACTCAAACCAAACTTCCAAACAAAGATTAAGCTAAATTCCTACCTGATCAACCCTACCTTCCAGCATGCTATGACTCTTTAGAGGGGTTTTACCCACTTTTCCCCCAAAACAAGCTCGGCTAACCCTCGGAGGGTGAAGTTCTTTTTGCAAGATCCCCGTTTAAATTTAAGACCCAAGATTACGTTATTGTATGAGAAAATCTTACCTGACATACCCTGCCTTCCACCGTGCTATGTCACCGTCTATGAATATTAACGGGGGTCGGTTTTACCCCATTTTTCCCCAAACAAGCCCGGATTAACCCTCCAACCAAAGATTGAACCATAAAAATCCTACCTGACTTACCCTGCCTTCCACCATGCTATTAAGGGGGTTTTTACCCCCCTTTTAATAGCTCCAGACTACCACGAGTTCCTACCTTGTGTTATTTTCAACACCCATGACGTCATCTTCTTAATCAAAACAAAAACAAGCTATATTCAACCTTGGCGTCATCCTCCAATCTTACCCTGCCTGCTAGGGTGCTAGTAATGGGCGGTACCCCTTTAATAAACCCAAACCAGCCCGGACTTTAAAAAAGCTTACCTCCAGTCCTACCTTCCAGCGTGTTATTAAGGGTAAATGACCTATTTAATAACCCTCCAAACAAGCTCGGACTACCGGCCCTACCGGTAAAGCTGCTTTCAACCTGAACATCCATGACGTCATCCTTCCAACTCAAACTAATATGAAATTATTGGCGCCATATTTAAAAAACTTCTCTCCAGCCCCGCCTTCTAGCGGACTATTTTAGTAACCATTAATAGCCGTAACCCGTTCAATGGACATAAACAAGTTGGGACCATCCCTACTAGTAAAGGATGTTTTTTCCCTGGCCAACTATGATGTCATCCTCTCAACTAATATTAAATTATTGGTACCATATTTATTGGCCTTCTAGTGGGCTATTTTAGTAACTATTAAGGTAATTCATCCATAGAATCAATTAAAACAAGGCCGGACCAGACCTAGTCAGAGAGGGTGCTTTCAACCTGGGTGACTATGACGTCATCCTCCAGACTATGACTCAAACCAAAACTTAATTATACATGACCTCGAGCCCTGCCTTCTAGCGGGCTTTTTTAGTAACTATTAAGGGAATTTACCCATGGAACAAATCAAAACTAGCCCGGATCAGTCTAGGTTTGCCTATGTAGAGGTTGTTGCCCACGAAAAAAAACCAAAACAAACAATCCCTGCCAGCTTGCTATTTTACGCCTTTGACTGTACTTTAATTTAAGGGTTTCCAAACAAGTCAAAACACGCCCAAACTTGTCCGGGCCAACCAAGTTTTGTCCAGACAAGTTAAAACTAGCCTAAACTAGGCTGGGCCAACCAAGTTTCGTCCAAGTATAGATTTATCCCCCCGTTGATTGGACTAATAATGGGTGGATTACTAATGGTTCAGCTACCGTTTGATTACTTACCCATGTAGATGTTCCAACGATGATGTTTTAACTAGGATACCCCGTTGGCTTAGCGAAAATAAATGTTGTAAGAGGTTAGTTGGCAAAAAGCAAGGTTTTTTAATGCGATTAACGAAGAGGTAGCGGGTTCGAATCCCGGTGGAACAATAAATAAGCCCGGATTAACCTGAATTCGTATTCAGGGTGTTACTGTTTTATTAATTGTACTTAGATTGGATTATTTACCCTGACTACGCCATTAATACGGGTACCCAATTAACCAGTCTTAACTAACCGGGTTTACCTTGACTCGAACACGTACACAACGTCGCTGTTTAAATTTTCCCGCCATCAATTTAGTGTCTTTTATTATTCGTCGGCAAAAAAACTTGATTTTGAGACAAATCAACTTTGTTTCCTTCTAAGTCAAAAGTTAATGAAAAAACAGACACACATTTTAAAAAAAACAAAAGATATTTACTCTTGCGTCTTGTACAAAAATTAAATACAAAATAAACAAATGAGTAGCCAAACAAAGGCGTTATTTGCGTTCTTAAAGTGTCCATATATTTATACAAAGGAATTCATTTCTAAATACCTAAATTTTCCATTTAGCCGTTAAGAGAGAGAAATTTGGAGTGGCGCGAGTTTTATTCGCCTCAATATAGCCAGGGGCAAAAAAAAGAGATTCTAAAAAAAGAAGGTCATTCTTCGCGTCTTCAGTGAGAGATATTTCCGGAAGCGTTTTACCAATTTTAACGAGACTAGAGTTTTAAACTAGATACAGAATAAATCTTTATACATTTTTTAGCTTTAACAACGACAAATAAGACGGGAAAACTAATATTTTCATCCTTTTGTCAGGCGAAAAAAAAAACCTCAAATATTAGCCAATTAGTACGATCTTTAAGGGAAGATCCTGCTCCACATTCCGAAAACTCAAAACATTTAATCTGCATCAAGAATGCGTAAGGCAGAGCAGGATCCCCCCTTATTTTAGCATTCCTTAACTACTTTACGAGAGCCACCAAAGAACCCTCATCAGACCCCCCTGGATTATGAATCTCGACAAGTAAACAAGCGGGTTTTTTGTCGCATATAAAAAGATTTCCTGTAAAGCTTTTACAGAAAAACCCCATTATGTGACAAGAAACTCGCTTCCTTGCCTATTGAAACTCATAGATTAAAGGTAAATGATAACCCATTGGGGGGCCCGCGTAATTCCCGGAGAAAAAATCCGAGCCACATCTCGACAAAATATTAATAATCCTCAAAAAGCGGGCTGCAACAAAAAGAAGAAATTAGCTAGAGTCTGGTACGTACCAAGTGGCTGTACATACCTAGTCACGCTTCGGAACTTAGCCATCAAAAAATCCCTGTTTTTTTGAAAACTGTTAATATAGAAAACATTTGGCTGCGAATCCATAATTTTGGAAGTGACGAGCCCCTCTTTATCGCTTTTTACGGGCTAACGATGGTATTAAAGTATCGCCAACAAGATTCGCGATACCGCCGTCGAATTCAACTTAAATATTCAAGAAAATTTTCTCACAAATATATATTGCTAAGCCTAAATATATTTCTTTAGTTTACGCGCCAAAAATAAGAGATTCTACCCCGTTACTCACCGATTGTAAAGAGAGACGCATTCAGGGTTTCAAAAAGTTTAAATTGTTAACATTTAAAAAACCCGTATATATACCGGCAAAAAATTAGGTTACCCCACCCTTTTTTACGTCTAGTCTTGTACTCGCCTTGATTTTCTTTTTTTCCCCACTACAGAAAGCCAGTTTTTTTTCGGAGTAATTTACTTTCTCTTTTAGCGGCGAAAGACTCGCAAATAACCCTGAAGGGAGGAGTGAAATATTTTCGTAAACGTTTACCTTACTACAAAATACCTAGGAATGGTTTAAAGTTACATGTTGGGTGGGTCAAAGAAATGGATAAAATAAGGGAAGGATGTGTCTCGATTTAAAAAAAATCACCCATAGATTGCTTACCTGTCCAATTTTTTCTATTACAAGGAATCCCAGTTGGATATTATGCTAGAGGCAAACCTCTGAAATTGATGCCAATGATAATTACGTCAATCATAGAGGTGATTAAATTGAATATACTTTAGAGAGTGGAGGGGGGTTTAAAAAAACTGTTGCTTAGTAACTCATTTTTTAAGCTGTAAAATTAACGTGTTGAATAAATTTGTTTCCTTTTCTATTTTTATACTAGAGCTATCTTTGGAGTCTGTAATAAGTATACATGTCTCTAAGTAAAAAATATTATAGATATTATAGGATAATTCATTTAATCTTTTGTGACTTAATTATAGTCCTTCTAGAGATTATGTTTATAAATATATCGAAATAAGCAACCGTTACTCTTCCAAACAAATAAGAAACATGACTAGAAGCGTAGATAAATATTAAAATAAGCTAGCCAATCATTTTTGACAAGTTATGTACTTTGAAATATAACTCTAAGGTAACGCAAAAGAAAAAATCCTAATGTATTTATGGCTGAAAGGTGAAAAAAAACAAAGCGACTATAATAGAGAAAATTCTTGACATGTCCTATATGACAAATTAATTGTAACACTGTTTCGTGTGTTTCTCAGGTTTTCGAGTATTAACTCGCACATTTTGATTTATGGCAAGCGAAAAAACACCTTGTATAATGGGAGGAGAAGATGTTAAACTTTCCGCTAATAAATTCATAATTGACTTTTACATATATATTTATAAAGTTAGAAATCTCTATTTAGCTCAAGGTCCTAGTTTTTTGTATGCAGAAGCTTGTTTGGGCGTGTTTTGAATAATTAAATTTGAATAAGCCAATACTTTCAAGATTTTAAAATTCAATAAATAGGAAAAAGTTAATTAGGCATAAAATTAGAAATCTCTCCGAGGTCTAAGATTTTTTCGTATGCAAATAATTCAAAGAGATCGTGTTATATAAAAGGTTAAAAAGGAGTTACTTTGATAGAAGCCCGAGGGGACAAATATTATTCGTATGCAAAAGCTTGTTTGGGTGTGTTCTAAATAATTTAATTTGAATAATTCACATAAGATCGCATTATATAAAGAAAAAATTTTAATGAAGGTTAAAAGTAATTATTTTGGGAGGGAGAAAAGGGTTTTTTAATATGATATAAATCTAAATAATTGTATATTAATATTAAACTATAGGAGTATTTTTTATATAGGCAGGTATGGCATCATCCTTTATAATTTTTAGTATCAACTCCACAATAAATAAAAATGTATTTTTGGGGGGCATAAATAATATCGATTTTTTGGAGTATTTAAGACCAGAGTCTCGATACTTTCTTCATTCGAAAATTTTCTAGACGCTTTCTGTCGCTTTACAAGCTCTTAAACACTTGTAAGTAATGTCTAGTTTAATTCCTTGCGGTCGCTCTATGATATGGAGGGTGAATAGAAAGCTCTATGACAATCCTGATTTAAAGGATTTTACTTGGGATGATTTATTTAGAGATGTTTGGGATAAAAATACTTTAACGGACGCGCAGAAAAGGAACATTTGGCGTAAAATGACAGGGGCATACAATGCTTCTTTCTTAGTGTTTACGATTCAAGACGTCTATAATCACCATTATAGACCTGACGCGAATTTACTCCACGCTCTCGTTAGAGGTTGTTCCAATTACACGGACCATATGTTTTTTAAAGTCGAAAACGATGGTATCTTTACTAGCTGGTGGTTCAGCCCCAACGCGAACAAATTTTGGTTTTCAAACCCATTTTGCATACAGGAGCGAAAAGAACGCGATAGAATAGAAAGCTACGAAATACAATACGATATGGCAGTTGATTATACCTTCAATGCTCTGGAGGATTTATGCTGGTTGAGACTATTTCGCCAACACAGAATCCTGGAAAAACCCCATGTCCAGTTTGCATTGCGGCTCATTTCTAAACACCTTTTCCAAGCTCGCGTTTTTGTCAGCGTAACCCAA
Source organism: Phalangium opilio (assembly GCA_019434445.1). Lineage (NCBI taxonomy): Eukaryota > Metazoa > Arthropoda > Arachnida > Opiliones > Phalangiidae > Phalangium > Phalangium opilio. Next base: position 12,874 of record JAEQBA010000574.1, read on the forward strand.
TTTTTTACGACTATTAACAACCCCCAAAACAATAGCTCGGTCCGAATAAGTAGATTTACAACGTGGATAGTTCCCCCGCAAACCTTTTCTAAAATAGAGTGTCCGTACGGACCCATACATCACGCTTCGGTGAAATGTGCAGCGCGTTATTGGTATTACGGGGGCTATTGTTTTCACGAAGAAGCGTTCTATAGACGTGTCTTAGACATGTGTTTTAAATTATGCTTGCTGCAACTCACGAGGATAAATAGACCGTGCCCTAAAGAAAAGACTCACTTTCGACAGTCCTTAGCTAGATGGTATTTAAAGAAAGCCATGTATATAGCGGGCGTAGCTCGCCTATATTGCAATACCACCTGGTGTTTAACATTATCAGACATTATGCAAGGACTGATAGACAGCGACGCGTTACCCTTTTTAGTAACGTTGATTTAAAATAATTGAATGGTCAAGCGACGGTGAAGATTTAAAACGGCCGGCGGATAAAGACAAACAGTGAGCTCAAGAATTACAATAACAAACTGGTCCTTAGATTTGATAATTACCCGAATTATATGTTTTTTAATATTAAGGCTGTTAATTTATTCTGTAGTATATTAGAATAGGGTTATAATTAACTTTGCGTAGTTATATATAAGTTCCAGTTTAAATAGTACAGAGACTAGTTGCGATAATACAATTGTGGTGAAATTTTTTTTTATTAGAAATTCTAATCCATCTTTAAAGCGCCTTTATTCTCCAAAAAAATGTAAGTAATATATTTGATATATATTTGATATAAATATATTTGTATGTATTTCTTTTTAAAACTTTGGTGATAATTTAGGGCCAGCGTCGAGAGCTTTGTGGACGTTATTAAGAAGCAAGGCTCTGCCCTCATGCCCCGTAACGGGCATCTTTATTGTCCACATTGCGAAGGGACATTAAAGGATATGCCCGACTATGGCCAATTAAATTACTATTGCACGACGCGCGAATGTAATTATTTTAGAAAATGCGTTTTAGTCCAGTGCAAACAATATATCAGTTTTGCCAAGCGTAGCGACCAGCGGCATTTGCTTAGCACACGGAACTTTTGTTCACTTTGCGGTGAATTTAAGTACCGTGTAAAAGACATATGCCCGTGTTACGAGTGGTCCTGTGATTGACAGGTAATTCTCAATTGGTACTATTATTTGTTTTAAAAAGTGTAAATTTTTGACTGAATGTTACTGTATAAAATTTAGGTTAAGTCTCAACACAAGGATGCTGTTGTTTTTTATTTTTTAATTAATTTTATATTTTTTATGTTAATTATTTTAGTTATTTAAATTCTATTTTTCTATGTTAATTTTTTCAGTTATTGAATATTTTATTTTTCTATGTTAATTTTTTAGTTATTTAATATATTATTTTTGTTAGTGATTAAAATATATTAGTTTTAAATAAATTATTTATAAAAATATGGTTTTATCATTTTAATTATTGTATTTTGACATGCAAATGTATACATAAAAAAAAGTTCATATTGATACAAGACGTATTAATTCTCATCTAAATTACCTTTATAACCTCAAAAAAAATAATCGCACTAAAGTTTACTTTAAAATTAGACAGATCTTAATGTCTGGAAGTTTTAAAAAACCTTTAATAATCTCTGAATAGCGGGAGTAGCGAGAGGTCTTTAAAAAACCTGTTCTCATTTTTAAAGAAATGTCTGGAAATTAGTTTAGCCTAAAGTGTTTAAGAGAGTAGTAATGCGGTAAAATGTTGTGTCTCGTGTGATGATTTCATAAGCGAATAATATTACAGCCATTTATAAATACTGGACGACATAACACAGCGATGCATCAGCAATTTGACCCATCATATTAGAAGACGTTTAAAAAAATCTCCAGTTTAAGCAACAAAATAAGCAATTAAAACAAGCCTAATGATTCTCTTTCGGGGACAAACAACTTGGAACTATTTTCTGTAACGAATTGCCTTCAATAATTTAAGCGAGGTCAACTTGGTCTAAATTATTTCGATGCTGGAAAAATTAAATATTAACATTGGATTTCATTTAGAAAGCTTTTCACGCTTCAAAATTTGAATTTAGTTCACAATTGGTCAGTTATCTAGGGTAAAAGTTAAGTAATACTTCAGGCTTTTTCACGCCAGCGAATGTTTGTAAATTTGTTCTAGTTTAGACCGTGCTGCTGACTTGGGTGTAACAATTTTTTCAAATATATTAGTACTTCTTCCGCCACTTAGATGTACAAAAACAACTAAATTCAATTTGATAAAATACGTTTTATGTTAACGGAACATTTATATTCAACAGGGCTCGTTCGTTAAGGTGTTAAAAATTTAATAATAAATGCATGCATTTTTTAAAAAATTGAAAATAGGCAGAGATTTTGCATGACTTTTTTTTCCTTCATTACATTTGCAAGTGTATTTGGAACTATCTTGAGACACAGAACAAAAAATATCCGTACATTCGCAACTAATATCCAGAACACAATGCGCGTTATTTTTGGCTCAAATTTCCTTCCCCTCTCACTCGCAACCATCCTCGCATTTTTCCGTTTTCACTTAAGACCAATCCCGGGTAACACTCGCATTTATAAGTACTGTTATCGGAAGAATTGGGGTTGCAAACGGTTTTGATGTCGGAAAAATTATCATTTCCCCTCGATTTCGCATATATCGACGCACTACAAATCGGAATCAGGGATCAAACCAATGGAACATTGGCAATAATACGTGGCGTTATTAGATTCATTAACGTGACATTCTGCATTAAGATTCTGACATTCAATATCCCCTTTTGCTTCCCGC
>JAEQBA010000575.1:0-92398 GCA_019434445.1 Phalangium opilio
CAGTGTCGTATTTCTAACATTTATCATACATTCAGAAAAGATGTTCATATGTGTGTTGTTACATCTTGTATAAGTTTTAGACTTCAATTCAAACTCGAGTCATAATCGTCCTTGATTTAGCTTTTTATTCCGAAACGCCGCATTTATACCCGTTTTTGTTGTAAAATTTCTAATCATAACAAATGTTTGAACCTCGCAATTAAAAGCAAATTTCTCATAACTATTAAACTTCATTTCAAATTGCAATACATATAATAATTTCTAGTTTCTGGCCCTTTGTGGGTTTGAAAAAGTGTCGCGGATTGTGTATAAATGCAGTTTTTTAAGGACTGCGAAGCAAAACTCGATTTTGTATAATTGACTATGAGACAATTGTGGTTGAAAGAATTTCAATCGTCTTTTATAAGTTTAGTTTTCGTTTTCTTTTAGTCCCCACTACCAGGAATACATGGATTAACTACTTGGAATCTTTAAGAGGCCATATACCCCACACAAATATCTGATTGACTGTGAGGGGAAGCGCCAAAAACCTTTAAACCGCCTGCTCCTCCTTCCTCGCGTCTCATTGGTTATGCGAATGTTTGGGACCAGTCTGGGAAATAAGGATATTTTTTAAACTAGTCCTTTGGACCAGTGACCACCCTAGTATCCTAAATGATAAACTGGTCTCAGGACTATTCCCCACCTTTGCTCTCCTATAGATTTCCAATTAATAAACTGGTTCTGAGGACCAGTAACCCACACTTTTTGAATTAAAAACTAGTTCAAGCATTAATAAACTGGTTTTGGGCCAGAGGAAGTGTGCTTTTTCCAGACTCTTTGGGACAGATCGAGATCATGACCTTTAAGGTGCCATCTGCATCAGTTTCGGCTCCGAAATGGTCAGGAAGTGCGAGAACTTGGAACAGTTTGACACTAACGACGTTTTTGAAGAGGAAATTTCTCTAACTGTAACTAAAGTCGACGATTTAGAAGTTTGTGTGCGGATTATTTTGAGGGGGCTAACTTTGAAATTTGCGGGCGCTATAGCCGCCATAAAAGGCCTAGCGACGCCACTCCAAGAGTGTCGCCTAACACGTTTCCGAGTGTCGCCTAAAGCCTGGTTTTCACTGGTCCAAAACGAAGGAAAAACCGCGTTCCGCGTCGTTTTTTTAGAGGTAACTTACCGCAAAGTTTCGCGTTTTCTGTGCGGCAAGCACGGATTTGGTTTTCTATTTTTCCGCAAATTTTTACGGAAAGGAAAGCGGTGGCCAATTGGAATCGACGAATGCGTGACGTCATAGGCTTGGTTTTGGTCAGCTCGCGAGGCTTTTTTTCGACGCCATTTTTTTATTTTCAAGGCGCTTCTGTTGTCGAGTTAAATGTCTAAAAATTTATAGTTAACGATTTGCTAAAGAAATTTGGCTTAATCGTTATTTATATGATAAAATTGAACGTTTTTACAAAAACAATTAAGTCTAAGAAAATAAATAGGTTGCTATTGGTGCATTTTCAACATAACAGATAAGCCTTGGTCTCCACGAACTCGCACTCTTTCATAATTACAAGTGAAAACGTTTTGCCGCCGCTTTTTAAGGAATTTTCCGCAAAATTTTGCGGATTTTTCTTTTCTGTTCCGTGAAAATTTCGGCAGTGAAAACCAGGCTTAACACGTTTCAGTGTGTCGCCTAACACGTTTCAGAGTGCCGCCTAACACGTTTCAGAGTGCCGCCTAACACGTTTCAGAGTGCCGCCTAACACGTTTCAGAGTGCCGCCTAACACGTTTCAGAGTGTCGCCTAACATGTTTAGCATTGTTTTATAATGGTACAAAATTCCCTGATTACGAATTTCTTTGTTAATTTTTTTGAACGGATAAAAATATATTCTTTCAATAATATCATCTTTAAAAAATGTTTAACAATTAAGTTTTCAATATTTTTTTACTGTTCGGATTGACTTTAATATTAAAACATTAATGAAAATGAAAGACCTTATTTAAGAAACCCTCAGTAGTATCATATTCCACTTTAAGCCACACCGTATGATGAACATCACCGATGTGGGTCTTAGTTTGACCTGGCCTGTTGTTGTTGGTACCGCATTTGGCAGTATAAAATTTTTCGTTCGTCATTGAAGGGAGAGTAAATGGGAGTTGAGTTTTACGTTTGCTCGATGTATTTAAAGCGAGAGAGCTTTACTTTATTGCCTTAATTTAAATGGAAGGTTTCCTACTCCCTTTAAATTTTCCGTCACCCGTCGACAATAAGGATTTTACGCTTTTAATCACGCTCCCCTATCCCCTATTTCAACATTCGAGGAAATCGAGGGAAATTTTGAAAGCCAAGCAAGTATTTACTGACGTTATTTTTAAAATGGTCCTAAGGCACCGGAATATTACAATTATTGGGTGTTTTACCGAATTCTTTCTCTTTCTAGCGCTTCTGGCCATAAGTTCATTTTAGAAATTTATAAGATGCGAAAATTATACGTCAGCATAAGTCTATGTTGTAAACTAAAACTTTCTGTACGTGTATTAATTGAACGTTAAGCACGCTATCATTTTAGCACTGCTAATGGTAACTCGATCATCGAGGGGGTAATCACTAAAACTTTATGTTCTTCTATTAAGGGTTACTTGTGTGTAGTCATTTTATTTATTTATTTAATGAAGTATAAATGTTCGCTAAGCCTTTTTTATGTCTAGGCTTCTATGCAAATAGGAAAAAACTTATGAATGAAAAATCATGTATTTAAGTAGCAAAAAAAAAAGGAGAGGGAGTGGGAGAACAAAAATTTTAAGAAGTTGAACTATAAAGAATAGAAAGTTTTTGACGAAACGTATGACGATTTTGAATTTGAGCTAAATTAGATGGTAGATTATTCCAGTCATGAATGGCAGTGAAGGTGACATGATTGAGGGGAAATTTGATTTAACGAGAGGCTTGATTATTTTGAGGGCGTGACCACGGGTGATGGTGGTGGGTTTGGTGAAAAATTCACTTGTCTCCAAATCGAGGCGGCCGTGGAAAAAGTAGTGTAAAAGGCATAGGTTGTTCACGCGATATCTTAAAGAAACTGATTGAATCCGCAATGCAGTTAGGCGATCGGGTGCGGGAAGTCTAGATAGGCGTTGCGGAAGCTTCGAAAAAGCATTTTGAGCCTTTTGCAGGATCTTGGCATCACCTAAGAGAGATGGTGTCTAAATCGGCGATGCATAGTCGAGTATCGGAATAACCAGAGAGTTATATAACCCACGAATAAGTTTCTCCGATCGATGGTGTATATTTCGTCGAACCAGTCCAGTGGTGGATTTGAGACGCTTGCAGACTTTGTTGGATTGGCTTTAAAATTTCAACTTCGTGTCTACAAGAACCCCTAGATCCTCTTCCGTCGCGATCGAACGAATTGGGGTAGAATTTATGAGGTATACGTTGTTCGGGTTATGACGACCAAGATGAAGAACCGCACACTTACTGGCATTGAAGCGCATATCGTGATCAAGTGCCCAATTCGCAACAGCGTCCAAATCATCTTGTAGGAGGCCATATTGCGAATGCGAAAGGATAACTTAGTGTCGTCCGCGAATAAATGGACAAAAGCATGTCGCACGACAGATGGAAGCGAGTTGATGTAGATGTTGAATAATAGGGGCCCAAGAATGGAACCTTGTGGAACCCCGCGCTTCACAGCACCCAAAGAAGACATTTCGCCGTGGAGAACCACTCGCTTTGTACGACCGCATAGGTACGACCTCAACCATTCCAAAGCGTCTCCAGTGACGCCCGCTAATTCCAATGTATGCAGCAAACCAGTATGAGAGACAGTGTCGAAAGCCTTTGAAAAGTCCAAATATATAATGTCAACACGCGAACCATCGTCTAGCCATTTCGTCCACGTAGTGGTGGCAACGAGCAAATTGGTGATGCATGACTTCCGAGGAAGAAACCCATGTTGAGCCAGGCTGAAGAAGTTGATGGCTTCGAGATGAGCACGCAACTGAATGTGGACAAGTCGTTCAGAAATTTTAGGAATGTGATTCAGCACACTAATCGGTCTGTAGTTCGAGGGATCATTACGCAATCCATTCTTATGTAAAGGTGTGATGTTGGCCTCTTTCCACTGGTCCGGGAGAGTGCACGTAGAGAAGGAATGATTTAATAGCTGATGAACTGGTGCCAGTAATTCAAGTGCGAGACGCCGTAGGAGAAGAGGGTGAATACCGTCTGAACCAGGAGACTTATTCGTAGGTAATTGATGCAGTTCGACGAAAATAGCTTCAGGTGGACAATCAAAATGGGCAAGAGTACGGGTAGTAGTAGAAGGAAGCATAGTGCGGTCGACAAACGAGGGACAAGAACGGTGACCAGAATCCGAAACCACTGATACGAAGAACTCATTTAAAGCATCAGCCGAGTCCCGAATAGTAGTGGTTTGAGAGCCATCAGAACGAGTTATCTGCGTAATTTTGTGACGGCATTTTCTAAATCGATTTATGTAATTGTAGAAACGTTTTGGATTATCCTTTATACGGGAAGCCAACCTTGCAACCACTGCTATGCCTCGACGACCCTCTCTATCCGCTTCAGTTATCTCCAATATCGCAGATTCTGACCTCGATTGCACCATTATGACCCGGGGTCGGTCGGTTCGCAAGGCGTTGTCGTCCGTTAATTCCACGACATATACTACCACAAGCGACCATCGAGAATCTCTCGCTGCACTTCAAACTTTGTGTACCGGACCCAAATCGTGTTGGATGCAACGCATTTCGGCGGAGCTTCTAAAGCTATGGTTGTTTTAGAATGGTCTTACGGGTAATCATTTTGGCAATTTTAATGTTTCGTTTCTCTTTGTCTCACACTATTTCATTTATAACATAAATAAATTTATTGAAGTAAGGATTACGGGTAATTATTTTAGCACTGTTTAACGGTATCAGGTCAAAATATCGTAAATAAAATGTCGAATGCTAAAATAGCGTGTTCATTTCGTCTAAACAAACAATAGCGAAGTTTAACAATATCGAGAACAACAACAACGAAATGAAATATTGGAGAGAACAACAATAGCGAATTTCTTACGTTACCTTAAAATATTTTTTACAATGCATACGCACTCCATACTAAAAGATAAAACACCGACCAGGGAATGCAAAAAAGAGCGTATACGGACTAAATACCCCCAAGACAAAAGACCCCCGGTCATAATTCCCCATTTTTGAAAACGTACAAAATCCCCGCTCTCATGACAAAATCCCCCAGTCAATTTTCCCCCCATCCGAGGAAAGAGTACAAAATCCCCCCACGCTCTAGACAAAATCCTCCGGTCATAATCCCCCCGACAGTGTTTAATAAAAAGGTCGTAAAAAATACAATATCAAAATTATCTAAAACACTAGCAATGTCAGGGATCTGGTGGCGTAGTGGATAAGGCGTTGAACAGCGGAGTGAGGGGTGGTGGGTTCGATTCTCCGCAGGTAAATAAAAATTATTATAATTAAATTTGACTTATTTCTAATTGATTTGTGACTTTCATTCAGTTCTAGGGCAAAAATAGGTTTACGTAAAAGTTATTAGCGTAAATATGGTGAAAATTTGCAAATAAGAAACAATTTTTGCTTTGGATTGGTTAATTGGTGGTGTCAATGACATGCAATATTTACGTTCAGTTTGTCAATATTTTAAGTTTATTCGGGTTGGGTTGGGTTGGATTAGGTTAGGTTTGGTTAGGTTAGGTTAGGATAGGTTGTATTAGGTTAGGCTAGAGTTAGGTTAGTAATATTTTATAAATAACTTTAAAATTTTACGCCTATTCCAAAATATTGTTGTTCTTCTTCATTGACTTCCCACATTAACATGCCTTTTCCAAAAATTTACATTTTGTATTTACTTCCGATATAACATTACTCTTTTTTCCATAATATTGTGCTTTATTTTATATACTTACTATAATAGAGATTTCCCTGCCTATCCATCACAGTTTGGGGGGAATTTGACCTGGGGCCGCGGTGAATTTGTCCTCGACATCCATTCGGGGAAATTGTCCGGGGGGTTTTGTCGCCTACGTGAGGGATTATGTCCATTTCTTCTCTGATGGGGCGGGGGGATTATGTCCTACATTCAATAAAGAGCGTACAAATACATCATCAATATTACCTAAAAGTTAGCAGTTGCTTGCGTCACTGACATTCATTAATGCCTTTCAATTTTACAATATATTTATTCGTGTTAAATCAGGTTTGGTTAGGTTAGGTTAGGAGGAATTGTAAATACATTTAAATATAACCTTAGAATGTGAAAAATTGGTAAGGAATTATGGGAATGCATTTTTAGTTTTATTTTTGGTAAGGTTTGTTGTGTTAAGATTATTTATTTTTTAAGCATTCATAGATAAAATTTTTTTGCGGCCAGTTTAATTTTTTATTACAACCATTGAGTGGAATCGTGCATATCTAAAACAGTGCCTTCAAAAATCTTTCACTAATAAAAAAGAAAATTCTATAAACTCAATATTTCAAGATAAAAAATATATTAGTCGCATTGCGTTGTTTCATTGTCCTAAAAACCAGAGATCAAAGGTTCGAAAATGCAAAGCTATATATTTGAGGTTCTTATGTCAAAACGGCAGTAGTATCTTACGATATCCTGAATGATAGAAGGTATTTTGTAAGTTGAGTATGGCTTTTACGTTAATGAAAAACCAAAAGGGTAACAATTGTTTAGTGTTCGAGGGCTTTACTTTCTGACGTGAGTCATCGCGCAATAATGTCGAGTACTGGAAGTGTACTTATTATGATAAAGGCAAATGCCATGGACGAGTTAAATTGAAAGACGGGACTATTTCCTTTTCCGGAAGTCATAATCATGTCGCTGATGCTGCCGAAATTGAAGTAAAGAAGATCGTAAATCAAATGAAAGAACAAGTTGAATCTACGGAAGAAAGCACTCAAAACATACTTAGCAATAACATAAAGTCCATTTCACCAGCAGTAAGCGGCCAACTTCCATCCGTGTCCAGTCTTAAACGAGTCATTCGTCGCACTCATTATCAACGTTCCGGTCTTTTGCCAAGTCCAAAATCTCTGTACACAAAAACCTTGGATGGGAAACAGTTTCTTCAATACGATAGCGGTCCATCGCAATCAAGAATGATAATTTTTGCCACTGAAGACAACTTGCGGGTGCTGGAAAATTCCCTACATTGGTTCGCTGATGGAACATTCAAAGCAACGCCGCAATTATTCTACCAAATTTACACCATCCATGTCTTGAAGTTCCACACGGTCATTCCCGCCGTGTTTGTCATCATGCGGGATAAAAAGCAACAGTCATATGAAAAGTTTCTTGTGGAACTGAAACGCTTAAAGCCTTTGATGAAGCCAGAAACAGTTATGACGGATTTCGAACAAGCTGCTATCAAGGCATTTGAAACAAATTTTCCTGATGCCACTCAAAGGGGTTGTTTTTTTCATTTTTTCCAATGCCTTTGGAGAAAAATTCAACAAGTTCAAAGCGTGAGAGAGAAATACCAAAATGATGCGAACTTTGCCTTGGAAATTAGGAAGATTTGTGCATTGGCCTACGTTCCCGAAAATAAGGTAATTGAATGCTATTAGGAACTTATAAATTCGTAATTTTACGTCGAAAATACGATTATTCTGGCCCCTATCTTGGAATATTTTCAGTCTACTTGGATTGGTTTTTACGATAACAAAAATTATTCTATGTTAGTCAAGCCAACCTTTCCCTTTCAGTTGTGGAATTGCCATGAGGCGTCTAAAGCTGGATTGCCGAGAACAAACAACAACGTAGAGGGGTGGCACCGCGTGTTTAATGAGACCTTGGCCTGCTCTCATCCAACTTTGTGGACGTTTGTAAAAGCCTTACAAAAAGAACAAAAACTAAACGAATTGAAGATTGTACAGTACATCGCTGGAATCGAACCCCCTGCGAAAAGGAAACGCTACAGGGACACGGCTACTCGAGTTGAAGGGCTTGTTTCAAACTTCAAAATCTGGATAAGTTAGAATTTCTGCGTGTAATTGCCCAAAACTTCAAACTACAAATTTAAATACATTTTTGTCAAACTATTTAAAATTTCAATGTGTAAACTAACATGAAATCAATAAAAATAATTGCATTCAATTTGGTAGTTTTCGAATCTTTATTATACTTTTATTGGATTTCGTTGTAAAGGTATTTAGCTGTTATTAATTTCGCTAAAAATGTATTTAGCGCTTAAAGATTTTGAGGTAATTGTAATTCGCTAACTTTGTTCTCGCTATAATGATATTTCGCTATTTTTGCATTTCGCTGTTGTTGTTTTGGCTATTTTGAAGGTCGATATTGTGCCTTCGACATTTTGCATTTCGCTATTTTGACCTACAAGCGTGTTCTTCAACGGATGGAGAAACGAGACCGCCGAAATCAACGCCGGCTTCAACGCCGGCTGGGAACTTCAACAGACGCCTCCATTTCAACTCCGATCATCCCATCAAGCCCTACTCTCGCCGAGGCCCCACTAGAGTCCGACTTTATCACCGGCTACATCTCCGACTCCGACGCCGTTAGCCTTCCAGACGACGAGCGGGTTCCCGACGCTATACCCGGCAAGGCCTACGCACCGGCCGCCGATCGCCGAGGCGGCTCTTGTTCCGAGGGGAGCTGTCGCGCTCAAGAAAGAACCAGCATTCAAATATCGCGCCAACGGCGCCAAAGCACACCAACGCCATCCCGAGTAAGAACCAACATTCAAATATCGCGCCAAAGGCGCCAAAGCACACCAACGAAATCTCACGGCCAAACACAGGATGGAAAACCCGACCCAAGAAACCAGCCTCTAGTCGCGGGGTATAAAAGGCGAGGAAAGGCCGAGAGAAATCGTATTTTCGCCTCGGAGCCTCATCCGACCCGGGATAGACTAGTAAAGCTGTAAAAGCTTAGCCCGCTAGGTAAACGAAACCAGGACGTAACTAGCTGATAAAGCTTGCCCTGGCTAGTTTAAGAGTCTCCCCGACGAATACTTCTCCGCTTGCGGCCGCCTAAATAATTTTATCTGTATCATTTTAAGTGAATAAATAAACCTAAGGCTTGTTCCAACCAAAGACCCTCTGTGTCATTTACTACTCTGACAATATTGATCCCTAAACACGTACTCCCTTCCAAAAATGTACTTGTTCTTGAAAAAGCGTAGATATGTAATTTTTTCCATTAATTTAGAGGGAATAGATAGATTAAGAGTAAAATCAGTTGGTTGAATTTAATATTGACTAAGGATTAAATGGATAAAAATAACTAAAATAATTGCAATATCTGAACTTCAGTCAAATGATAAACCTCACACATATCGTTTTCTTTTTCGGCCTTGGTCCAACCAGACGTTTTTTATAATAAGATATACTGACTTATCATTATTATATTCACGTTAATTTATGAACGTACGATTCATCGTTCAGATAATTACTGTTTCCACTAAAGTAGAACTTAGAACAGCTTATTAAAATATTCAAGTTCCCAAAGATAAATTATTGTCATAAATTATTAATTCACCAGTTGTTATGTATTTTATAAATAGTTGTATAAGCGTCTAAAAGATGTCGCTACTATGTTAAAGATTACCTATACCATAACAAGAGAAATAAAAGACAGACAGACTATGACCTAGCATAAAACGTGTCACGTTATTTCGTAGCTCTATAAAGTTATCGAATCTAAACTCTTAATTGCTAACTCTCAATAAACATAACATGGTGTCAGATTAGCTATTAATCAAAAATGTCTTGATTAGAATCAAGTCCTAAAAAGTATCGATAAGACTGAGGTTATCACTTGACTGAAGGATCAGATATTAACTTTTCTTTTTAATTGAAACTTAAAGGCATGCTTAAGAAAAAACAACGTTCCATTACCGTTTTCCGTTGAAATAACTTATTTTACAGGTAATCAATTTCAAAAATTTACTTATCTCGGGTTTTCGGGCACAATTCCATTCCCCCAAAACATTTTATCATTACATTAATCACTTTTGAGAGAGTACGTGTATGACATTCCCTCATTTGTGCCCGGCATGCTTCGCAGTGGATACGTTTTAAAACAATGGCGGAAAATTAAGTAGGGACAGTTAGATTTTTACTCGTGGTTATGAAAAATGATGTAATGTCTAGTGTACTTCAGTCAACAGTCATACTGTTCATTCTCATAGCTCAGGACATGATTAATGCTGCTCACTATTTCTCTCTCTAGTTTCAAACAATGGTTAGAGACCATTCAGTGCCGCGGGTCGCACATGAATATATTTCAACTACAGTTTACATCAATTCTCCGTGGTCGTACTATTAGCGGGTTAAGCACTAATTTGTTCAGAACATGTCTCGAAAGTGTGCTTGTTGTAAGTTTTTAAAGCAGTGTTGCCAATGTGTGGGTAATTTCCCACATCGTGGGAGATTTAGGTTTGGTTTTAGGCTCTGTGGGGAAAAAGTAATATTTTTCCGAAATCAATCAAATGTCGGAATTTTCCTGTTCAAGGGTTAATAGTGCGAAATTTTCAAAAATGCACTAATTTTAACTGCACAGTTAAAATTAGTGCATTTTCGAAAATTTTATCCGGTTTAATAATTTCAAGCGACATTTTGAAATAAATTCGGTGATTTTAAGTTTGGCACTGAAAAAAAGAAAGCATATTTTGAGAATTTTAAAGCTTTATAGCATTTGTACATATTGTCAAAGCCATGCGGAGTGATATTCCATATTAAAAATATAAAAATATAAACTATGATAAAATAGTCCAGATAAATATGACTGTAAAAAAGGGGTGTGGGAAATGCGGCAATTTTTAAAATGGAAGTGGGAAAATCCACTTTGAAACATTAGCAACACTGATTTGAAGGTTTTGGTCATGGCTAAACAGACCGCTCATTCAGTTTTCTATTGTTTTAAAGCTTATTTTGACACGTTATCTCTCAAAAGTGATTAATGTAATGATAAAATGTTTTGGGGGAATGGAATTGTGCCCGAAAACCCGAGATAAGTAAATTTTTGAAATTGATTACCTGTAAAATAAGTTATTTCAACGGAAAACGGTAATGGAACGTTGTTTTTTCTTAAGCATGCCTTTAAGTTTCAATTAAAAAGAAAAGTTAATATCTGATCCTTCAGTCAAGTGATAACCTCAGTCTTATCGATACTTTTTAGGACTTGATTCTAATCAAGACATTTTTGATTAATATCTGCTCCTTCAGTCTTCATTTTAATTAAGATTGTTAAGAAACTGTTTTACATTTTCAAAATCTACACTAAGCAGAAACATATAAAAATGGGACCGTAACTTTTGCTCAATCAGTCATTTATTTATAATGATACTCCAAAAAATAAAAACGTAACTCATTGAAAATTTGTATTCTTATTGTAATTAACATAATACAATTTTTTACAACCCTTTATTGAAACGCGAGGCGCTCCCCTAAAAATTTTTTAAAACGCTGATTTAGCCTATGTCTGTTTAACCTTTAGCTCAAACTTTTCATAAGCCCAATATGAAATTCGGATGTCCTTAAAACTTCTCAACGACGATCCGAGATTTTCAATTTCGAACTTTTTTGTAGCATTAACTAACGTCTGTTTGATATTAAGCTTATAAACCTTAAACACAATATAGTCAGGGCAATGCCGACTCAATTTTTAAGGGCTACCCTAAAAGTCCACAAAGGTGATCCAAGATTGTTAATAAATACGCCTAAAAAGTGCCCTCTTCAAAATATGTAGCCGGGGAAAAGAGAGCGTGATCGAGTGGGCTATGCTAGTGGGTATTTTGGTAGTAAGTAACGGGGGTTGGGACTCCAGGCATAGCCCGCTCCATCACGCACTCGACAACGCAAAGCAACTCGCGCCAGCGTGGGAAATAAGGCGGTAACACAGGGCAAATGACAGAGTTTAAAAATTGCCTGGTACAGTTCAAAAATTAAATCGGAGGGGGGGGGTTAGTGGTCCACGAGACTACTAAAAAATTCAAGGGTAACCAGAGTCCACACATTAAAATTCTAATATTTTAATTATCCACTTCCTTAGCTTAGCAGACGACGTGCTCTGGCCAATGGTCACGGACCAGTTTATTTATTGCAAGTCAGGAGGGTCTCTGGCCTAATGTCCAGTTTAAAAAAATCCTTATTTCCCACCCTGACTCGCGCTATAGGGCAAGCAGCTTGCGACGTGTTGCGCGTGATCGAGTACGCTATGGTCCGGTCAAAAGAAATCTTCAGTTCAGCCAAGAAGTTATATCAGTATCTCAGAGAGAAGATATAAGATGCCTTTGTATTCGCGCGCCATAGTCCCAGTCCCCCTTTCAAAATACAAGGGGGGACGTAAAAGGAGGCGCCGGGCTATTTCGCTCTAGTCAGTCGGAAATTTTCCTCACTCGCGTCGTCGCGCTGACGTGAGTTTTCAAGAACCAATGAGATGCTGGTTGTAATTTAGAGACGGGGATTGACTGCGGACCTACGTTAGGACTGGAAATAAAGCTGGAAATCTGGCGAATTTATATCTTCTCTCTGAGATACTGATATAACTTCTTGGTTCAGCGTTGTAAATAAGGCGGTGGCACAGGGAAAATGACCAGTTTAAAAATTAAATCGGAGGGGGAGCAGTGGACCACAGGACCACTAAGGAAATTCTAGGGTAACCAGGGTCCAGACATTATCTCAACTATTTTAATTACCCACTTCTTTAGTTTAGCAAACGCCGCGCCCTGGTCAATGGTCATGGACCAGTTCATTTATTCCAGGCCAGGGGGGTTGCTGGCCCAATGTCCAGTTTTAAAAAAATCCCTATTTCCCACCCTGCTTCAGTTGGGAGTCTGACTCCTGGAGCTCCTAAAGTCCAGAGATGCATATGACAAGGATTCATTTCTCATAAGCGAGAATGGCCAACTCTGTTGTGTTAGAGACAGCCTGGCAGCCTGGTATTTTTTTACTTCTAAAGTTCTAAGTCAGCTGGGTTTTCACCTTTAAAAGTTAATAAATCCCTTTAAAAATGTTATTAAATGAATGAATCTATACGGTTGCAGTTATGTCGAAATGAGAGCAATTAAATATGTGTCTTTGATATTTAGCTCTGATAATTTCAGAAAATTAATAAAAAGTAGTGTTATGTATTTAACCAGAATTTATTTTATTGAAATTTATTAATAATTATTTAATTAAAAAATTGTAATACTATTTTATGTTTTAAATTTTACAAATAAAATTCAAAACAGTAAACATAGGGCAAAGGTTATATTATATTATAAATAGCCAGTGGGATTGATTTTAGCTATATCGCAATTAGAGCTCGACATTTTCTATCCATTATCCACAAATTAGTAATTAATTTGAATGAAAATAGGTGGATATCTTTTATTAATTGGGAAATAATGCACACACTTTACATTTAAATTTTAGAAGTTAATTTATTATTTACTTTTTGTATGTAATATTCAGCATTAATTTGACTAAGACAATTAACTAATTACCTACGAGGAATTAACTAGTATATATGTTTAAAATTATAATTTAATCGTTTCAAAACTAATATGGTTTTGAACCGGTTTTAATAATTTAGTTATTAAAATTTGTGATTATCGATTGGTCAATATTGAAAATTAACCAATGGTGGAACTAATTTTTTTTAAACTCAATGAAACTGAAATATCAATGAATCATCTACTGAAAGAGGTATCAACCTATTATTTTTTTTTTCAAAAGAAGGTAAATAAGGATTAGATGGCTTGCTGCTTCAAACAAGATTTTTAACCATGAATAGAATATTTTGTTAATTTTAGTCAAATTTAGATATTCGGTAATCGAGTTGATATGAATAAAGCCGTTTTTGCTCATGTCTATTTTAAACTTTAATCACAGATTTCGCTTTCCATTTCACAAGCATAATAAACACTACTGAAGGGCGCAAATCTATCTGTGATCGGTAATGGTGACCAATATAGCAATTTGCCCAATTAATCAGTTTGAACTTCATTTGCACATTTCTATTCGTTAATTTGAAATGTTGCGAGAAATTTGAATGGAATATAAGTAGTTATCTCTTTCAGAAGATAATTGTTGATGTTGATATTAAAGATTCATTGAGTTAAAAAAACTGGTATTGGTGTTTCAAGTAAGCTTTGATATCAACATCGTTTAATTTACGATATGGGCTTATGATGGTAGTCTGTTTATAAGATTAAATCGTTACTTTAAGTGTCACTAGACAGTATCTACCTCCAAAATCGAGGGTTAGTAACTTTATAACCATCTCCAAGTCACAGGATATCCGAGGGTCAATTTCTTATATCATAGCTATAGCTATAGCTCAGTCACTTTTGGCAAGGCCTAATACCATTTTGCTTAACTGGCGCTGTCAAATTCCTTTTAAAGCATAGATCATATAGTATCCACCCTTGATTTTCATTTCGCAACACACATTGGATTCGTAAACCTCGACACGCATCACGATTAGAAGCATTAAAAGGCAAAAACAACACACTGACCGCATACATTTTTAGTAAATAACATGTCTGACTACAGCTGTTTTCGGCCCTGAAGCGACCAAGGCTTAGCGCAATTTCACGGGTTTCACCGCCTTAAAAAAGTGGCAAGTTTAGGAATAGATTGTGGGACAATAAAAGGTGGAAAATTATGAAATTAGGCTTATATTAAAGCTTTAAACCTACTTTATATTATATTTAAAATCCATCCATCAGCAAATCCTCAAAAAATATGAAAATGACAACGAAAAAGGACCCACTCTCAAATTTTTTCCCCTTAAAAAAATGGCGGCCGCCACAAACTTGGTAATATTGTCACGGCGACAATATTAAAGCAGTCTTTTCTCACTACCGATAGGCCATTTCAACCAAAAGGCATTAAGAAAAAACAATCGGATTAATATGACGCAACTATACGTAAAAAAAGGCCAATATTGGTCGCGCTGATAATTACTAGTAAATCAGTCTATCCATGCTTAAATAACGCAGATTGGGGTAATTTTGAAAACTTAAAATTAAACATACTTAAACTTAAAATTAATCAATGAAAGCTGGAAAGCACAAATACTAAATATGAGGCTTTCGTTTAAAACCGGTTTCAAATCAAACAAACGTATAGTTATATCATGACGGCTACAACAAGATGGTTATCTGTAAAATATTTTCCCATGTTATTTCTATGGGAAAATTTCGAGGTTTTCGTCAAAATCTATGATTATTTTTATGGAAATGAAAACCACCCTTAGCAACTTTATTTTTTATAAGAAAAACTAATGGATGGATCTTTTTGAAATTTTAACCACATATTTAGGGCCCGAATTGTAGTTCTGTGGAATTTTTTCAAAGCAGTTAATACGATACAAAAAAAGTTATAACCAATCAAAAAACAATCCTTATACATTAAAGTCGGTATGAGGTCTTATCTAAGAGAGCTATCGCTCTCCTAGAATACTAACATAAATGGGTGATTAATGTAATTACTGTTATGAAAAATATCTATTAAATAATAATGAATTTCTTCATCAACTTGCGTTAATCATTTCGTTCCTAACATAATTAATTTTTCTTAGAGTGATATAAGAAAATATCTGGGGGTAGCACAACTAGATGCTCCCATAGTCGAGGGCCTAAGTTGAAAGTTAGGGAAATAAACTGTATTTATCGTAAAGAGATAATTATTTTACAAAATTAGAAATTATAATTTTTAAAACGGAGTTATGGACAGCAAAAAATTTTCAAATTTAACTGTTACCTAATAATTGTCACTAAATAATAACTAAACCATCCCATGATTCAGTTTAAAAACTATTGTTTACACTAACGCAGAGCTTTCTCCATCAGAGACCAGATTAAGGTAGTCCAAACCTCTTTAACAACCATCAATAATTAAACCAAAAAAATTTATTTATTTTTAATTTCATAAACACCTAATGATACTGTTGGAAAAGGCTGACAATTATACATTCTTTTCGTGGGAAGCGTTGGTACTGTAATTAAAAATCTAAAATGTGCATTATGCAAATGATTTATTTTAAATTTAATTTTAGTCACCGAGTTGATATTTATAAAGCCCTTTTTGCTCATGTCTATTTTAAACTTTAATCGCAGATTTCGCTTACCATTTCACAAGCATAATAAACACTACTGAAGGACGCAAATCTATGTGTGATCGGTAACGGTGAACAATATAGGAATTTGCCCAATTAATCGTTTTGAACTTCATTTGCACATTTCTACTCGTTAATTTGATATGTTGCGAGAAATTTGAATGGAATATAAGTAGTTATCTCTTTCAGTAGATAATTTTTGATGTTGATATTTAAGATTCATGGAGTTAAAAAAATTATTAAGCTTTGATATCAACATCGGTTAATTTACGATATGGGCTTATGATGGTAGTCTGTTTATAAGATTAAATCGTTACTTTAAGTGTCACTAGACAGTATCTACCTCCAAAATCGAGACTTAGTAACTTTATAACCATCTCCTAGTCACAGGATATCCGAGGGTCAATTTCTTACATCATTGACATGTGATAATGATTATCGGAGGAAGGCTTGCTATAGCTGTCAACTTTTGGCAAGGCCTAATACCGTTTTGCTTGACTTTCGCCGTCAAATTCCTTTTAAAGCATAGATCATATAGTATCCACCCTTGATTTTCATTTCGCAACACACGTTGGATTCGTAAACCTCGACACGCACTACGATTAGAAGCATTAAAATGCAAACACAACAACACACTGAGCGTATACATTTTAGTAAATAACAATTCTCACTACAGCTGTTTTTGGGGCTGAAGGAGCGACCGCGGCGATAAAGAAAAAGCCTCCAGCGGAGTCCGGCCAGTAACTTAAAGGGGGTAGTTTCGAGGGAACGAAATTCAAATGCAAGGCGCGTTCCATCAACAAAAAACATTGAATTCGTTTTACGCAATTATAATATTAAAACTTTATACAATTAAGTAATATTTAAGAAAACTAAGCACTACTTTCAAAGTCTAAACTTTAAAAATTCGACGATACGAGAAGGCGAAGTAACGGGCAACGAGAGGTAAACATTTTTTTAAACGGCAAAAATTAACGGAAAGCCAAGGCTTAGCGCAATTTCACCGCCTTAAAAAAAGTGCCAAGTTTAGAAATAGATTGTGGGACAATAAAAAGGTGGAAAATTATGAAATTGGGCTTATATTAAAGCTTGAAACCTACTTTATATTATATTTAAAATCCATCCATGAGCAAATCCTCAAAATATATGAAAATGACAACGAAAAAGGACCCACTCTCAAATTTTTTTCCCCTTAAAAAAAATGGCGGCCACAAACGGGGTGAAAAAGGGGAAAAGAGCTATTAAAGCAGTCTTATCTGACTATCGATAGGCCATTTCAACCAAAAGGCATTAAGAATAAACAATCGGATTATTATGAGGCAACTATACGTAAAAAAAGGCCAATATTGGTTGCGCTGATATTTGCTAATAAAACAGTGTATCCATGCCAAAATATCGCAGATTGGGGTAGTTTTTGAAATTTAAAATTAAACATACTTAAAATTAATTTTTCTCAAAAACCTTAAAAATGGTCCTAGAAAAAGGTTTAAAGTTTAATTTAAGACCGTTCCCAAAACTAACCAACGTATAGTTTTCCTAAATCACGAATAACCGATTTGTTTTTTTCGAAAAATTTCCCATGTTATTTCTATGGGAAAAATTCCTGTTTTTCATCAAAAGGTGTGATTAATTTTATGGAAATGAAAACCACCCTTAGCAACTTTATTTTTCATAAAATAAACTAATTTATGAATCTTTTTGAAATTTTAACCACATATTAAGGGCCCGAATTGTAGTTCTGTGGAATTTTTTCGAATGAATTAATACAATACAAAAAAAACTACATCCAAACAAAAAACCCTCCTTATACATTAAAAGCAGTATGAAGTCTTATCTAAGAGAGCTACCGCTCTCTCAGAATAACGAACCCCCGTCTTCCCGTTCCTCCTTCTTGTCGTTTCGGGTCTCTCTCGCTGTTTTATTTAGGCTTTCCTTTTTGTGTTTTCGGGCGTTGTCAGGCCTAGGCTTAACTCCACCGCGCGCTAACTCTTGCTCGCGCTTTGGCTCCTACGTCGTAACATGGCAGCGAATCTCCCAACACTAAAACCTTTTCTGGCGGGCCCTAACCCGTCCGAATCGTGGAGATTTTGGAAGCAGGATTTTCAAGATTATCTCCAAGCCTTAAAGTATGATCAAGAATCGGAAGCTACTAAAACAGCATTATTTCGTCACGTCTGTGGCGACACTCTGAAACAGCAATATCGGGGCTTTACTCTAAACCCTGTTGCTCCTGCAACTGAAGTTTCCCTGACTCAAATTCTTACTGCCTTTGACACGCACTACAGCGATTATCAAAATGAAATCTACGCAGCGTTTGTTTTTCTCGAACTAAAACAAAAAGAAGGTGAGAAGTTTGAAGATTACTATGCTCGTTTGCGATGCTCTGTCGAAGATTGCAATTATGGTGCCTTACAAGATCGACTCCTACGCGATAAAATAGTTCAAGGCCTCCGTGATGGACCCTTAAGGGAAAGACTGTTACGTGAATATGGAAAGAAAGCTACTAATTTACAAGACCTGATAAGTTCTTGTAAAGCTGCTGAGCACTCTCGTGCCCATGCTGATGCAATGAGTGAGTCTAAGATGCATCTGCATGCTATGAATTGGAGACAAAATAATACTAAGCCTAAGTCAAAGCCCAAGTTTCAACCTCCTGTGCGATCGGCACATGGAAATTCCATACAGCACGTTAAAACTCCTTCGCAACCTTCTTGCAAATTTTGTGGACTCTCCCATGTGTTTGGAAAAAACACTTGTCCTGCTTTTGGGCAAACTTGCGCTAAATGTGGAGGAAAAAATCATTGGGCTAACTACTGCGAAACAAAAAGCACTCATAGACAACAGAATAAACCCCAGACTACTAAATCTGGTCGTAAGCTACATACTCTTACTTCTACTGACAACAATGCCGCTCAAAATACCTCAGATGTCTACTTTATCGGCGAATTAAAACAAGTTGACGAACTTAATCCTAACACAGATGAAACTGAATGGTTTCAAGACATATCCTTGAATGGCAACAAGGTCACATTCAAGCTTGATACTGGAGCGCAAATCAATGTACTTCCTGAAGTAGTATTTGCCAATTGGCCTACTCAACCTTCCATTAATCCGACAACACAAATGGTGCAAACCTATAACGGAAAACGCGTACCAATTTCTGGATCCTGTACGTTCTCTACTAAACTAAACGAAGAGGGCACACCCGAGATGTTTGAATCCTTTCTAGTCACCCCTCTGAATTCAGTTCCTATACTTGGTCTGCCAACTTGCGTCAAGTTCGGTCTCATACAACGACTTTATAACTCAAGTGATACCTCAAGTGATACGGAGATTTCTACCTTGATCTCACAACTACCAGAAACTCCTGATGATATAATAAAAGAGTTTCAAGATGTCTTTACTGGAACTGGCCGTTTCACCAGACAAGTCAAAATTCATCTCGAAGACAACGTCGTTCCTCACGTTGCAGCGGCCAGAGAAATCCCGCTGGCGCTTCATGATACTGTCAAGACGGAACTCCAACGCATGCTCGATGAAGGCATCATAGCCAAGGTGGACACTCCCACCGAATGGGTTAGTGCCATAACAGTTGTCGAGAAACCTGTCAAGGATCTTAATCACGACAACGGTAACTCAGAAAAGACGAAAATCAGAATCTGCCTGGATCCGAGACCACTGAACAGTGCCATAAAGCGTCCACATTATCCTATACCCAGTCCTAATAAACTCTTCGCTAACTATCAAGGGTGCAAAGTCTTTACCCTTCTGGATGCGAAGAATGGGTTTTGGCATCTACCACTCGAGGAAGAGTCAACATATTTGACAACATTTGCAACCCCCTGGGGTCGTTACCGATACTTGGTTTTGCCATTTGGATTGATCAATGCTCCTGAAGAATTTCAACGCGCGATGAACGAAGCATTTGAATCGGAACCTCAGGTAGAACCTTATTTCGATGACATACTACTTGGCTCGGTGAATACCGAAGAACACTGCCAGCTTCTTCGACGCACTTTGACCATCGCGCGACAAGCGAATTTAAAATTCAATCCTGACAAACTTCGTTTGGCCAAGTCTTCCATCACGTATCTTGGCCATAACATTGACGCTAATGGAATAACCCCTCATCCTGATAAGATCAAAGCCATCCTCGAATACGCTACGCCTACGTGCCAAGCCGATCTAACGCGCTTTCTTGGAATGATTACCTACAATTCGAAGTTCACCTCCAATCTCTCCAGCCGCACACACAACCTCCGGCAATTACTGCGTAAAGATAATGTCTGGCTTTGGGATGCGAATATGGATCGCGACTTCCAAGCTTTGAAAACCGCACTCGCTGAGTCGCCTTGTCTACAACTCTTTGATGATAAGAAGCCTGTTACAATCTCAGTTGACGCTAGTAAATCGGGACTTGGAGCTGTACTGCTTCAAGACGAGCGACCAGTAGCATATGGTTCTGCTGCTCTAACGTCCGCTCAGCAAAATTACGCACAGATTGAAAAAGAACTTCTCGCTGTAATTTTTGGCCTGGAACATTTTAACTATTATACTTATGCGCGTCCTGTTCAAGTTCAAACTGACCATAAACCACTCCTCGGTTTAAGCAAGAAACCCTATGATACCATAACTCCACGACTACAGAGGCTGTTACTCCGACTTAACCGATACAACGTTTCCCTTACGTTCGTCCCTGGGAAAGAGTTGGTTATTGCTGATGCGTTATCCCGTGCTCAATTGAAAGACAATACTTTTGATATTCCTATTGAAAACCCAGCACCGGCGCAATTTTGCCTCTTAGTACGGGCTTCACAAGCCAAATGGTCAGAGCTCCTTGTGGCTACTACAGCTGATCCCACACTACAGGATGTCCTTGCCTACGTGCGACACGGATGGCCGGCACACAAAAGTAACGCCACCCCTCGTGCTCGTCCGTACTGGCAATGTAGAGAAGAATTGCACGAGTCCGATGAAGGACTTCTATGCAGAGGCCAACGTCTTGTTGTACCCTCTAGTCTCCACCAAGATTTCTTGAACACATTACACATAGCCCACCGTGGAATAGTCGCCAGTAAGGCTAAGGCGCGAGAATACTTTTACTGGCCGAATCTAACCAAAGATATTGCAGCTGATGTTGCTAAATGTTCCATTTGTCAAGAACATCAACGTTCTAATCAACGTGAACCGCTTCTCGATAGAGAACTTCCCTCCCGACCATGGGAAAAAGTCGCTTGTGATTTTTACGAACTCTTTGGTCAACATTACCTATTGATAGTGGATTATTTCTCCAAATATATTGAGATTCAGCACATGCATGGCACTGGCGCTCCAGCCGTCATCAATGCCATGAAAACCATCTTCGCGCGTCATGGCATCCCTGAAGAGATGGTCTCCGACCAAGGCCCACCTTTCAACTCCGCGCTCATGGCCGAATTCGCTCGCGACTGGAAGATTTTCCACAATAAAAGCTCTCCTCATGACCTAGCATAAAACGTGTCACGTTATTTCGTAGCTCTATAAAGTTATCGAATCTAAACTCTTAATTGCTAACTCTCAATAAACATAACACCAGTAAGATTGTTAATTTATTTATTTTAATAATGCTGGGAAAGGCGGGTTATTATTGCAGCAGAACAATCTACAGGCTACAGCGGGACCTCAGGCCTGGCTTTAATTGTTGTTTTGGTCCAGGCTTAGTAAAATCTAGCGAAATCGATGAATTTATAAATTATCGGCTAAATCCTACTTTTAAATAATTTTGTATAAAATTATAATAAAAATACTTAAGAAAAATATTAAACTCAGACCTAATTAGAGAACCTTAATTTCGCGAAGCTTAAAAATGGCCTTTAAACCGGCAAACTGCCGTGTCCTACGTTACCTTCATACCCTTAACTAGTTTAAGTCAACCGAAACATGGATTTAGTATAGAAGCTTACGCTTCATGGACTAACTTTAAAACACGCACTACATTAAAGGTGGAATTCTTAATCAACGGACGAAATGCAATTAAGTGCAGGCAAAGGCAGGGCGTCGTGCGCAAACGTCCTGCCTTTTGGCACGACACCCTGCCTTCGCCTGTACTAAATTGAGTTGCGTCCGACGTTTATGAATTCCACCTTTATACCTCGTCTGAAATGGCGCAAACTGGTTTGTGACGTAGAATTTGAGGCAAATGCAGTGACACGCGCGTTTGTGACCTACAATTTGATATATATTCAAAGGGGACGCGCCGAGAAAAAGAGAGTTTGCTTTAATTTTTACGTCATCAGCGAGCTT
Organism: Phalangium opilio; assembly: GCA_019434445.1. Taxonomy (NCBI): domain Eukaryota; kingdom Metazoa; phylum Arthropoda; class Arachnida; order Opiliones; family Phalangiidae; genus Phalangium; species Phalangium opilio. Next base: position 22,382 of record JAEQBA010000575.1, read on the forward strand.
GTACCCCAACCCTCTTGAATGTTTATGACATAAATGTAGTTAAAATCGAATTGCCTTACCGAAGGCTAAAGTGATATATCCATGAAGCGTAATGTTCTATACAAAATCCATGGCGGTCGTCTCTATTTTTAGCCACATCGTAGTATACGATGAGGCTCTTAGTTAAAACACGCACTACATTAAAGGTGGAATTCTTAATCAACGGACGGAATGCAATTAAGTGCAGGCAAAGGCAGGGCGTCGTGCGCAAACGTCCTGCCTTTTGCGCACGACACCCTGCCTTCGCCTGTACTAAATTGCGTTGCGTCCGACGTTTATGAATTCCACCTTTATACCTCGTCTGAAATGGCGCAAACTGGTTTGTGACGTAGAATTTGAGGCAAATGCAGTGACACGCGCGTTTGTGACCTACAATTTGATATATATTCAAAGGGGACGCGCCGAGAAAAAGAAAGTTTGCTTTAATTTTTACGTCATCAGCGAGCTTGTACCCCCACCCTCTTGAATGTTTATGACATAAATGTAGTTAAAATCGAATTGCCTTACCGAAGGCTAAAGTGATATATCCATGAAGCGTAATGTTCTATACTAAATCCATGGCGGTCGTCTCTATTTTTAGCCACATCGTAGTATACGATGAGGCTCTTAGTTAAAACACGCACTACATTAAAGGTGGAATTCTTAATCAACGGACGGAATGCAATTAAGTGCAGGCAAAGGCAGGGCGTCGTGCGCAAACGTCCTGCCTTTTGCGCACGACACCCTGCCTTCGCCTGTACTAAATTGCGTTGCGTCCGACGTTTATGAATTCCACCTTTATACCTCGTCTGAAATGGCGCAAACTGGTTTGTGACGTAGAATTTGAGGCAAATGCAGTGTCACGCGCGTTTGTGACCTACAATTTGATATATATTCAAAGGGGACGCGCCGAGAAAAAGAAAGTTTGCTTTAATATTTACGTCATCAGCGAGCTTGTACCCCCACCCTCTTGAATGTTTATGACATAAATGTAGTTAAAATCGAATTGCCTTACCGAAGGCTAAAGTGATATATCCATGAAGCGTAATGTTCTATACTAAATCCATGGCGGTCGTCTCTATTTTTAGCCACATCGTAGTATACGATGAGGCTCTTAGTTTGACCCGAGCCTTAGTATTAATAGTAGTCGTAGTAGTTTTGACCGGAGTTTTCGCTTTCGTTAGCGTTATTTTTAAGCTTAAAAGCAACTCTATATTACCACAACCCACCTATAGGGGCACCTCTTAATCTGTGGGGTCGGATACTTTTGAATTTTTATCTGTGGGGTCGGATACTTCTGAATTTGTATGTTTGGGGTTTTTAGCCACATCGTATCTTTGGGGTCGTATACTTCACCAGACTTCATTAATTAAATTGAAAGTGGCGAATTTAATTCTTAAAATAACCATTAATAATCTCTAATTTTTTCCTTCGATTCACCGGAATATTACAATTACAGCATAAGTAAATTTATACGCTTATAATCTTATCGAGGGGCTATTCATTCTTATTTTATGCACGTAAATCATTTCAGCATTGTACTCATTAGGGTAAGGTATAGAGGGATTATCCATTCATTTGGGTACGGTATAGAGGGGCTATTCACTCGTACGATGTGGCTATTATTACGAGCCCTTGGGTCGTCTTGTTATAATCTGTTCTATGATATGTGATAATACAACGTAAGTCCAAGAGTGGCTTTAAGCATGACTTAACCCATGACAAAACATCGTAAGTTCAACAGCATTTCATTTAGGGTAAAACAACGCAAGTCCGAGTATGTAATAAAAACTGTTAAAAACAATACTTAAACTTAATTGTTCTTAATGAAAACAAAATATTTGCCAACTCTAAAAATGAGGCTTTCATTCAAGGCTATTTTCAAATCTAAGAAACGTATTGTTAATTCTGTAGGGGTAGTTACAAAATGGGTAAGTTTGGAAAATTTCCCATGTTATTTCTATGGTGATTTTCCAGTTTTTCGTCAAAAACTGTGATTAATTTTATGCAAATGAAAACCACCCTTAGCAATTTTATGGTTTATAAAATAAACTATTGGAAGGATCTCCTTGCAATTTTAGCCACATATTAGACGCCTGGATTTTAGTTCAATGGGAAAATTTCAAAACACTAAACATAATACGAAAAAAGTTACATCCAATCAGAAAGCCTTCCTTATTAGAGATGGCCCATACCAGGCTTAACCCAATACCGATCGATACCGGTACAAACATGAACCGATACCGATCGATACCGATATTTACTCACTATGATCCAAAACCCGATACTTCAACCGATACCGATATGGTATCGGTTCATCCCTAGAGTAGTAGGCGCGTTCTAAGAAAGATTTTCGCTTATTAGTTGTTAGATAAACTGAATTCAGGTACTTTTTATATGAGAACTCGTCACGATGGAAATTCATAGAAATGAGAAATTATCACCATAATTACGTTAATAAAAGACCTAAAAATGTCATGTAGCGCCATATAACGCATTTTAAACGAGTATCGGTTTACTATCGGTATCGAACAAACCGATCCGATACTATCGGGAAACCCCGAGTATCGGTGCCGATACCGATATGGTATCGGTACCGGTTCATCCCTATTCCTTATACATTAAAGCCGTCATCAGGCCTTGTCTAAGGGAGCTACTGCTCCCTAAGAATATTAAGAATTAAAATCAAGTGGTTTTTATAGACGGAGATAATTGGGTTCATTCTCAAGTTGGCGCATACTATCTAGAAACGGCGCAGTGTTCAATTGACACCAAGAGTTGAATTTCGTTTAAATGGATCGATCCCCGTATACGAACGTAAACAAATCTATTATGAGGAAAATTATACGTGTCCTTTTCCTACTTAATTGACTAGCTTTCGCATTAGACCGTTACTTTTCATCATTTGTGGCAGGAATGAATATTATTGTAGCGTCGCACAAGCTGTTTTTCGAAGTTCTGAATAATTTATATAGATTTCTCTCTGTCTTAATTTTATTAATTTTTTTTCTTTGCGGACAATTTATACGTTCACTGTGAGTCCATTCAAGAGTTTGTTATGTCAAATTTTAGTTATGATTTGAAATGACAAATGTTGAAATCTCTTCCTGGAGTATTTCTAAGGTAAATGTGTCTTTTAAAATTAATTTTCTTTGTATTTGTATTTCAATTTATGGTGCTGTTTCTTCAAAAATTCCTACCCTGTAATTTGATTTCGATATTTGTGTGTTATTTGTTACAAAATGTTATTTTATATTTGTTTTGGCTATTAATTTACAATCAATACTTCTTCAATTGAACATTCTCGTATATCTTATATATTTGTAAATCAATAATCATTCAAGGCTATAGCCTTACACTTGTTTAAAAATAAGTTTATTAACACTATTTAATAACAATTTTAACATTACGCACACTAATTAGTTCAAACTTTCACTATTATGTGATGGTCAACATGGAACAGCGAAAAGTGGTTTCTATTTTGGTTTATAATAACAATTTGTAAAGCTACTGACCGTATTCTATATTGTACTTTTGTTTAAGGTGAGCCCGGCATATTTATTCTTCTACGGGGTGAAATTAGTATTACTAAAATAGTATCAAGTACTTTCCTAGAGAATTTTGCAATAAACTAATGTATTACGGATATCGTTAGGTTTTCCTTCAAAGGCGCAGTAAATGTTTTAAGATGTACACATGTGAACTTTCAATGTGTTCAGGTAAATTTCGAAAAATAGAGCGATAAAGGAGGCGGAGAACCCCAGGATACAGACGCGAAAAATTGCCTTAAAAGCTTTCAAGTTGATAACGACGAAAGCATCAGGTGATTCGACTATCTGACAAGGATGCGATTCCACTTTGTGAGATGGATTTAGGTCCTCGTAGCAATCACCCTCAGTCAGCTGGCGCAATCTGAGAATTAAGTAATTTAACTCTATCATAATTAACGCAGAACTTAAGAGCGGGAACTAACCTTTTGTTGACTGTCTCAATCAGGGTTTGCGAAATGATCTGTTGAAATACAAAGCCAAGTAGGCTGTCATAAAAGGCTTGCTCAATTTCATTTTACAAATTCCCGTCTTGCCTTATCTGGCTTTAATTACATTCCAAAGAACGGTCCTAGGAAAAACGCTGAATTTGTCTCGATTTTCGATTGCTGCATGCATTTTTTAATTTTTTAATAAGTTGCTTATTTTCTGGTAACACGTATCAGGTTTCGCGTCAGCTCGCTTTGTTACTTCCGCAAATGCGGGCCTAGTCAATGCATTATTCTGAAACAAAAATTTAAAAGCAATGAAATATTGCTTTATCTTTCTTAAACTCCTTGAAGAGCACTGAAGGAGACATGTCTTCACAGAAACCTTTTTTTTTTTCAAACTACCAAATTCAGTTTCTGGCAATATCTAACAGGCTAGCAGCGTTTCATACCACAAGGTTTAGTTGACAGTTTGCAACGTTGCTTTACGTTCCAAACCAAACTCTAGTACAACGATCCGTCCACCAAGACAAAAATATTGAGTTTGGCTTGATACATATGCCTAACCTGTTAATTTGTAGGCCTAATCGTAAATATTGTACAAACTAAGAGGCTAACCGCGACGCAAAATTGTCCATCCCAATCGATAATTAGGCCACTTCGGTAAAAGGTTTCATTAACTAAGACACTATCCAGGTATAATGTTCATAAACAACATTGGTTTTTAAAATTACCCCAATGAAACTGTAGATTGCTTCGTTTTTCATCAAATAAGGATCTGCATTCTTACAAGGAAAGTGAAATATATCGTCAATGTTGTCGAAGGGAAGGGCTTCCAATTTGTTCGAAAACTGCGATGTCATTTCCGAAGATACAAACACCCATACTACGAAAGGAGCCAGACTCCAGACGACTGAAAGTAACAGAGGGACTCCCTCGCACTTCAAACTTTGGGGACCTTATAACAAGGCACGGTTGAAACTTTAAAACTAACGAAGAGTTTCATTTAAAGCTTTTACTTGTTCCCAGAAGACATTGCAACAAAAACATGGGAGGAAGTTCCGATTTCATTTTTCCGTAGTTGGAGCTCAGTTTCCCCACTATGTAAATCAGCACAGCTAGACCACAGAGAACGACAACTATCTACATTAATAAAAGATCAAGTATGACTTTCGATGCTTTTTAGTATTGTCAAAAATTTCAAGGCAAAAAATAAACTGTCTAATCAGTTCGTGCCATTATCAGCTTTTAAAACTTCGTTTACGATTTTATTTAGAAATTAATAAAGTTATTTAGTAAGTTGAATGGCTTATGCCGGTACTTGCGTATAATAATATTAAACTTAAAATCAAAACTACTTTCATTACGTAATAAATATTTTCAAAACGTTTTAATTAAAACGGAGACGACTAGTTCGCTCTTTGTTACAAAGGCATCTTCAGGTCTGATTTGTCACTCGCTAAAATGCGCTGTAGGAAACCGCGTCATTCGGGTCACGTGTCATCCGTTGCGGGAACTTTGTATTCACCCCTATGCCGAAATTCATCTAAAAAACTGGTGGGTTCGTTATCTCGATTCAGACATTTCTTAGGTTTTCTTTTGGGTCATTCCTATTTTAGAGGCCGTTTTCCATAGTGATACATTTTTAGTAGGATGGTAGTAAAAATAGTAGTATTCCCCCTACATGGAAAAGCAAAACCTATGATGGAGAAAATAGTATGAATTGCTGCATTGTGCCGACTAGCCATAAATTGCCGCCTTTTCCAAAATATTGCTGACTAACCATAAATTGCCGCCTTTTCCAAATTATTTCTGACTAACCATAAATTGCCGCCTTTTCCAAATTATTTCTGACTAACCATAAATTGCCGCCTTTTCCAAAATATTGCTATATTACTGTCTTTTTCCGTGTAAAGATGCGCATACTTAGCCTTTCGTTAATAAACAGGAAAAATTAAATGGGGTAATGCACTGGCCTTTTAACAAGGCGTTTTAAGTGTTCTAATTGCGAGGCCAGTACAGAATGAACATGCAAAACGAAATGTTGGAATAATACATTGGCTTTTTAACTAGGGGTCCTAAGAGACCTAATTGCGAGGCCAGTACAGATATGCCCTTACGTTCAAACGAGATTAGACCAGGTTAGGTTAGGTTTGGTTTAGGCGAGGGGGGTGAAATTTCATGCCGGGCCTCTCAAGTAGGCGTTGGTAGCGGCCTACTTGAGAGGCCAGTAGAGAATAAACACGCAAAATTAAACTAGGGACAATACATGGGTCTCTTATCTATGTTTTTATCGTCGGCTACTTTGCCGTTCGTGAATAAATATTAAAAAGGAAATGGAAGTATCACATTGGCCTTTAAACTAGGTGTCCTAAGTGGCCTAATTGCAAGGCCAGTACAGATATGTCCTAACGTTCAAACTAGATAAGTATAGGTTAGGTTGGGTTGGGTAGGGTTGGGTTGGGTTAGGTTAGGTTAGGTGTCGAGCCGCTCATCTTCCCGTCAGTATTGGCCTACTTGAGAGGCCAGTAGAGAATAATCAAGCAAAATGGAATCATGGACTATTACACTGGCCGCTCAACTAGGCGTCTGTAGTGGCCTACTTGAGAGGTCAGTAGAGAATAATCAAGCAAAATGGAACCATGGACTATTACATGGGCCGCTCAACTAGGCGTCAGTAGTGGCCTACTTGAGAGGCCAGTAGAGAATAAACGAGCAAAATGGAACCACGGGTACAATTACACTGGCTGCTCAACTAGGCGTCAATAGTGGCCTACTTGAGAGGCCAGTAGAGAATAAACAAGAAAAATGGAATCATGGACTATTACACTGGCCGCTCAACTAGGCGTCAGTAGTGGCCTACTTGAGAGGCCAGTAGAGAATAAACAAGCAAAATGGAACCATGGACTATTACACTGGCCTCTCAATTAGGCGTCAGTAGTGGCCTACTTGAGAGGCCAGTAGAGAATAAACAAGCAAAATGGAACCACGGGTACAATTACACTGGCCGCTCAACTAGGCGTCAATAGTGGCCTACTTGAGAGGCCAGTAGAGAATAAACAAGCAAAATGGAATCATGGACTATTACACTGGCCGCTCAACTAGGCGTCAGTAGTGGCCTACTTGAGAGGCCAGTAGAGAATAAACAAGCAAAATGGAACCATGGACTATTACACTGGCCTCTCAATTAGGCGTCAGTAGTGGCCTACTTGAGAGGCCAGTAGAGAATAAACAAAGAAAATGGAACCATGGACTATTACACTGGCCGCTCAACTAGGCGTCAATAGTGGCCTACTTGAGAGGCCAGTAGAGAATAAACAAGCAAAATGGAACCACGGGTACAATTACACTGGCCGCTCAACTAGGCGTCAATAGTGGCCTACTTGAGAGGCCAGTAGAGAATGGTATGTTATCGATTGGGCGTGTTATCAAAACAGCATTGTCCAAAACGGCTTTTTCATAAACGCGTTTTCCATTATAGCCATTTCTCGTTTTAGCGCATTTTGATTACAGCGTTTATATCTTGAGCGTACGAAAGTACGCCTTTTCCAAAATATTGTTGTTCATCTTCATTAACTTCCCAAAATAATATGCCTTTTCCAAAAAATTATATTTTATACTTACTTCCGATATAACATTACTCCTTTTCGCATAATATTGTTCTTTGTCCTATATACTTAATATAATAGAGATTTCCCTCCCTATCAATCACAGTTTTGGCGGAAACAGCAACCGCTGTTTTGGGAAATAGCGCTGTATTGAGAAACGCGGAAACAGCAACCGCGGTTTTGCTTCCACGCGGTTATGCGAACCGCTGTTTTGGGAACCGCTTTATTCCAAAACGCTCTTTTGAAAACCGCTCAACTCCCCGTGAACCGTAGAGAATAAACAAGCAAAATGGAATCATGGACTATTACACTGGCCCCTCAACTAGGCGTCAATAGTGGCCTACTTGAGAGGCCAGTAGAGAATAAACAAAGAAAATGGAACCATGGACTATTACACTGGCCGCTCAACTAGGCGTCAGTAGTGGCCTACTTGAGAGGGCAGTAGAGAATAAACAAAGAAAATGGAACCATGGACTATTACACTGGCCGCTCAACTAGGCGTCAATAGTGGCCTACTTGAGAGGCCAGTAGAGAATAAACAAAGAAAATGGAACCATGGACTATTACACTGGCCGCTCAACTAGGCGTCAATAGTGGCCTACTTAAGAGGCCAGTAGAGAATAAACAAGCAAAATGGAACCATGGACTATTACACTGGCCGCTCAATTAGGCGTCAGTAGTGGCCTACTTGAGAGGCCAGTAGAGAATAAACAAAGAAAATGGAACCATGGACTACTACACTGGCCGCTCAACTAGGCGTCAGTAGTGGCCTACTTGGGAGGCCAGTAGAGAGACTATAGACACCTGCATGAGAGGCCAAGGTGTCGGGAAGTTGCTTTTGTGACATAATTTATATCTATTTTGAGCGCATTTAGAGTCCAAATGGATTTTATTTTTTGGAAATATTGTAGAGAAGATTATATTAAACGCGGTTCTGGTGCTCGAAAACCTCTTAGTGAAAAGCGATTATTATATTTCACAAAAACGTCTGTATCTACTGCTTGAATATTATGGCCTCCAAAACCGATTTAATACCCCATACATTTATACAAATTGAAAACTTTCTGTCTTTTCCAGAAGTTTTTAATTGGTCATACGACTGACTTGTAAATGCAGTTTCATACTGCGTTTAAGTCGATCAAATGGCCTACTTTGTATGCAGTTTTACACTGCATGCCAGAACTACCCTCACTTAAACGGGTATAGTTCTGCATGTAAGAACTGTCCTAGCGAGTAGCGACAGGGGATTTCGTTCCCTCAAGGCAGAACCTTGCTATAAATATAGCATTAATCACTAATAATAATCATGAATTAAATATACAGTAAAACCACATGAAAGCGTTTTAGTCAGATTTTAGTTATCCATAGTATTTTCTCCCTCATCGGTTTAGCTTTTCCGTTCTAGGAAAAATACTACTATTTTTACTACTATCCTACTAAAAAAATTTCCCACTATCGAAGGCGGCCTCTAAAATAGGAAAGATCCTTTCTTTTTTTAAGGATATTCATAGATTGGTTAAGTTTAAAATATTGGTCTAACATTATTAGGTTTTTAGCATTATTAAACAGTATAGAGTGGCTAGTAGTACAGGGAAATTAGCCGAAAATACGACCAAACCTAGAACAAATTAGTAACAAGCTAATTCCAACGGTATTTGGAAGTAATAGTGATGCTTATTAAGGGAAAAAAATTCCCAGGATTTCCGGTTGGTGGAAGACCACCAAAAATGGCCGCCATCTTGCAAAATTTGGTTTTTTGTGATTTACGGCCGAACGGTAGGTCCAACATAACAACGTTCAATTTATGAAAGAAAGTTCTTCCAATTATCTATCTATTGGTTTTTAAATCAACTCTTTGCGACTTACCGTTCAAAAATTACGATTATTTTCTTGAGATACAAATTCGATTTTAATCACTTTGTATATAAAATCTACCATATATTTATGTGACAGAAGCCATTTTCCTAATAACAGTTAGGCCTAAGTAAATTTGAAGGTTTATAATCTTTGTGCACGTTCTTATATACAAATGTTTTGCATGGTGTAGGGGGCACGAAATTGCTTTAAAGCCATGTTCACACTTGCACAGGGTAAACCGGTTTGAAGTGATTCAAACCGCTTTCAAATCGTATAGTGCCGTTCACATGTCACTTTGAAAGCGTTTTGAAGTGCTTCGAATCGGTTTCTGGTGTAGGTGTGAACATGGCTTTAGAAGAGTAGCTAGCTTTTACGACCTGCGAAATCAGAGTCAGCCGTGGCCCGCGTGGGTTTTAGATGCCTTTAGGCTATATTTACAAGAGTTTTGAAAATGGAACCAAAACCAAAACCAACTTTAACTGGTTCGACACCCATTCACTCTTCAGTCCTGATCTAGGGGCGAATCTAGTTTCTCTTTCAAGCGGCAGAGTAGCTGAAGCGCTGCGATAAAGTGTTACAAAGCGAAAGAAGTGGGTGACGTTCTGATGGAAAATTGTAAGTGGAAGTCGGCCTTTAAGGTTTTCTTTTTGCGTTTCAGGTTTGACCATCGATTTGGGCTTTTAATTCCGAAACTTTTACGGAAATCTTTGAAAACAACGCCGCGAAATACGCAATTCACAACAATTTACATATTCCAGATATCGTCGATGACTATGTGGAAATCTTTCCAGACGAAGCTCATCTCGTTCGTTTACAAAAAGTTCGTTGCTTCGATTATTTTATGGTTGAAATTTTTGCCAATTAACTTGTACCTATAGTTTACAACGATTTCTTTGCCTTATCCTTTTCGCACCAAATGTCTTGGAATGGAAAAAGAACAATTCACAACCAGTTACCCGAGACGTAAGACAACAGTTAGGAAGTTTATCTAAGTCCTAAAGTTATATAAACTTATATTTGTTTCTTTTCAGAATTGCGTTCAGAAATGTATTCACGACAACGCTTTCCAACGTTACAATAAATGTTTGCATTACATGCTTGTAATTCCCGAATGGAAATTCGATCAGAAATGTACAAATCCAAAAGGACGGTAAGTTTGAAAAGAAAAATCAAAGATAGATTTAATTTTAGAAGTAGGAATGGAGAACGGTTAGTATTTACTTCAGTCCGACTCATAGTCCAGTATAGAGCCCCTACCTCCAACACGTAACGAAAAGTTTAAATTATCTTATTGGCTCACTTTAACTACGATTTGATGACGTTGCTGACGGGGACGGTGTAAAATACGCAATTCCTTTTTACCTCTGTCGCTATGATCCACCTCTCCTTTCAAGGGACTTTGATGCGCGCCCAGATTACTCTGTCCTCCATTCCTACTTCAAAATTAAATTTATCCCTGGTAAAATTTAGGCTGTGCTTTTTTTTTACTTTTGCACATTTAACGGTTAAAAAAGTATCGCGTCGATTATTTTACTACTGGCTGGTTTAAAAATGTGGCACCTTTTAGTTTTCATTTCAACTATCATATGATCAATTAAGAATAAGAAACGCAATTTTTGATAAAAATAATGTTTCGAAATTGAACGTATAATAAGTGATTTGAATACCGACAACATTTATAGTTTCTGCAAACGAGTTACATCGATGGAAGCTCTCTGTGATGAAGTATAAGTGTGTCAGGATTCGTGTCCCAGGGAGTTCAAGTAAGATTAAAATGAGAACTGGTTTTGATACGCATGGTTAGGGCATAGTGGTACGTAAATTTAAAGAAAGTGGTTTTCAAGAATTTCGCTTGCTTTCACAAATGTTTAAGATAAATTATATAAAATAATTTGATAAATATTTAACAGAGGATACATACACAACAAGAATTTCTACAAGACGAATGTGGAGTCAAGATTACGTGACTTCGTAAGTATTTTTATACAGTGTAGCTTACCGATTTGAAGCCAATAGAAACTGTCCTGAAATATAAGGGTGCTACGGAAATGGGAAGTGCCTCACTTATTTTTACTATGTTCTTTACGATATATTTAAAACTCAACTGTCACAAATCGAATACGACCGAAAAAGAAAGCAAAATAATTCTGTCCTACACGCAGAACGAACACACCACCAATTCCAAAATTGAAGTCAGTTTTTCGTTTTTCGATTTTACGAGAATTCAAAGTGAAATGCCGATATTTTACTAGGATATAGAGTTGTTCAGTTACGTCGGTGGATTCACGGGAGTTTGGCTTGGAGCCTCGTTATTTTCAAGTTTGATTTGGTTCAAAAAAATCGTTCTTTTGGCTTACGATCGGTACGGAAAACCGAAAAGAAAAATTAACAAATTGCTCCTTTCTACTGGCGATGGAAAGGATTTCGTAGATATTTGACAAGTTAAAAGTTTAAAGTGTTTGTCCTGCTTTAACACCTTAAATAACAAATTATCCTTTGATTTAAACAATGTTTTCACTAATAACGGATTTTGATGTTTTCTGGAGTGTGTCTTAATGTGATGAAAGTTGCAACTAATCACAGTTAGCTTTGACAACCCATTTTCTCGAATAAAGAAATTTTAATCTATATGAAAATAGTTCTCATGATAAATTTATGTTCATGCGCACTTTACACAACAGCTAAAACTCTCAGCAAAAAATATTTAATTTTAGAAGTAGGATTGGAGAACAGAGTAATGTGGGCGCGTCAAAGTCCCGGACCCCCTTCCACGGGACGGAGGGGTATGAAAGAAGAAGCAGGTCATAGCGATAGAGGTAAAAATGAATTACGTATTTTTCGCCGTCCCCGTCAGCAACGTCAGCAAAACGTAGTTTAAGTGAGCCAATAAGATAATTTAAACTTTTTGTTACGTGTTGGAGGAGGGGCTCTATACTGGGCTATGAGTCGGACTGAAGTAAATACTAACCGTTCTCCATTCCTACTTCTAAAATTAAATTTATATCTGCTATTGTTCTACTATTGATTGTCATTTACCCTGGCCAAAGATACTCAAATTTTATTAGTGTCATAATATGGACTCTATAAATTTATCTACCACAGATGGTTATAAAGAAATAATATCTCAGAGCTATATATATTTCAAGTCAAATACTTCCATTAATAACGTCATCGCGCAAACATACTTAAATATTTATTTTAAAGAACGCGACGTATACTTTTAATCCATTGATTTTCTGCCTAACGAGTGTTTTAACAAATGTCGCAATTCCCAGGTAAGTAAGTTGTCATCATCGTTAAGTACTTTACGATCTCTGTCGCAACCATCTCAGAAAAATTAGGATATTGACGTTCGTAATGCGTCAGTTTTAAATATGAACTTGGTCGCCAAAATCCTTTTGGCGTTTCCATGCCTTTTCGGATGTCTTTACCAACTGCGACAGTTTTTTATCCTGTACAATAAGTTCGAAACTAACGTTCAATTATCGACTGAATATCCCGTGAATATCAGCTTTCCCGCTATTACAATCTGCGCTAATAATAGGTAACTAACTTAGGTTAGAATATCTGTCATTTGTGTGAAAATTACCTACAGTTAACTTTACTTTGAAGGGTAATCAAGGATGTCTTTTGTCGTAAACCCGACAACGAATAGTATTGTTCACCGAGTGGCAAAGGGTGTTTGGTAATTCATGTTTATAGGATGGGCCTTTCCAAAAAAAAAGGAAGGAATTCTGGGAAAATGGTCCGATGGCTATTTTGTGTGCAGGGCCGGATTAAGGGGGGGGGGCAGAGGGGGCACCTGCCCCCGGGCGCCAGCCAAATAGGGGCGCCCAAGAAGTCTGGTGATAACCGAATCTGAGCGATTGTTTTATTAAATTTTCGAAAAACTCAAAAACATGACGTTAGTTTTGAATGATTACGGACTGTTTTCCATTTTTAAATAGCGTGAGCGTATGAAAAGCTTTGAATTTCGATGGTTGTCTATCGTGATTCGTATTACGTGTATAGGCTACATTCTTGCTTAGAGAAAGAAAGAGATTAGAAGTAGTTTTTGACTTTTATTCCCACGCTTTTAACCATTTGCTTAGGATCCACTTTTAGTCTATTTTCGCCTACTCTCCCACAGTTTCCATTTCCCAACTTTCCATCCTGTTCCCACGCTACTGTTGCTACAGAAGATATTGAACCCGATCTTGGACATGAACTATTCCAGTATAAAGGATTACTTTCTTCTTTATTAGAAGAATTTAACACTGGTCACCTAAATGCACCAAATGCTCAAGATCTGTTAACGATATTAAAAGACAAGAAGTTAGAGTGTATATTTCCCAAGGTCGAAATAGACTTACGGATATATCTTTGCTTACCTTGTTCAAAGTGTTCTGGAGAGAGGTCTTTTTCGACTCTTAGAAGAGTTAAAAACTACCTACGCTCGACAATTTCTCAGGAAAGACTCAATTCCTTAGGTATATTAGCTATCGAGACCGATTTATTAAACAGGGTTCATACAACTTCTGGAAAACAAATTTCCCTGAGTTTTACAGGTTTCTCCCGTATATGGAGTATCCTATGGAGCAAATATTAACCAAGGGGGGAAATAGGACTATAACATACTCAAAGGACATCCCCGTATCTCTAATATAACCCGAGTTATGAGCCTCCAAAGTACAGTGTAATGTTACTCCTATGGCGAAAATGTTCTGGAACAATTTGCTTAATTACTCGGCTCCTGATTGACGCAAATTTCCCTGAATTTTACTAAAAATTAAAAATTTCCCTGAATTTTTCCTGAGGTTTATGTCAACTACTTATTTCCCTGATTTTTCCAGGTTTTCCCTGTTTTACAGGTTTGTATGAACCCTGTTAAATCAAATTAGTTGGGAGGAGACGATAAATAGATTTTCCGAGTCTAAATCTAGAAAAGACATAGGGATACTCTTCACTTTTACAAAAGTACAATATTTCTAATAAAAATAAAATTGTTAAACTTTCAAGCTGATATTATAAATTATGGGGCTAAGACAGGGTTCGTACTCGACCTGGAAAAGTCGCTCGCTCAGGTTATTTATGTTTACTTTAAATTAAATTTAAACGAATTAATTGGCTAATTTTAATAAAAATAACTCGTGCAAAAATTATTTGAGTGAATATAGATTGGTTTTCATATACGTTAGCCATGTACGTTATTGCATATGGTCAGGGACATTTGTGGAATTTAGTCAGGGACAACCTGGAAAAGTCAGGGAATTTCATTCCAAAAATTTTGTACGAACCCTGTAAGAGAGGGGGCGCCCATCGAGCCACTGCCCCCGGCCGAAAATCTTCTTAATCCGGCCCTGTTTGTGTGACTCATTCAATTCTTCCGCCAGCTCTAGAGCAGTTACCCCAATTTAATGGCCGTTTTAATTTTCAAAATAAGATCTAACCATGAATTTATTATGTTAATGAATAAATTCATGACCTAACCTGATGAAGAAAATGAGCTTTTATTCCTCTAAAATTACGGAAGGGTGTCATAAGACCTAACCATGAATTTATGACGTTAATGAATAAATTCATGACCTAGCCTGATGAACAAAATTAGCTTTTATTCCTTTAACATTACGGAATGAACCCCAATTAAAAACCTCACGCGCTCCCGTTTTAAGATTTGTCCACATTGAACTCGCGTTCGCATGTTCGCGCCTTCGTCTATTCGCATCTTCGCAACAGATCACGAAAAACATTTGCACTTCTGTTCTGATACACGCAAAAAATTTGCTTTTCCCATTCTGAGAGCCAATAAAGTTTGAGCAATCATCGCGCCATCTACCCTTCTTCATCGACGTTGTTCAAAGAGAAAAACGAAACTAATCGCCCCTGCCTTTCTCTCGTCTGTGATTGGTGCTTTTCTTGCGAAGGCGCGAAATTCTTGGCCTTGTCAGTAGAAATTTGTATCTTCGCGAGGTGAGGACGCAAAGTAGCGAAAACCCAATGTGAACAGTAGCGCGATCTTGCAAAAAAGCAAAGCGAAGATGCGAACTCGCAAAATTTGTCAGTCTGTTTGTGGAAAGGTCATGAATGTTAAAAGAACAGTAAGTTTACACGTTCTTTTGAAAATTAAAATATGGTTAACACCTAAGTAAGTACGTAGAAGTAGGGCGCTTTTGTGTTGCGTACATTTTTTGCAAGACAATATCTTAACCCCTCTATTATCCGCTTTTATTTATGGTTTTTCAACGGGACTTCAATCTAAGGATAGGCAAATCCTTTGGTACCTAGAAATATCCACTTATCAGACGATTGAAAAATCTTCACACAGCTCGCATCCTTACAGTTTCCATAACCTTTGTACAGAAAGACCTTGGAGGGCTGGAGACGTTATGTGCAAGTGAGTATTTTGAAAAATTAAATAAAATTTAACTTAAGTTCATTTTCATTTACAGATATGAGAGCTCTTTCAATGGACCATACACTGCTTGCAAAACCTACAATTACAGAAATAACCCTCTCGAAGACCGTGTTAACAAAAGCAGATGTTAGTTATTTTAAAAATTGGGGACGCACCCATGGTGTGTTGGATAAGGTTTGGTTTGGGTTAGGTTTGAATTAGTTCAGGGTGGGGGGGTCAGGTTTCCGTCTTTTATATAATGTTTCAATTAGTGATGGCCGATATCGTATATCAACCGATGTCGATATCGGTGCCGATATCGAAGTTTAACTCTTACCAATATTAACTCATTATTTAAACACAACAAGATAACCGATTATTAATTTGAGTTCGAAGCGAAAATATTGTTAAATTAAGCTTTTTCAAATCATATTTGGAACAGTGTTGCAAGTAGCTGTGCGTTTCTTTAACGAAACTTTCCTGGAACCTAACGAAAACAACCAGGCGCGTAGGAACGTTTCGAATTTAGGGGGGTACAGTCTAGATATGTATTTGGGCGCCCCCTTCCCAAAGATAAGAAAAATGTTGAAAATATATTGAACAAGATTGAAACATAGTATTTTAATTGCAGTGACAAGTGAGACGGTGAATTCAAAAACTAGTGTCCGATAGGTGTTGGTTGTTAAAAACCTTTTCCACATGAAATTTTTATCAATCCTCTCTGGACATGTTTTAGTATTTTTTAGTCACTGTTGCCCTAAAGTCAGGGCATCAACTCTTTTTGAGAATTTTTTAATAGGAAAAATAGGATTCTTTTTGCAAAATTTTAGGATTTTATAGGACCGGATTCATAAAATTATAGGATTATATTGGACTCATAAATGAGAAGACCTTGAGCGTTATAGCACCTATATCTAATCAAATGCTAAATTGTTCACACAGAAGACACACATTCAGATTTACTTGGAAATTGACCAATAATTAAAAAAAAAACAACAAGCAAAAAAGTGATTGAAAAGTTACCAAATCAAACTATTTAAAAGGGTCAGGTAGGAAAAGATGTTTTTCAGAGAAAACCCTATTTCCATAATTCCCTTTTATAATTAAATGTCTGTGCTATAATTGAGCTTAATCTGTGAGCTTAGACATTTCAGATGAAAGGTCTTAGGTGAAATTAAATTAGAACGAAGCTCAGAATGCAAAGCAATTGCTATAATTTCAACAAAACAAACGAAAAAAAAAATCAAATTCAATTATGAGACAATTGAAGGTAAAAATATCCTGAGCGAGCGAAGCGAGCTCAGCGATTTTTTGGTCTTACCAAATGAGATCTTGCTAATTCTGAGTTTAAAACGTCACACAGCTGGGAATATAAATAATTACACCAAAATACCAAAAAATAGGACTTTATAGAAATTATAGGATACTTTCTAAAATTTGGGATTTTTTGTTAATTATAGGACTTCTGGGGACTTGCTGTTAGTACGTTTTTAAAAGCTTCAATATAGAGAAACTTCTTTCTGCTGAAGTGTAATGGCAGGCACAACAAGAAGGAGACGAATTGAGTTGCAAACAGAAAAAGACTGGGTTTCGTCGTCCAACTTTCCTGCAGCCGTTGCCTTTAAAAACAAGTTTTCTCCGAGTCCGCTTGATTTTCACAGTAGACCATTTCGGTATTTATCTCTGCGAAGGCGCGAACGGTCTTCAGCGCCCCAAATTTGTGAAGCTGTCATTGATAAGCCGAATAAGCCTTTTTATGCCTTACAAAAGACGGGCTCTTAGCTCCTCTCCTAGGACGGGAAACGGCACCGAGCGTAATACCGAAATGGTCTATTCACCTCTTTTTTACTTCAGCGTAATTTTGGCGCCCTTTGATTATAAATTTGGCGCCCTTTCTGACCTATTTAGGCGCCCTAGTAAAATTTTAGGGGGGTACAATGTACCCTTGTACCCCCCCGTTCCTACGCCACTGAAAACAACGCCCTTACATATAGGGTTCACAGTATTTTACAAATACCATTTGTAAGTGAGGATTTTGAAGAATTATTTACAGAAACAACTCACGATGTTCATCTTACAAAGGTACTTAACGATAAAATCCACGAGCGTGAATTGTTAGATAACAACAAGAAGTGATGTCTAGTTTATTAGGGACAAGGTATAAATGCGCCACATTTCCAGCTTTATCTCCAGTCCAAACGTAGGTCCGGAGTTAATCCCCGCCTCTAATTTACAACCGGCATCTCACTGGTTCTTGAAAACTCACGTCAGTGCGACGCGAATGACGAAAATTACATATTTTCCGACTGAGGAGAGGCGAAATAGTTCGGCCTCCTTTTACGTCCCCCCTTTTATTTTGAAAGAGGGACTGGGACTATGGTGCACGAATACTTAGGAATCTTATACCTTCTCCCTAATAAACTAGATATAACTTCTTGACAACAACTCAGCCTCCTTAGTCTCCACACTTTCTCGTTAACAATCTGGTAACGAGCCTTTAAAAACAATTTTCTTAGGTGACCACGATTCTTTTACCAAAACCTTATCACACAAATTGTACCGACTACTCGATAATGTGGAAAAATAACAAATCTTTACCAACTTGCAGAAAAGCGAGTTATTATTTGAAAAAGAAAAAAAAATGTTGGGAAGTTACTTTTATATCTAGTTTTTTTTTCTTCTAGAATTGCGTACAACAATGTCGTCATGATTATAACATGGAAAAATTTGGTTGCCTGATTTACATGTTGGTTATTCCTAAAACAAAAAGTCATCTGAAGTGTTCTTCAAACATGGGCGTAGGAGGTAAGAAACTTATCATGGAATTTAGCTAAATCAGGGATAGATATAATTTTGGAAGTAGGAATGGAGAACGATTAGTATTTACTTCACTCCGACTCATAGTCCAGTATAGAGCCCCTACCTCCAACACGTAACGAAAAGTTTAAATTATCTTATTGGCTCACTTTAACTACGATTTGATGACGTTGCTGACGGGGACGGTGTAAAATACGCAATTCCTTTTTACCTCTGTCGCTATGATCCACCTCTCCTTTCAAGGGACTTTGATGCGCGCCCAGATTACTCTGTCCTCCATTCCTACTTCAAAATTAAATTTATCCCTGGTAAAATTTAGGCTGTGTTTTTTTTTACTTTTGCACATTTAACGGTTAAAAAAGTATCGCGTCGATTATTTTACTACTGGCTGGTTTAAAAATGTGGCACCTTTTAGTTTTCATTTCAACTATCATAAGATCAATTAAGAATAAGAAACGCAATTTTTGATAAAAATAATGTTTCGAAATTGAACGTATAATAAGTGATTTGAATACCGACAACATTTATAGTTTCTGCAAACGAGTTACATCGATGGAAGCTCTTTGTGATGAAGTATAAGTGTGTCAGGATTCGTGTCCCAGGGAGTGCAAGTAAGATTAAAATGAGAACTGGTATAGAGCCCCTCCCTCCAACACGTAATGAAAAGTTTAAATTATCTTATTGGCTCACTTAAACTACGTTGTGATGACGTTGCTGACGGGGACGGCGAAAAGTACGTAAAGCATTCCTTTTTACCTCTGTCGCTATGACCCGCCTCTTCTTTCATACCCCTCCGTCCCGTAGAAGGGGGTCAAGGGACTTTGTCGCGGGACCCACATTACTCTGTTCTCCATTCCTACGTCTAAAATTATATCTATCCCTGGCTAAATACAGTGATTAAGTTTATTTTCACATATTTGAAAATAATTAGGCTGGTATAAAAAAATATTACTTAAACTAGTCCTTGGGATTAGTGACCCCTAGTGGCCAAAATAATAAACTGGTCCTTAGAACTAGTCCCTCCTCAGTTTTCCCCATGGATTTGCAATTCGAGACCAGTAATCCCCACTTCTTAAATTAAAAACTGGTCCAAACAGTTAATAATCTGGGTTTGGACCAAAGGAAGTATCATATTTCCCAGGCTCACGACTACTTGCTTCTAGAATGTTCGGCAGAAAAACCAGTTCCGTCTAGAAACATTTACGCTCAATGTCAAGCCATCTGCCCACGTGACTGCAAGTAAAGTATCTCAGTTATTTTTACTAGTAATTTAATATCTCAACAGATAGTAAACTGATCAAGTTTAAAGGTTAAATTTCCCCCTGATCTACTTATTAATTTTCTTATACATGCCTTACTTAATTAGGGAAGAAACTTTTACCAAACATATTTTGAAAAAGAGATTTTGGAGAAATAAACATCGCCAAACGTAAGCATCGCGAAGGTTATTAAAGGAGAAGTGTATCAAAATAACATCATACCTTAAAAGACAAGCTTTTTTCTAAGTAAATAAGGAAAAATATTAAAAAATAGATGTCTTATTACAAAATAATTAGCATTTAATTAGTCTTAAAAACGAGGACTACTGCTCCGTCATTGGTTTAGTGGGGGTTGCTAAATCCCTACGCGATTGGTTGAATTCTCACATGCCGAGAGAGGTAAGGGTGAGGTAGGTTTCTGGCTAGCAGACGTCACTAAACTAATGGTGGATGGCGCAGTAGTCCTCGTTTTTAAGACTAATTAAATGCTAACTATTTTGTAACAAGATATCATTTTTTTTTTAATTTTCCTTTTGTATTTAGAAAAATTCCGTTCTTTTAAGGTATAATGTTATGTTAGCTATCCTTTTCGTTTAAATACTACAAATATATCAGTCGTGATTAAACAATATCCCAAGAATAACCAATGTTCGTTGCTTTCTCTTAGATATTATATTACAACATCTGACGTAATATTTTGATTTATATAGAGGCTTCTATGACGACATGGTCGCTAGAAGTTTGATTGTTTTGAAATATCCTAGGAACATACATACCATTTACGAATATATACCTAAAATTGACGTGAGTTCAAATTGGCATTTCCTCGCGTATAGAAGGAGATTCGGAGAGACCAAATTATCCGTCAGCACTCCCCCTCCCTTTTTTTTTCAAAACCGGCACAGATCAGTGGCTCGGTATCAGCACATGCGCAATTGGCGTAACAGAGAGGGAAAAAATCAGAGAGATTTGTTTACGGCCAGTGCGGATCACGTGACGTCTGGCACTCGGTGCGTGAGAGATACCCCCCTTCCCTCTTCGATCTCCTTCTTATGCGCGCTCACTGCGTATTCTTACCACATTGTCGTTATCAAATATGCTAGATCGTACTAGTGAAAACGTGACTTTACCTAAAACGAAGTCAATAAACGGGGGTAAAATAGAGTTTGTTGTTTGACCTATTTCTTTTCTTAACACGGAACATTAATGGCGATGTGGACAAAAAAAGACTTAAATTAAGATAACCCACTTTTGGAAAAGGATTTATATATCAATCATTGCATTTTTAGCCACATCGTAGTATACGATGAGGCTCTTAGTTTGATCTGCCCTGTTGTCGTTCTCGTAGTAGTAGTAGTAGTAGTAGTAGTAGTGTCACAGTCCTGCCTTTGGCAGTATCGTTCGTCATTTTTGAACGTCGAGAGAAAATATTTTTCTTTTTAGTTACGGTACAGTTCACAGGTGGAGTTTTAAACTTGATACAGGGAAGAGATTATATTTTTTAAATTTTCTTCCTCCACGGAGAATCGAACCGCGGACCTATCGCTCGCCAGTCCAATACTAAGCAGCCTCGCCTAAAACCGCTTGCTAAGAAATGCTCGCGAATAGAGGACTAGTGTCGGAGAGTTTGTCAGAGACAGGGTCCCCTTCCTCTCTCTCTCTCTCTCTCTCTATCTCTTCAACTAGGAGTCATGATCTTATTTGAGGCCAGGAGATATAACGTCGCGGTAGGAGAGGCAAAAAGTATATTATATAAATTTTAACCGACCGGTAAGAAGTTTTTCCAATTGATCTCGTTGTTCTAATTTACGTACTTTACGATCATACGATGTGGCTAATATTTTTGTCTTGACAAACTTGTTTTTTTTCAGAGCATTCAATTGCTTTCCTGCATTGGTGGTTACGTGGGCGCATGGTTGGGAGTTTCGTTTTTGTCAGTTTACGAATTTTTAAAGACTGTCCTGCATTTTTACTATCACCGTTATAAGAGACTTAAATCAAAACCTAAGGGAAGCCCGTTGTTTGTGTTTCGAATACAGAAGCAAGACTATTAAAAGCAACAATTGGAATATATACAGCTAAAAGGACTAATTGTGAAACCACCATTTTCTCAACTTATCTATATAGGCAGATAGACTAATCGAGATGCATTGTGAATTCTATTTTTGCCAATAATCTCTCGCACTGCTGGACGTTGAACCTTTTGCGCAGTGCGCACGCATCTAGGATCTCGCATTAACTAACAACCAATGAAACCACAGTTATAGGGGAGCCATGTTTTCGTGACACTCCTGTGACGTGAATTTTTAAACCAGTAGCAAACCTTGTTATCTGTGTAACGCAAGTTGTTCGTGCTATATTTAGGCCGAAGCAGCTTACGTCCGCGAGCGCAGCAATCGAGTTGGCTATGCTACCACTAAATAGGCTCCGAGTAAGTGGCGACCTAGGTTAAGCCTGTTAGTTATTCATGTTAGTGAATAAATTTACGATACAACGCGTATAAACTTTTGAAACTCCACGCGCTTGAACAAAAAAAACTTTGTGTTTAATGTCACGAGTTTTGTGAATATACCTATTAAATTATTAACTGTTTTACTTTAGACTTTTTGTAAACTTTTACACTTTTTAGTGAACTTTAGCAATTATGATGTCACGTGAAATGTGAACGCGTTAACGGGTTGATTGTGTGGGGGAAAAAGCACGGTTTTCTGAAATCAATATAATTGTTGTTGCGTGCGTACTCGCAAAGGGCGTGTAGTTCTTGATCATTATTGAACAATGCAAATAGTTTTAAGAACGCTTACTTTAATACTCTCGAAATGTTGTTGTGTGTCAACACCATACGAACCGAATGCGTTAAAAGGTAAGTGTTAAAGAAAACTATTAAAAGGAAAATCAAATTTTTTCTTTCGCAATGACTTTATTCAGTATAGTTTGAAGTAAATTTCCTTCTCGAAACGTTGGTTATCTTTAGCTGGACTCAGTGTTATGGATAAGCCAATAATAATTAACAATTTCCAATTGAAGCAGTAAGTGTATCTGGCGTATAAATTTAAAATCAGTCGATTTTTTAGATCAAGTTTAAAATACTAGAATGTTCATTTAATGTAACAGAAACTTAAACCAGGATAGAGTATTACATTCGAAGACTCATTCAGACGTACCTTACACGAATAATTTTTAATCAGAACATTTCTGTTTCATTTCAGAACTGAAAGTCTAAATAAAACTGAAGTCCTATTATTGTTGAATACCGTAAGTCAGGGGGTGGCCAACCTTTTTGGCTAAAGGGTCAAATTCGAAATTTCAAACTATGACGCCGGCTGCGAGTTTCAAATTTAAAATCAATAGCACAGAAATAAGGAGCAAAACCACTCTTAAATATATATAGCTGATTACACAAAGCTCGGGAAATTAGCTTCTCAAGTTATTGAGACCAGCGATAGATTTAATTTTAGAAGTAGGAATGGAGAACAGTATTTACTTCAGTCCCACTCATAGCCCAGTATAGAGTCCCTCCCTTCAAAACGTAAAGAAAATTTTAAATTATCTTATTGGCTCACTTGAACTACGTTTTGATGACGTTGCTGACGGGAACGGCGAAAAATACGTAATTCCTTTTTACCTCTGTCACTATGACCGACCTCTTCTTTTATTCCCCTCAGTCCCGTGGGAGGGGGTTCGGGACTTTGACACGCGCCCACATAACTCTGTTCTCCATTCCTACTTCTAAAATTAAATCTATCCATAGAATATATACTACTTACTAGCGGTTACCCGCGGCGTCGCTCGCGTGTAATAAGAACTTCCATCAAAATGTTATAAAGAAAGGGTAGATTTTACTGATGACTAATATTTTTGTAGCCCCCTATGGGAGCGAAGGCACTCGGCGTTGCCCGTCGGGACATTTTTTATTATTACTTTTCACGCGAACATTATTCCATAGAGAAGGGTTTTTAAGTTTTTGACCGTCATTTAAAAGATGACAACAAATTGAACCCGAAAGACCATTCAGCCCGTGTATAGGTTAAAGGAAACCATTAAACTAAATATTTGCGAAATCGGTTGAAACGCGCGGACTTTGTTGCATAGAGAAGATTTTTTTAAATTTCTGGGCGCCATTTTTTAAGATGGTGGCGGATTGGAAAAATCTTTCTTAGTACGCGCCTACTACGTATGAGTAACGATCCTGCAAATTTCCAGCCTTCTAGGGCAAGCGGTTTGGACTGGGCGTTGATTATCAGTCAGTCTGTCAGTCAGTCAGTCAGGACTTTGATTTATATATATATTAGGGATGAACCGGTACCGATACCATATCGGTATTGGCACCGATACTCAGGGTTTCCCGATAGTATCGGATCGGTTGGTTCGATACCGATACTAAACCGATACTCGTTTAAAATGCGTTATGTGACGCTACATGACATTTTTAGGTCTTTTCGTAACGTAATGATGGTGATTATATCTCATTTCTATGAATTACAATCGTGACGAGTTCTCATTTATATAAAAAGTACCTGAATTCAGTTTATCTAACAAGTAATAAGCGAAAATCTTTCTTAGTACGCGCCTGTAGGGATGAACCGATACCATATCGGTATCGATCGGCATCGCTTCATGTTTGTACCGGTATCGATCGGTATCGGGTTAAGCCTGGTATCGGCCATCTCTAATATATATAGATAGAAGGTAGATAGATAGCAGTTGGAGCACGTTCACGAAAGGAGAAGGAACAGGTTTTTTATGGAAACAGCTTTAGCAATTTCTGAAACTTAAGCGCGGACCGCAAAACATCGCGGGCTGCAATTTAAAACTCGGCGGGCCATAGGCGGCCCGAGGGTCGCGTGTTGGCGATCCCTGCTATGAGTTCACGAAAATTTTGTATAATTAGCCACATCGTATGATGAACATCTACCTGGCCTGTTGGTGGTGGTGGCGGCGTCGCGAAAGAGAACTGCCTTAGACAGTATAAAATTTTTCGATCGTCATTGAAGGGAGAGTGAATGGGAGAGAATTGTGGTGAGGTGATATTTTTTTTCGTCTACTTAAAAGGAAGGAAATTATGATAGTTAGGTTAAGCCATAAACCCTCCCTTAAAAATTCCTCTTACCCGTCGACAATAAGAGTTTCACTCTCCCCTATTTTAACATTCAAAGAAATCGAGGGAAATTTTGAAAGCAAAAGCAAGTATTTACTGACGTTCTTTTTAGAATGGTCTTAAGGCACCGGGATATTACAATTATTGGGTGTTTTACCGAATTCTTTCTCTTTCAAACTCTTCTGACCATAAGTTCATGTTAGAAATTTATAAGAAGTGATAAGTGTGCATAGGCATAAGTATATGTTGTAAACTCATCGAGGGTATAATCACTAAAACTATCTGTTCTTCGATTCGTCGGAATATTACAATTACGGCATAAGTAAATTAATAAAAACTGTCTTTGTACACAAAGACGCGAAAAAGTAAGAGATAAGTGTAGAAAATTAATTGTTTGAAGTAACAGATATTCAAATTATCATTTTTGAAGACGTGATTATAAAACATCAATTATTTGAAAAAATTTCTCATCTTAGTTTTTTTCACCAAAATTCCTTAAGTTAAATATTTTATCCTTAAACATGTGCATCATTTTAGAGGTAGAAAACTTATGCATTTTATTTATTTTTAAAATTTAGAGTTAGTTTGAGTATTCGGGCCTATAAGGAGAATAAACTGGCAGAAAATTGTTGATAGCAGACAGAATAAAACAAGCATGAAAACTTAACAAAACGTGTTCGTTTATTTTGAAGTTTTCGAGGTTTCAAAAATTGACGTGTTGTATATCTCTCAAAAGATCACAATCAAGCTACAGATCCTTTTGACTCTAATAACTACATCGCAGTCAAAGGGCGAATGTAATTCTCGGTTCGCAATATTTTCAATTTTAAAATATAAAAATAAATATTTCTAGCTCTATTTTTCAGATATCCGAGTATTTGAACTTCCTCGAAGCAAATGTTTCTCGAAAATAAACAGTAGTATCAAGGTAGTTTCTCTGAAATTTTTGTGAAAAAAACTAAGATAAGAAATTTTTTCAAATAATTGATGTTTTATAATCACGTCTTCAAAAATGAAAATTTGAATATCTGTTACTTCAAACAATTAATTTTCTACACTTATCTCTTACTTTTTCGCGTCTTTGTGTACAAAGACAGTTTTTATTAATATCTGTAACTTCAGTCTTAATATGAATTGAAACTGTTTAGAAACTAGTATTTTAAAACGTATACTGAAAAGTAGGCGCTCCATTTAAGTCTTGTGGTGTTGCGCGTTTATTAGTTACCGCGTTTGAACTTGATTGCTTCAACGCCCAGTCCAACTCAAATTGCCTTCCCGTCGTTTTCACGTGCAAAGCACAGTGGATGCAATAATACAAATAGATTCGTAGACCTGTGTACAAAAACAATCTATACACCTGTGCACAAACATATTCCATAGACCTGCGCTGGGTGACCACATTTCCTAAATTTTATAATTTTTCCTATTTTCGGATGTCTTCCTATTAGTTCCTATAATTTCGATTATTTTCCTATATTTTCCTATTTTTTGAAATTGTAGATATTTTGTGCGCTCTCACTTTTGGTTTTGTTATATATCACCAAAGCTAAAAATATTTGTCACGGAAGTCGGTGATGTTTTAAATTTATAGCATATGTTTCTAAGATTACGTTTCATAAGTATGACACTTCCTATATTTCAAAACGCTAGAGACTTAATGAGAGCTAGTTCGAGAACGACGCGAGAATTGACTACACACGATTCTCTACTCCATCTTCCTATTTAGTCTGTACTAAGCCTTTGACAGGGCCTCATCAGGCGTCGCTTTACGAGAATCTATGACGTTTCATTTACGTCACTTCGAGACAAGCTCTCAGTTAACAGTGACAAATTTATGTAACATATCTTACGAACTCATGGTTATAACAAAACCAAAGCTCCTTTGTAAATCTTGTTTTATTACTTTCAAAGCATTTGCAACCTATATTTTGCTATTTTTTCAAGAGTAGTTCTCTTGTCTTTTCCTGTTTTTTAATTATACATCTATAAATCAAAGTCCTGACTGACTGACAGACTGACTGATAATCATCGCCCAGCCCAAACCGCTGGCCCCAGAAGGCTGAAAATTTGGAGGAACGTTACTCGTAAGTAGTAGGCACGTACTAAGAACGATTTTTCCAATCCGCCGCCATCTTCATAAATGGCGCCCAGAAATGTAACAAATCTTCTCTTTGTAAGAAAGTCCGCGAGTTTCAACCGATTTCACAAATATTTAGTACACTGGATTCCTTTAACCTATAGACGAGCTGAATGGTCTTTCGGGATCGATTTGTTGCCATCATTTTAAATGGCGGCCAGATATTTAAAAAATCTTTCTTTATAGAATGTCTGTGTGTAATGTAATAAAAAATGTCCCGACGAGCTGAGGGGCGACGCCGAGTGCCTTCGCTCCTAGGATGCTACAAAAATATTAGTCGAATCAGTAAAATGTACCCATACTTGATGGAAGTTCTTACTACACTCAAGCGATGCCGCGGGTAACAGCTAGTCTCTTATAATTTCCTGTAAATCAATAGGCCTTTATAGAAAGTTTTTACAGCTTGCGCACCTTGTTGATTTGTCCGGCCGCGCCTGCGCATTATAACAGCCATACGTCACCAAAATTCTCTCGGAAGTGACGTCACTAAACTCAACAACCAAGGCTTAGATCAAAATTCTTAAATAAATATACTTTACGTTAGATCTAATCATTATAAATTCATACGAGTATCAAATATCAACATTAGAATAGTTCGGCACAATATGAATAAGATTTGCTGGCACAAAGTAGAGAAACACAAACGAAGAACAAACGCTTTAAAAAAAGCCCACCATTTTATCAGTCTGCTTGCTTTATCTCTCCAAATCTTGCCTCCAGTTCGTGTTTTTTATAACACAAAACTGGCTGAACTGAACTGACTCAGTTTGAACTACAAGAGGGGACAAGTACCCATAATTCCTTTAGAACTTTCTGTAAAGGCCTATTGTAAATTTCCTATTTTCCTATAACTATTACAAGGTTATTTGTGGTCACCATGAGTACACAAACATATTTCGTAGATAACATAGACTTGTGAAAACACATGTCATATAATTGTGTACAAACTGATCCCGTAGACTTGTGCACAAACAGATCCCTTAGAATTGTGCACAAACTGATGTAATAGACTTGCGCACAAAATGATGTCATAGACTTGCGCACACACTGATGTCATAGACTTACGCACAAACAGATGTCATAAACTTGTGCAAAAAGAGGTGATATATACCTGTACACAAAAAGATTCCATGGGCCTCAGCAGAAAAAAATTCCATACCCCTATGCTCAAAAATATGCTCAAGAATATCTCGTACACCAGTGCACAAAAATACTGCATATCCATATGCACAAAAATATCCCGTATCCATTTGCAGAAAAATGTTCTTTAGACCTGTGCACAAACAGATGCAGTGGCCTTTGCAAAAACAGATTCCTTAGGCCTCTGCACAAACCGATTCAGTA
This sequence comes from Phalangium opilio, assembly GCA_019434445.1. Lineage (NCBI taxonomy): Eukaryota > Metazoa > Arthropoda > Arachnida > Opiliones > Phalangiidae > Phalangium > Phalangium opilio. Next base: position 50,869 of record JAEQBA010000575.1, read on the forward strand.
GGCCTGTGCACAAAAATATTCCGTAGACCTAAGCACTAAAATATTCCGAAGACCTGTGCACAAAAATATTCCGTAGACCTGTGCACAAACAGATACCGTAGACATGTGCACAAACAGATTCCGGAGACTTGTACACAAACGGAAGTCACAGGGTTGTGCACGAACAGATGTCATAGACTTGCGCAAAAAATACATCATAGACTTGCGCAAAAAGAGATGTCATGGATATGTGCACATCAGATTCCATGGACTAGTGCAAAAACAGAAGTCTTAGACTCGTTTACAAACAGAAGTCTTAGACTTGTTTACAAACAGAAGTCTAAGACTTGTTTACAAACAGAAGTCATAGACCTGAATACATAAAGATTCCATAGACCTGTTTACAAAAAGATTTCATACCCATTTGCACAAAACAATTCCATACCCAATAGCACAAAACGATTCCATACCCATTTGCCCAAAACGATTCCATAGACCTGTGCACAAAAATATTCCATAGACCTGTGCCCAAAAAATATGCCGTAGGCCTGTGCACAAACAGATGCCGTAGACCTGTAAAGAGACAGATTCCGTAAACCTATGTACAAACAGATACCGGAGATCTGTGCACAGATTCCGTAGCCATGTGCACAAACAAATTCCGTAGACTTGTACACAAGTGGAAGTCACAGGCTTGTGCACAACAGATGTCATAGACATGTTCAAACCAGATTCCATATCTTTGTGCACAAACAGAAGTCATAGACCTGTGCACAAAAAACATTCTATAGACTTGTGCACATCAAGTTTCCATAGACCTGTGCACAAAAGATCTCATTGAGATGCGCATAAAAGATTTCATGGAACTGTACACAAAACATTATATAGGCTTGTGCACATAAAGATTCCTTAGACCTGTGTACATAAAGATTTCATACCCATAGCACAAAACTATTCCATAACCATTTGCACAGAAATATTCCCTAGACCTGCGCACGAAAATATTTCATAAAACTGTGCACAAAAAGATTCCATTGACCTATGCACAAAATATTCTATTGGCTTTTGTATAAACATGTGACATAGACCTGTGTACAAAAATAATCCATGGACCTGTGCACAAAAACATGCCTTGGACCTGTTCAGAAACATTCCATACCCCTATATGCTCAAAAATATTTCACACCCATTTGCACAAACATTTTCCGTAGACCCGTGCACAAACAGAGTCCGTAGACTAGCGCATAAACATATTCCATAGATTTACGCACAAATATATTACGTAGACTCATGCACAAATAGATTCCACAGACTTGTACACAAACGGAAGTCACACGGTTTTGCACAATCCGATGTTATAGACTTGTGCACAAACAGATGTCATATGCTTGTGTAAAATCTGATTTCATAGACTTGCTCAAAAAGAGATGTCATCGACATTTGCACAAGAGATTCCGTAGACTTGTGCACATAAAGATTCTTCAGACTTGTGCACAAACATTTTTTGTAGACCTGTACACACAGAAATACCATAGACATGTGCAAAAATAGATGTCAAATATTTGTGCAAAAACCCATCCCTTAGACTTTTGCACAAACTGATGCCATAGACTTGTGCAGAATCATATGTCCTAGACCGGTGTACAAAACATTCTATAGATTTGTGCACAAACATGAGTCATATACCTGTACACAAAAAATATTTCACGGACTTCTGCACAAAAACATTCCATATACCTGTACACAAAAATATTCCATCGACCTCTGCACAAAAACATTCCATAACCTTAGGCTCAAAAATTTTCCTTACCCATTTGCACAAAAATATCACGTTCACCTGTGCACAAAAATATCACGTACACCTGTGCACAAAAATATTCGGTATCCATTTTCACAAAAACATTCCATTGACCTCTGCACAAAAACATTCCATAACCCTATGCTCTAAAATTTTCCTTACCCATTTGCACAAAAATATCATGTTCACCTGTGCACAAAAATATCACGTACACCTGTGCACAAAAATATTCGGTATCCATTTTCACAAAAACATTCCATTGACCTCTGCACAAAAACATTCCATAACCCTATGCTCAAAAAATTTCCTTACCCATTTGCACAAAAATATCATGTTCACCTGTGCACAAAAATATCACGTACACCTGTGCACAAAAATATTCGGTATCCATTTTCACAAAAACATTCCATAACCCTATGCTCAAAAATTTTCCTTACCCATTTGCACAAAAATATCACGTACACCTGTGCACAAAAATATCACGTACACCTGTGCACAAAAATATTCGGTATCCATTTTCACAAAAATATTCCGTACACCTGTGCACAAAAATATTCCAAATCCATTTTCACCATAATATTCCGTACACCTGTGAACAAAAACAGTTCGTAAACTTGTGCACAAAAATATTAAAAATCCATTTTCACCTATAATATTCCGTACACCTATGCAAAGAAATATTCCGTACACCTATGCATAAAAATATTTCGTACACTTGTGCACAAATAAAAATCACGGGCTTGTGCACAAAGAAATGTCGTAGACTCGCGCAAAAAGAGATGTTATTGACATGTGCACATCAGATTCCATAGAGTTATGCACAAACATTTTCAATACCCCTATGCTCAAACAGATTTCAAACCCTTATGCTCAAAAAGATTCCATACCCATTTGCACAAAAATAATCCGTAGACCCGTGCTCAAAAATATTCCGTAGACCCTTGCTCAGACAGAGGTCACTCGCGTGTGCACAAACAGATGTCATAGACTTGTGAATAAACAGATGTTATAGAATTGCTCACAAACAGGTGTTAAAGAATTGCTCACAAACAGGTGTTTTAGTCTTGTGCACAAACAGATGTTTTAGACTTGTGCATAAACAAATGTTATTGACTTGCGCCAAAATAGAAATGAGCAAATCAGATTCCAAAGACCTGTGCACATTCAGAGGTCGTAGACCTGTGCACAAACAGAAGTCGTAGACCTGTGCAAATAAAGATTTTTCACTTGGGCACATAAAGATTCTTCAGACTTGTGTGCACATAAAGATTCTTCAGACTTGTGCGCACATAAAGATTCTTCAGACTTGTGTGCACATAAAGATTCTTCAGACTTGTGTGCACATAAAGATTCTTCAAACTTGTGCACATAAATATACCATAGACCCATGAACAAAAAATTCCATAGAGCAGTGCACAGAAGATTCCATACTCCTATACTCAAAAGGATTCCATGCTGATTTGCACAAAAACATTCCGTAGACCTGTTTAAAACAATATTCCATAGGCCTGGAAACAAAAATATTCCGCTGACCTGTGCACAAAAAGATTGCATAGGCCTCTGCACAAAGAGATTTTATACCCCTTTGCACAAAAATATTCTGTAGGTCTGTGCTTAAACAGATTCCGTAGACTTGTACACAAACAGATGTTATAGTTTAGACTCGTGTAAAAATTTAATTACCTATAATTGGTAATTATCTTTAATTGCTTATTTTGTTTAATTAAATTTAATCTGTACTTCGCAACTAAATTAGTTGAACGCGTAAAAGTTATATTGACAATTAAGCTAGCCAATTTGATTATCTGCAGTAAAACGACGTAAGTCCTAGAATGACTGTCTTCATTACTTAACCCAAGCAAAAAAGTCTTAAGTTCCACAGTTTAAAGGTAAACCACGTAATTCGGAGCAGGTACTTAAAACTATTAAAAACAATACTTATACTTTGTTTTTCTTAATGAAACAAAAATTGGCGCCCACTTTAAAAATGGGGCTTTCATTTAAGACCATTTTCAAATCTATCAAACGTATAGTTATTTTTGTAAGGGTAGTTACAAAATGAGTAAGTTTGGAAAATTTCCCATGTTATTTCTATGGAGATTCTCTAGTTTTTCGCCAAAATCTGTGATTAATTTTATGGAAATGAAAACCACCCTTAGCAACTTTATGCATTATAAAATAAACTATTGGATGGATCATCTTGAAATTTTTACCACATATTAAGGGCCCGGATGTTAGTTCAGTAGAAAAATTTCAAAACAATCAACTTAATACGAAAAAAGTTAAATCCAATCCAAAAACCTTCCTTATACATTAGAGCCGTCATCAGGCCTTATCTAAGGGAGCTACCGCTCCCTTGGAATTTATACGGGTAATAATTCTATCACCGTTTAGGGTAGGGCATCGAGGGGCTATTCACTCTGATTTTATGCACGGTAATTATTTAAGCATTGTAAAATATAGCGCTATTCACTCATTAGGGTAAGGTATAGAGGGGTTATCCACTCATTAGGGTAGGGTATAGAGGGGCTATTCACTCGTACGATGTGGCTACTATTACGAGTCCTTGGGTCGCCTTGTTTTATTTAATATGTAACTTCATATTAAATATCGTTGTCGCAGTGTTAATTATCATGCATCGTAAATTAATTTAATACTAATAAAATAAGACCTAAACCTTGTCGAATTATGGTTTATAATTTAAAGCTGTCTGTTGTGTAGCTAGTGTTATTCACTGCTTTTTCAGGAAATGAATAAATTATATTATTACCATAAGTTTATCATGCCTCTAAGTACGTAAACATGGGTTACGGCTGGGCATCTTCCGCAGGCTACTGTGACGTCAGAACTCGTCTCCGAAGAGAGAAAGATTTGAAATTTTTTTCACGGTGATGCCACCAAACGGTCAAGACGATTACTAAATGGGTCACATGAAAAAAATCATCCAATGGAATAAAGGAGATTTTTACATTTCGTATAGGCAGGGGGGGGGGTGAAATAATTTTTCTCAAGCAAACCCAAAATCCCTCTCTCTCTCTCTCGTAAGATAGAGGCGGTTTCAGTCCTGAAACATTCTAAAAGGGATAAAAGAAAGGCTACCCTGGGCAGTACAATTTTGTGTTGAGGTTGAGGTGGTAAATGATAGGAGAGGGTATAGGGTTTAAAAATGGGAGCAAGACAAACACTATTGCCATAGAATTAGCAGCCATATCTTTACTTAGAGGCATGATAAACTTATGTTATTACCTATATACCTAGGAACTTTACGGATTTGATACCAAGAATGATTTTGTTACTGGCGTGTGGCATTTCTTATATAAATTCTTAAAACACCGGTTAGAAAGTACCTTGACACTTTTCTTTACCCTTTTTAATCTAACATTCACGTTATGTGTTTTCAGAAATATAGAGGTTTTTAGCATGAAAGCTAGGGGGAGTACAATAACTTGTCGCAAAGTAAGGTTCAAAGAGCGTTGTCACCCTTTACTTTATAAAAACTTCTTAGTTGCCAAGAGTGTCATTCAAAATTTACTTTTTTTTTCAACAAGTTTTTGTGCTGTGATTTATCGGTTTTTTCGCTTCACGATCAAACCCAATTAAAAGTGGGCGAAACCCCGGTGATATTGTCATTCTTCGAAGTTCATCTGTTTACTGGAGAACCACCCATGAAACTCGTAACATCTTTATCCTTTCTAAGCTTGGAAATACGGGTATTTTAACTGGTGCAAAATTATAGGCCTACCAAATAAAGTCTTCAATTGCGTGTTTCATTTCAGCTCGTTGCTTACCTTTTATTCGTCATAATTTTCTTGTCTTCGTTGAAATGCTTAGTTTCGTTGGTATCAAAAGCAACATTTCAAGGATTGTTTAAACGACTGAAATTCAAGTTCACAAATGAAAATCTGCATAATAATGTCCGTCAACATCAGGAGCTTAATCCATATTCAATTAAAACAACCAAGATTAATATCTACATTTGGCTTAACTACTTGTGGGAGACGTCAGTATTGCTCTTAAAACAAGGTATAGAGCTACAATTTTAACAGAAGATGAAGTTGGCATTAGTATGATTAACTTATAACAGAAGTATATAATACTTCTCTTCGAGAGAAGTGTACCACAAAGCGGTGTAAGTGTAACCTCATTCTTCCCAACATCGGAACATTTGGAGCAAGGTTACTAAACCGAATCACATACGCGATAAATAGTTCCCTCATCATTTCTCTATTAGCGCTTTACTATTTGGCAAAACGCGTTTGCGGATTTTTGACCTACCCCAAGACGAGGTTTGTGGGTTGATTGCTGGGGATTTAGTGCCAAACAATTATAAAATTCACCTTACGGTGCGATGCCCATCTGAAGTTTGATGAGCGGGAAAGCAAACAAAAAGGGTGAGAGCCTGGGAAGAATGACGTTACATAACTAAAGTATTAAGAGGATACAGAGTGTCATCCTTAGTCTATTATCCCCTTCTGTTTATAATGAATTCCAGTGGCAGTTCAAAGTGATCGTCCCAATAATTTCGCCTTTCGTATCGTGTGGTCATCTTGGTTGCTAGCAGTTCTGGTTATTACTGTCTTCGTTTCTAGTTACATGAAGAGCGACTTCTCGGTCAAATCATATGAAATACTAGAATCAGCTAGTGATATGCTCAAATATCCAAACATAACACCGGCTTTAGTTAAGCATTCACCAGAAACTAAGTTCTTTTTGACGAAAGTGAGTTTAGCTTTAAATCGTCAAATTAATAATCTATGAATTACGATAAACGTTTGTTTTTTCCTTCTAACGGATGGAATTCCAGGAATTAGCAGATGGACTACAACATCGAAAAATTGCTTTATTTACTCATGTCAGTGATTTGAAACAAAGCGTCAAAAAATTTGTCAAGAAAGACAAAAATAACCTTGAAGTTAAAATTCGGAAATCAAACAACATTGTCCAAACGTTTCTGGAAGTAGTTAAGATACATCGCTTTGATAACGCCTCAAATACTAATGAAAATATACTTCAAGGGCAAGTTCATAAAGACTTGAGTTCGTAATTGCAGCGTACAGAGAACAGATATCTATTTGCAGGATCATGAGAGTTTTCGAAACCAAACCGTTCGACTACATGAACAGGGATCAAGGTTACATCTTGGATCGCATGTTATGGAAAACCCCGCCTGAAGAATTTCGCAGTTTAAACGTCACTTTAATTAGTGGCGCTTTTCTCTTATACGTTTTGTGTTTGGCAATTGCTTTGATGAGTTTCATCCTCGAATTATTGCTATTTGTACTTTGCAACGCGAAAATTAACTTCTGGTTGCTGTAACCAAACAACCGTTATTAAAATTATGACCGATAGCTGCATTTTTTAACCGTATTAGTTGGAATTGTACTTGGGGCTCGAACGTCTGGATAAAAATTTCATCGACTTTGGTCAGAAGTAAAATAAGGGACTAGAAGTATTGAGGTAACCAAATTCTTCATTTGGCGAAAGTGAATATTCTTGATAACACACCTGGTAGTAGGTTCTGAATTTTCCCTCCAAAACAAGGGACGCTCGTGGCGGTAGACGGCCGAACTAGATTCAAGCACCCGCGTCCGTGTTCCGTGGCTTTAGGTTGAGGGGATGGGGGTTGGATTTTTTTTTTGGAACTCGACCAATTTTTTTTCTCTCTAGTGCATGCGCGTTGGAAGCGACTCAGACCACCTACCTAGGTGGTCTACGGAAGCGGCATAAAATCCTCAAATTTGTTCACTAGTGCCAGGATATATTACCAATGCAAGAGCACTTTACTTCTGGTCCCTTATATAGTTGCAAGTTTAAAATGTTCAGTATACATTAACGTTGTTGCTTTGGATCGGATTATGAACAATACCATATGGCTGTAATGCAGGTATAGCTATCGATTAAATGATCCATTTTTATTTACGAGAAAGGAAACAATCTTTTATAAGTTTGCCATTTCCACAGTCTGAGTGGAACCATTAAATATTTCGTTAACTTGAGTTATAAGTCTGAATGAATGGACCTTCGCTTATTACTTATCCCGTCTGAAGACAGTGTCCCATTCTCTTTCACATACACAAACATTTAAAATCTTAGAAATCACATAGAGAAAAGTTCAGGTAGATATTTCTTCATTCTCTATAATGAACTTTGCTGTCAAAACACGTCTCAGCCAGGACATGTCCAAATCGTGAAAACATGTTACCCACAACAGGCTCTACTATTAAAACAAACAAAACACATAGTATTTTCTGTTCTAATGTTATTTCATGATAATATGATATATAATAATAAACCATCGCGTGTTTAATTTCGAAAACCTACAGAAGGTAAAATTCCATGAAAGAGAAATAACAAAAACAAAGCCTCATTCAATAATGCAACGGTCTTAGAAAGATTTTGAAATATTTACTGAAATGCTATGAAAAATACGATTCAAAAATTTACAAAGCAAAATTCTAAGATGTCAATGTCGTAGCAGCACAAACTTTTGAAACTCCACGCGCTTGAACAAAAAAAACTTTGTGTTTAAAGTTACGAGCTTTGTGTAAATATTAATATAAATTATTAACTGTTTTACTTTTGACTTTTTGTAAACTTTCACACTTTTTGTGCACTTTAGTCATAATGTCACGTAAAATGTGAACGCGTCGAAATAACGACCGAAAACTTTAGTGCTGCGTCAAAAATTGATTTTTATGCAGGCCTTCGACGGCAAGTTTTTGTTCAGTTCACACATACGACCGATTTCCGACAGAAAGGGGCGGTCGACCGGTAGTCACGTCGCACCAGTTGAAATTGGGACTCGGAGTCACAAGAACTTAAGCCTTATCGATTTTTTTCTTGAAGGTATTTTAATAAGGGAGCTTACCAAATGCGGGTCAGAGAGATTGAAACTCAAAAGTTTGCAACATACAAACAAGACAATAGCGATTCGCGATCAAATCTGATTAGGGAGTTCAAATTATCAAAATAATTTTACGTCGGTCTCTGCGTAAAAAATAGACCACCAATTCTGTCCGACCGAAAGCTATTTTGTTGCGTTCTGCGGTTGATGTTTTACCGCAGAGGTACATACGTAGTGTTTCCGTCGTGTTTTCGGCCAAGTGGGAACTAAGCTTAAACGGGTTGACTGTGGGGAAAAAAAACATATTTTTCTGAAATCAATATAATTGTTGTTTCGTGCGTACAAAATGACTGTGTAAAAAATATGAAAAAAATTAGGGCAATGGTCTTACTATATTTATCATGTTGAAATACTCGGAAAGGTCGTCATAATCGAACCATACAATTAGTCGTTCAAAGCTTACTTTAGTGCTCTCGAAATTTTGTCGTGTGTCAATACCATATGAACCGAAAGCGTTAAAACCTAAGTGTTGAAGAAAACTATTGATTGGAAAATCGAATTGCGTCTTTCGCACCAACATGACTTCATTCAGTTTTATCGGTTGTTCTCGAAACTTTGGTTATCTTTAGGTAGACTCAGCGTTATGGATAAGCCAAAACTAATTTACAATTTTGATTTGGACGAGTAAGTGGCGTTTAAATTTAAAATTAGTCCATTTTTGAGACCTCAAGTTAAATATACTAGAATGTTCGTTTAATGGGGTGTACCTCATATGAGCAGTTCCCTGTAGAGCAGTTCTCGAAATAGCAACCGCGATTCCAAAAAAACCGCGGAGTTTTTCAAAACTGCTGTTTTAGAAATAGCGGCTGCTGTTTTAAAATAGCGGCCGCTATTTTGAGAAAAAGCACTGTTTGCCTTTAGTTTCGAGCATTTCTTAACAATACACTTATATTCGTTGGTTTCAAATACTACCTTTTCCGTGATCATTTAATCAGGGATGTGACCTAATAAAACATCATGTTTTTTGGTAGATAATTGTAAACAGTAATTTTTTGGAAAAGGCATATTATAATTCGAGAAAGGTTAATTTATTTCGGAAGTAGATAATTGTAAACAGTAATTTTTTGGAAAAGGCGTAATATTGTTACACCATTTCCAAAATATTACTAACCTAAGTCTAACCAAACGAGAAAAAAAACTTAACCTAACCTAACCTGACCTAATACTATTTAGTTGAAATAATAAACTTTAACCTAACCAAATTATCCATATTCTTTTTGAGTTCATATAACCCAGCTGGGCCAGCTTTCACCATAATAAACAACTATAGTTTTTCGCATATCTGTTTTTCCGCTCTTAAGAGAACTGCTGTAGCGGTACGCTGCGTTTACGAGAACCGCTGTATCGGTAATTGTTGTAATGGGTAAACTGCCATTTCGGGAATCGCGATTTAGGGAACATTTGTTATGAGGACCGCTATTATGAAATCCGCTCATAAGAGAACTGCTCATATGAAGGCTTCCCGTTTAATGTAACAGAAACTTAAACCTGGATAGAATATTACATTCGAAAACTCACCCCCACCCACCCATTGTTGAACACTGTGTGTGGTAAGATTTTTTCTTGGGAATGGAAAATTGAACAGTATAGTTGACAATTTGGCACACATAATATGTCAAATTTGCATGGTATAAATGACAATTTGGAAAGCTTATAGTGGCAGTTTTGAAGGGCTTTACTGAAAAATTGGCACACTTAATGTGGCAGTTTTGAATAGTTCAGCGAACCATTTTATAATTTTTTATAATTCCAACCTTCGTTATTAATGTTCATTCCTTTCCAATGTACCGAATTCCCAATCAACCGGTACCAAAATGGGGAGATTCCACTAGATCGTACTCCCATACCTTGAACGGTTAACGAAAAGTAGTAATTACCCTCCTGGGACTTCACTTGACGAATGTGGTTATATTCATTTCCCTCCGTTAACAATGGGCTAGCAAATAATTAGATTTTCAATTTAAATTCTTATATAAATATAAGGGAAGGGTGAAATACGCAATAATCCTTGACATTTCCTTTCATATTATTTTAAAATGATGTTTGTAAAGACCAATTTATATTTAATTTAGGATAAATAAGCATTTTACAGTAAATTGTTGAGATATTATCGGATACTATTGGATTTTTAATGAAGGTTTTGTTAATGTCAGGATTGAACATTTTCTATTTTATCTTGTATGATTCTGCACACCTTTCGCGATTGAACGCCAAATATTTCCAAACTATTCAAGAATGAACAATTGCTTTCAAGTTTTAATACCCATTGAATGCTTTTTTCTTAGAGTGATCACGATCTGTGCAATCTTAAAGCACACTTGGCAGGTCATTTTATTCCCTGGCCAAAATTTGTCAGTAGTGTGCAAATTTGGCGTGTTAATTTATGATTTGCGCAACTTGGGTTGAAAGTGTGTAAATTTGGTACGCCATTTTTGGATTTGTGCAACTTAGGTCAAAGACGTGCAAGCTTGGTATGCCATTTTGGGACTTGTGCAACTTAGGTCAAAGACGTGCAAACTTGGTATGCCATTTTGGGATATGCGCTAATTTGGTAAGACTCGTACAAACTTGGCAGACCATTTTGGGATCTGGCCACCTTTGGTCGAAAAAGCCCAAACTTGGATGAGTTCTGGTCGGTTTTTACTTATTTTGTTCACCCTTTCAAGTATGTCATTCCAAAGAAATGTGAGAAGATCGTTTCCAGGCGGTCCATTTTATGGCTAAGTCCTTCCGCTTCTCGCCTTGTATTCACTTCCTGGTCAGTGTGAGCAGATATAGAATCCAGCGCGTCTTTAATTTTCTCGAAGCCACCATTTAGAGCACAAACAGCATCAAAATGTGCTGACCATCTCGTGTCAGACAGACGCTTGACCGCAACATTTTTACCTAGATGTGATAAAAGTACATTCCATCGGTGTGTAGAAGCGGAGAAAAAGGTATACAGATGATGAACAAAGTGAAAGAATTTTATAGTCTCTAGACAACACTCAGCAGCTTTAACTCCAACCAAGTTAAGGCTGTGCCCAGCACATGGGACGTACATGGCAAATTCATTCTGTGCCCTAATGCGCGCTTGTAATCCATTATATCGTCCTGACATATTTGAAGTATTGTCATATGACTGACCACGGCAATTGGCTACTGGTATTTTGTTCTCATGAAGGAACTCCAAAACCGTGTTGGCTAGATTCTCCGCTCCATGAGAAAATATGGGGATGAACTTAAGGAAACGTTCTACAGGCTCACATCCTCTAATAAACCGGACAGTAAATGTTAGTTGATCAGTGTGTGAAATGTCAGGAGTGGAATCCACGCTTATTGAATAATATTTTGATGCTTCTATTTCTTTAAGAATAGCACAAAGAACATGTTGAGCCATTATTTCAATAAATTCCTCGCAAATATTTGACGATAAATACGATGGATTTCCCTTTCCATGATTCCCATACTGCTTAAGATGTTCTTCCAAAAACGGGTCAAATTCAATTAACAACTGTAAAATACCTAAGTAGTTTCCATTTTTTAAAGACCCAATTGTTTTTTTCTCCACGAAATGGTAGCCCTCTGGAAGCTAGAAAGAGAATTACCGAAACAACCCGCGTGAACACTTTGTACCAATACTCTTGATAAAAGCGATGCTGTTGGAGTAATAAAGAATCTACTTTTCCTGCTTCTTTATGACGAATCAAATATGCTGTCATGCACTTGCGATGCTCCTCGTTGTTTTCATGTTGATCAATTAAATTGCTGTGTTTCCAATCATTGAATCCTGTCGTTGCAAAACGAGATTCGATTTCATAAAGTAGCCATTCGCGCTTTATTTTCTCGCCATTACGAAATTCACTATGGAACACATTTGTCTTGGAATTCTGACGCCCTTCTCCATCTGCTTTATACACTCGGCGTGACTTTGAAAGGTCGCTTAAATGGTTCTGACAAGATGTCGGCCCATTTCGAATCCAGTAATCAACTGTGTTAGGATTGCCGATTACCCAGAGCCCTGCACCTGTTTCCTGGAAGAAAGATGTTTTTGTTTCACCTTTAGGCACTTCCACTGGTGGAATATCCTCATCTTGCAGGAACAAGTTGCAGGAACAAGTGAAGACTCCAATGTCGGTTGGAACTGTGGTCGTTGAGGGCATCGGTGATGTTGTTGAAAGAGAACTTTTAACGGGCTCAGCAGTTCTCATGGCAGTTTGATGGAATCAAAATGTTACCTTGGGAAGTTTGCTAGCTTTCTCTTTCTCCTGCGCAGCTCGTTTTCTCTTCTGGGCACCGCTCAAAGCATTGCGTTTCATTTTTGATTTTATCACTAATAATCTCTATTTATTGTTTGTCCAACATCCCAGTCAAAATTTTATTCATAACAGACATTATATTTTAATCATAGTTCTCTACTTTCAGCAGGGATAGAAATAGACTTGTAGCCCACGTGTCGCCCAACCGCGAGAATGAGAGAGAAAATCCCAGGGCGAAATGACAGTCTATACTGAGTCTGGTTTAGGGTGAAGGTTTCAAAATAAATAAATAAGCTGATGTGCGGCTGTGAAGTGAGACCATGGGGAGGGAAGGGGGATAATGTAAAAGACAACGTCATAGGTCTCAGGTTTTTAGTTTTATATTTTTCAAGTTCCAAGGCCCAATTTTTTATTGAAAAGACTGAATGACCGAAGGAAAATGTTTTATATTTTCAAGTGGTTTTCTTATAACAACAAATGTAAAATGACTAGTATGTGACAATTATGGGACCCTGTTGTTGAGGGGCCCCTGGGCCAGTGCCCAACGGGCCCAATGGATAAGACGGCACTGAATCTGAAACCAAAACGACACCAAGATGATAATCTCAAATGGAGGCATTTGAGAAAAAAGGTTCAGAGAACACTTCTTTCATTTACATGCTGTAACTGGATGTGGTTATGACTAAGACCATTAAACACAGATGGACTAGAATGATAAGCTAAAACCCCTATCTTCAAACTTCAGCGCGTATAGTCACCCCTAGCGGGAGACTCCCGAAACTTTTCAAGGCATAGACTGTGACCTTTATTATGTCGTCTGCTCTGATCAATTTTTATGATTGTACGGTATAGGCACGGTTAGGTTTTTTCTCTCCGCTTTTTCGCCTTTTATGTTCGTTTTCTTATAAGTGATTTAAGATGCCAAGCAAAAGGTGCGCTTTTGGAGTTACTCTGATAAATCCCATATGAAAGGCATTAATTTCTACAAAATACCAAACCCCAAATATCAACTTTCTAAAAGTGAACTATGGGTTAAGGCTTGTGGACGAGAAGATTTTACGTTACAAGACCTTCTAGTTCGCTATAAAGACAAAAAGACGAAACAATTTTACATATGTTCTAAACATTTTGTTAATGGAAATGGCCCATCTGATGAACACCCTAACCCTATACCAAACACTAGAGCTGTAAGTACGTTTTCATTATCAGGGATAACACATAATCATAAGAGTACACTTGCGTAAAACCAAAACGTTATAGGTACAAAAGAAGAATAATAGGAGATTTGAAAATGTGACGGGTAACGTCTGTCTAAATCGCCAGGAAAATCAGATGGATCTAGGTGGCAACAAAAACTTGGTGGATGGAAGTCAAGTTTTAGATGCGCAACTAACTGATTCCTTGATATTGGAATAGGCATTTGTGGATTCAACACATTTTACTAACGCAGATATCGTTACTCAGCAGCATCCACCTATGAAATACATTTCCCCAACTGAAGAACATCCTAATATCTTAGTAGATTCTTATGTTGTACTTGAAAATGAGGAAAATATGACTGGTAACGTCTGTCTAAATCATCAGGAAATTCAGATGGATTTAGGTGGCAACAAAAACTTGGCGGATGGAAGTCAAGCTATGGATTGGAAACTAACTGATTCCTCGATATTGGAAGCTGCGTCTGTGGAATCAACAAATTTTACTAACTCAGATATAGTTACTCATCAGGACGTACCTATGAAAGACATTTCAGCAACTCAAGAACATCCTAATATCTTAGTAGATTCTTACGATGTACTTGAAAATGAGAAAGTTACTTCTCTAGGAGAACTTGGGAATGCTATTGAATGTACTTCTGGACGGCTTAAAAATCTCAATGAAAGAAATATTGAATTTGTCAAGCTTATAATGACGAATGCACAATTCTTATTTTGAAACTTGCCATAGATGAAAATTTTTAGTTGTTCTTTTTTTTTTGAATCACCAACTTGACCATCAGCATGAGCTACTTTTAAAAATACCTAAATTTATCAACAACAAAACTAAGCTGTTAAATACATTTTTGGAAATTAAGAAGAGGCGCGTTTGTTGTGGAAACCAAGACTATCATTTAAAAGCTGAATATATGTCCAAAAAAAGAAAGAGCGGTTACATTTGTCCCGTTACGCAAGCTGTAAGATCTTCCAAATGCCTAAAGACATTTTTGCCAATTAAACAAGGAAACAGATGCAAGTTTTGCATCGCTTTTCGTTCTCAACTAAGATCACTGGTCTGTAAACAAAAGAAAAGATTTCAAGAAAACAAGGTTTCTAAAGCCAAGTATAAAACCTTAACAAACAAGGAGCTGATTAAAAAGATAAAAGATGGTAAGAAAAAAGAGAAAGCGCTTAAGCGAAAGTTGACAACTGTTGAGAAAAAACTTGAGAATTATGTAAATCGAGAAGGTGAAAATCTCGGGTCAAGTTCAAACAAGGATCTGGAACTCATTTTGAAAAAAAAAACATATGCAAAGAAGCAGATTCATTTGCTAAAGTCCAATTACCACTTGACGGAACAAGCAAAATTGTTGAACAAACACCCTAAAGCCAGAAAATGGGCTCCAAATATTGTAAAATGGTGCATATACATGCAAAGGAAGTCTCCTGTTGGATATAAGTCATTAAGAGAGTCCGGGTGTTTACAACTCCCGTCAGAAAGAACGCTACTCAAATATTCTTCGCGCATGGTTGAAAAGCCAGGTTTTACTGATGAAGCCCTAAATGAATTTAAGAATCAGTTTGACAGACTAGCGCTAGAAGAACATCAGAAATATGTTTGTCTCGGAGTTGACGAAATGAAAATTAGGCTAGATATTGTCTATCACAAGTCGACAGGAGAAATGTCTGGGTTTGTAAATTTAGTCAATTACCTTGATGGTATTAAAGAACTTGAAGAAAATGATGACCGACAGAACAGAGCATTGGACTTGGCATGGAAAGAACAATTGGTAAAAAAGCTTCTGAAACTGTGAAATTGACGCGGTACATGAATAAATGGTTTGATATTATGAATGTCAGCAATTTTGATCAAGGAAAACAGGCAAGAAACCCAAATCGATATCCATTCAGAAGAGTTGACGATGAACAATTAAAATGGATTGAAGAAGATTTCTTGAAGTATCTTGACGAAAAGGAGCAAGAAGTGCTTGAAAGAGATGGAGATTATTCAACCGCACAGCGGAAAGCAATGCCACTTAGCACAGAGACAATTGAGGGTTTACGGTTTACCAGTATGTCAGTTGTAAACATTGTCAGGTTTATGTTACGAAAAGGAGCACAATTCATTTTTACAACTCGTCTCAATCAAGACTAAGTCGAACAGCACTTCAGTAAAGTAAGGGGTTTGGGCGGAGCTTGTAACCATCCTAATTCAAAACAATATGGCGAGCGAAATAGAAAAATTCAAGATCTACGTCGACACGTCAAAACCCCAACTAATGGCAATTCTGGGGTTCCGGTTTCTCCTACTACTGTACTGGAAGAAAATACGCGTCAACCAGTTAGGGAAATGCCCGAAGATGAATTAACCCAGTTTATTTCACCACGAAATATCTTTCTTTAAAATTACTAAAATAAATTATAAAAAAGTTGTTTTCAAAACTTTAGTATCAACTTTCTTTATTTTTAATAAAGACATTATTGCAATTTTTTTTTCAAGTTGTCCAATTTTTTTATTTTTCATTAGTGACTAGTAATGTTATTATTTTGCATTTCAGATAGTTGGGTTCTTAATTTCTTTTCCTTGGCAACCTTTTTGAGATCAAGTTGATGTTTTTGCATCATTCGAGTTTGCAGACCATTCGACAAAGCATTTAGGAACTTGTTTATCACAATATGAAGGGATGATAGCCTTTTATCAGCAGGCAAGTCTCCCCAGTCGAGATCCCATTTATTTAAAACGTCTTCATTCTCATTTATTTCATTAAAGACAAATTGTTTTAGTCCTTTTGGAAAGCGTCGAGTTTTTGGTGATAAAAATTTATCAGTTATTGAAATTAGCATCACGAAAAAGTTATAAACATCATCGTTGATGTCAATTAGTCCCCCTCTACTCTTTCCCCGAGTCCAGTTTCCGTGTTTTGAAATTACACTTGAGTTTTCCATCCTTTTTCTAAGTAGGGTGTTGATTAGGGCTCTAATAACTGAACCACCAACAAAATGAACAGCTTCCGGATCATGGTTTTCTTCCAGTTTCTCACTAGTTTCAAAAATTCTAATTGGTTCTTCTTCTATTTCATTTTGACTTTTTTTAATGGCCAAGGCCAAAATGAACTTAACTATTCTTGTTAACATGGAATGTGCAAGGTGTCTCAAGTCAAACTTCGTTGTAACGCTGGGTACAACTTCCTTTAAAAAAAAATCAGCAATTAAGATTGTTGAATTAATGAATAGCTTTCTTATGAAAAGTGCTTACTGCTATAATTTCCATCAAATCTTCTTCAAGATCTTTCCTCTTCAAAATACTTTTGGTTTCTGCTACGTAGTTTGACCGCGTTAGGTTTGTTAATAGGGAAAAGCTTTCCGCCAATTTATCTTTAATTTTAATAAAAATCTCATAATTGTCCAGGAATGCCAATTTTTTTACAGCAATTCCAAAGTTCGGTTCGTAGTTGGTGCCTAACAGCTCCCTTAAATTATGTAAGGAATCCCTTATCACAGTAAAATAACTTGGGTTGGTTGACACAATTTCTAAATACAATAATAAGTTAATTACAAAAAATTTAGAACTATTTTAAGTATACAACATGTAATGAAAATAACCTTCAACATGCTCCCAAAAACATTTGGATGGTATTTCTATCTCATATGACATCTTGGTCTTTAGTCTTCCTATAAAATTTATATTATTAATAGTAATTCTTATACCTATTTAAATAAGAAATATAATTGAAAGTAACTTACATTCAACTAAACACTTTCTCCAACTTAGGTTACGTTCTCATGTGTTTAATGACTTCCGAGCTTTAACCGGCCTAATGTCGTCTGCTATTTCACGCGCCTGTTTGTTTGATTCGAAATAGTTTCAAAATTGGTCGCGGCGTGGCGCTAAAGAGGCGCTAGAGAGACGCTTCCCACAAGGAACCACCCGCCCTATCTCCATTCCAGTCCATCTGTGTTTAATGGTCTTAGATCACACTAAGGCTTCTGAGATAGCACTACAGAGACAGTGTGGTAGAATCGTAGTACCAAGAGTTCTGTGAGAGATTTTGAGTGAAAAGTGTATAACTTGTACCATAAGCTTATATGTTCCATAAGAATGACACTACAAATACTTGGTAATGCTACAGTGAGACTTACAGCTCGAGATAACTAGTTCGAGGGAGAAAGACGGAAGCGAGTCAATTGAAGTCGACTACACTCGGTGGTGGTTAATTAATTTTGCAGTTAGGACTTCCATCTAGGTCCAATTTAGTCCACATTGCTAAGCCCCTTTGACAGCAGCGCCTCACCAGGCGTGTGTTGCTTTAACCCTGAATCCATGACCTACCTCACTCACTTCAAAATTACAAGCTTCAGTTTCTAAGTTACCAGTGCCAAACTTATGGCCAACATATCTTATGAACTTATGCCTGTATGAAATTAATGCACCCACGGTCATTCTAAATTCTAAGGGAGCGGTAGTCTTTAAATGTTTATAATACCCTGAGAAATTATTTTTTGAGCCTATAAAAACTCATGTAGGAATCGGAAAACTATTTCTAAGAATGCTTAAAATCTTGTAAAAAATTTGAAACCTTCTTTCTATAAAATATTATCATGAATGTTTTCCAGAAATTTCTATAAATTTTTCTTTGTACATGTACGAATGAGTAATATATTCTTAGGAAGGTTTTTTCTGAAATTTCTTTAAAATATTCTTTGTACGTATCGATATAATATTCTCAGGAAGGTTTTTTCCTGAAATTTCTTTAAAATATTCTTTGTACGTATCGATAAAATATTCCCAGGAGGGTTTTTTCCTGAAATTTCTTTAAAATATTCTTTGAAGGCATCGATAAAATATTCTCAGGAAGGTTTTTTCCTGAAATTTCTTTAAAATATTCTTTGTAGGCATCGATGAATTATTATTAGGAAGGTTTTTCCTGAAATTTCTTTAAAATATTCTTTGTACGCATCGATAAAATATTCTTAGGAAGGATTTTCCTGAGATTTCTTTAAAATATTCTTTGTAGGCATCGATAAAATATTTTTAGGAAGTTTTTTTCTGAAATTTCTTTAAAATATTCTTTGTACGTATCGATAAAATATTTGTAGGAAGGTTTTTCCTGAAATTTCTTTAAAATATTCTTTGTACGTATCGATAAAATATTCTCTGGAAGGTTTTTTCCTGAAATTTTTTTAAAATATTCTTTGTAGGCATCGATAAAATATTCTTAGGAAGGTTTTTTCTGAATTTTCTTTAAAATATTCTTTGTACGAATCGATAAAATATTCTTATGAAAGATTTTCCTGAGATTTCTTTAAAATATTCTTTGTAGGCATCGATAAAATATTAGGTCGCGTGTAGGAATTTAGGAAGGTTTTTTCTGAAATTTATTTAAAATATTCTTTGTACGTATCGATAAAATATTCTCAGGAAGGTTTTTTCCTGAAATTTCTTTAAAATTTTCTTTGTACGCATCGATAAAATATTCTTACGAAGGTTTTTTCGTGAAATTTCTTTAAAATATTCTTTGTACGTTTCGATAAAATATTCTTAGGATGGTTTTTTCCTGAAATTTCTTTAAAATATTCTTTGAAGGCATCGATAAAATATTCTCAGGAAGGTTTTTTCCTGAAATTTCTTTAAAATATTCTATGTAGGCATCGATGAAATATTATTAGGAAGGTTTTTCCTGAAATTTCTTTAAAATATTCTTTGTACGCATCGATAAAATATTCTTAGGAAGGATTTTCCTGAGATTTCTTTAAAATATTCTTTGTAGGCATCGATAAAATATTTTTAGGAAGTTTTTTTCTGAAATTTCTTTAAAATATTCTTTGTACGTATCGATAAAATATTTGTAGGAAGGTTTTTCCTGAAATTTCTTTAAAATATTCTTTTTACGTATCGATAAAATATTCTCAGGAAGGTTTTTTCCTGAAATTTCTTTAAAATATTCTTTGTAGGCATCGATAAAATATTCTTAGGAAGTTTTTTTCTGAAATTTCTTTAAAATATTCTTTGTACGAATCGATAAAATATTCTTATGAAGGATTTTCCTGAGATTTCTTTAAAATATTCTTTGTAGGCATCGATAAAATATTTTTAGGAAGGTTTTTTCTGAAATTTCTTTAAAATATTCTTTGTACGTATCGATAAAATATTCTCAGGAAGGTTTTTTCCTGAAATTTCTTTAAAATATTCTTTGTACGCATCGATAAAATATTCTTACGAAGGTTTTTCCTGAAATTTCTTTAAAATATTCTTTGTACGTTTCGATAAAATATTCTTAGGATGGTTTTTTCCTGAAATTTCTTTAAAATTGTTGTAGTCATGTTCCCCCAATAATAATACAGCGCTTGGTTTAAAATTAACTCTGACTTTATTACGTCTGCGTTCCCGTTACACTGCCTCCTTAGTAGAGGCGAGTCCTTATTTATATACAATCGTTATAAGTTTTTTAATACAGCTCGTGAATGATTTTTTTATGCTCTACTTTAGTAGTGTTTCTTATGCCCGTATACAACAACTTTTTTTTTTCTTTATACAAAGCTACTAGATGTGTATCGAATTGCTTTTTTGATGACGCGGCCGTAGCTTGTAGTGGTCCTTCGCCTTCCTGTTGGCGTGGGGGTTGATGATGGTGTTGGGTTTGCCATGGTCGGCGGGAGTGGCGCTGCCGCTGGTGGATCAGCGATGGGGTTGTTGAATGTTCGAGGTTCAGCGACTCCTGTTCGTGTTGGTGCTGGGAGGCGAGTTGTAGCCCTTGGTTGTCCAATCGCATCTCCGCCATTCTGTGTTCTTTGTTGCATGTGAGGATCTCCTTGCTGTTGATGTTGTTGGTTTGACTGATTATTCCCTGGTGGGTTCGGTCTGAGGTGTATGCGTGTGCGTCGAAGGAGTTTGCCGTCCTTGGTACGTATTTGATAGGAATCGTGCTGGAGCGTGTGCTGGATATCTGCAGGTTCCCATCTACTTGGTCCGATCTGATGGAATACTTTACTGCCAGGCGTAAAAGGGCCTAGTGGTTTCTGTGGCCTTTTCCCATTTTGATTCAACATACTTTCCTGCCGTTGCTTTAACGCTGCTGTCGTTTGGTGGATAGGATAGTGTGGAATGAGGTTTTTTTGGTTTATGGTTATGGGCGTTCTCAGTCTTCGACCCATAAGTATCTCTGCTGCTGACTGCAAGTGATCCTTGGGGGTTGTGTTGTACTCCAGTAATACTTCGTGTATTCCTTTTCCATCTATCATCGCTTTCCGTAGTAGCCGTTTTATGGTTTGGATGGAGCGTTCTGCCAGGCCGTTGCTTTGTGGATGATAGGGGCTGGCAGTTATGTATTCGACACCCCATTGTGCCAGGAATGACTTGTAGGCAGCCGAGTTGAACGGTGGTCCGTTGTCGCTTATGATCATCTGCGGGGCTCCATATCGTGCCATGTGTGGGGACATCGCTGCTATTATTCCCTGAGCGTTTAGAGACGATAGTTCCTGCGTTTCTATGAATTTTGAGTAATAGTCCACGATGATTATGAGGTTGCGCCCTTGATGGTGGAAGAGGTCAGTTCCTAATGTATGCCATGGGTATGGTGGTATGGGTAGTGGTTTTAGTGGTGTTTTCGTGTTGGCGCGATCGTGCTGGCGACAGACCGTGCATGCTTGTATGTGATGCGTCAGGTCTTTGGAGAGGTTCGGCCAGTACACGTGTATCCTGGCCTTGGCTAGACACGCTGTGATGCCCTGGTGAACCGAGTGTAACTGTTCCATGGTGTAGCGTTGTAGGCTTTCCGGTACAATCAAGCGATCGCCTCTGTATAATAGGCCGTTTTCCTCGTGAAGTTCCTCCTGAATCGGCCAGAATCTGCGGACTTTTTCGTTTGGGACGCCATGGATTGTCTTGGGCCAACCGTTCCGAATTAGTTCGAGGAGCTCCTGTAGTGTTGAGTCCTGGGCAGTTTCTCTTAGGAATTGTTCCTCTTTTTCTCTTGATAGCGTAGTTAATCCGTAAACTGTTGCATTCGGACCCTCGAGATAGCTTGAATCATAACGGATGTCTGGGTGCGGTGCCCTGGAGAGCGTGTCGGCGACATAGAGTTGTGACCCCGGTACGTATTTCAGGTTGGGGTTATACCGGGCTAGTCGTAATGTGAGGCGTTGTATTCTTGGTGACATCAGTTGGAACGGTTTCTTTGTGATTGCTAGTAGTGGTCGGTGGTCCGTCTGTATCGTTACCGGAGCAGCAGCAATATAGAAATGGAATCGCTCGCATGCATAGAGTATTGCCAGGAGTTCTTTTTCTATTTGCGCGTATCGGATCTGGGTTTGGTTAAACGTCATCGACGCATACTCCACTGGCCGGTTATTCTGCAACAGGACAGCACCTATTCCATGTTGGCTGGCATCCACTGAGAGCACGCACGGTAGTCCTTGATTATAGAATTGTAATACTGGGGCTGTTATGAAGGCGTTTTTGATGTCTTGAAAGGTTGCTTGTAGATTGGAGTCCCATTGGAATTCAGCCGTCGATTTCATTAGGGCTCGTCATGGTGCGGTGCGTTCTGAATATGATGGTATGAACTTTGCCAGGTAGTTCACCATACCCAGAAAGCGTTGAAGTGCTGTCTTGTCGGCTGGTGGTGGCATGTCAGTGATTGTCTTAACTTTGGCAGGGTCTGTGTGTAGGCCGGCTTCGCTGATAATGTGACCGAGGTACTTGATCTGTGGGACAGCCAGTTGTATCTTCCCGGAGCTGAATGTCAGGCCTTCCCTTTGGGCTTGTTTGAGCACGGATATTAGCGCTACGTTGTGTGAATCCAAATCTGGGCCATGAATGATGAAGTCATCCGTAGAGATGTGTACGTTTTTGATGTGTCCGAAGAGTTCTTGCATTACCTCTTGAAAGAGCTGCGAGGCGGTGGCAATGCCATAGTGCAGTCGCTTGAATCGGTATCGTCCGAATGGGGTGGCGAAGGTACAGATATGGGAGCTGGTATCCGTAAGGCGAATTTGCCAGAAGGCACTTTGCGCATCGAGAACAGTGAAGAATTTTGACCCGGATAGGTTGGCAAATATCTCTTCTGTGGTGGGCATCGGGAATTGCGTTCGCTGTAGAGCCGTGTTAAGCCCTCTAGGATCAATGCAGATTCGGACCTTGGGCCTTGAAGGGTTGGTTGTGGTAGTGTCCTTCCTGACAACCACCATGGGGTGGACCCAACTGGATGGTGCAGTGACCGGTTCGATTATTCCTTGTTCGTGCATCCTTGTGAGTTCCTCTCTTACTGCTTGGCCTAGATGGATCGGGATTTTTCTTGCTGCGCTAATCGTCGGGGTGGCGTTTGGTTTCAGGTGCAGCTCATGTTGTCCCGGAAGTTTCCCTATTTTGTCAAACACGTTGCCAAATGCTCTGATTATATCTTGTGGACTTGACTGTGCTGTTATGTTGTCGGTATTCGGAACGGGGGTTGTATCTTGGCGGGCAGTCGGGTCTAATGCATGAAGGTCGCAATAGGATGACTCGGGAAGACGGGCTATCAATCTTAGTTGCAGGGATACTGTGCCGCTCAGTATGGGCGTGGTATGGCTCGGTGTAACATAAAAGAGACTCGATGTCGTGGCGTTCTTGTGTCGGCATGGGAGATATACCATACCCCTTACTGGAACGTTGTGGCCGGAATATGCTCTGATGCTGTGTTGCGGGGGGAGTAATGGCGGCAGATCTGGGATGCTTTCATAGACGGCGTTGGGGATGACGTTGACTTGTGAGCCTGTGTCTATCTTAAACACCACGTTCAGATTGGCCACTTGGACTGTTGCTTGCCAGGTATCGCTGTGCGGCACTTCCGGGTCATCCTGTGGATTCATCGTATGTAAGGTCAATGCACCAAGGTAGACTGGTGAGAATGGTGCTCCGTCTTCCTCTTGATATTGTATTGCGTTTTCCTGCCAGGGTTGTCGTGGATCGCGGTTCTGCTGTCTATATTGGGTCGTTTCTTCTAAGGTATGTGCCGAGCGACATTTGGCTGCCCAGTGGTTTGTTCCATTGCAGGAGCGACATCTAGAACCAATGGCTGGACATGGGCGAGCTGGATGTTGTAGGCCGCATTGGTTGCATTCGATCCTGTGTGTCCGATCATGATATCCTTGACCCTTGTATCGTTGATCCCGCTGTTGTTGGCTATATGGCTGATTGTGTTGTTCAATGTAATTGCGGCTTCTACTTGTGGATTGGCGGGTGGGATACCGGGCTCGAGAAAAGCGGGGCTGATGGCTGGGAGAATCCCTGTTGCGAGTGAGTGCGTCGAGTGGTTCCGTTGTTGGTTGATTCATGAGGGAGTTGGTGGTTTGGGCCATAGTTTGCAGGTGCGACTTGGCGGACTCCTAGGGTCTGAAAGAGACGGTTCATTAGACACATGCCAGTTAGATACCGACAGACTGATATTGTCTGTGGCAAGGGTGACATCAGTGACGTTCATCACCACGTTTGTTGCAGTCGCTGCTGCCCCATGTGACATGATGAGCATTGGCATCACAGCCTTGAATGAGCCTCTCCCCCTGCCGCTCACAGTGGTCGATCATGATATCCTTGACCCTTGTATCGTTGATCCCGCTGTTGTTGGCTATATGGCTGATTGTGTTGTTCCGTGTAATTGCGGCTTCTACTTGTGGATTGGCGGGTGGGATACCGGGCTCGAGAAAAGCGGGGCTGATGGCTGGGAGAATCCCTGTTGCGAGTGAGTGCGTCGAGTGGTTCCGTTGTTGGTTGATTCATGAGGGAGTTGGTGGTTTGGGCCATAGTTTGCAGCTGCGACTTGGCGGACTCCTCGGCCTGGCATGTCTTGATGGCATCTTCGAGTTGTAAGTCGTGTAGGAGAATCAACTTCTTTCGGGCGGTCTCGCTCTTGGTGCCAATCAGAATTTGTGTGGCAATCAGTGAGTCCTGGAGAGCGCCTAACTCGCATGCTGGGGCGAGCGTTTTTAGTTCAGTGAGGAACTGCGCGAACGTTTGGTGTGTGGCCTGTCGCTTTTGGAAGAAGGTGAAGCGGGATAAATTCGTGCTTTTATAAGGCTTGTAGTATTCGTCGAAGGCATCCAATATGTGTTTCAGCGTGCGGGTGGCCTCCGTTGGGTTGGCTACGCCTGGTTGTGGAATGGTCAAGGTCTTGTAAATTCGTAAACCTTCATCGCCCACTACGTGGAGGAAGACGTTCTTTTGGTGTTCCTCATCTTCAGCAGTCAGTTTCGATGCTATGGCGAAGATCTGGTATCGTTCTCTGTATTGTTGCCAAGCCTGAGCAGGGGTGTCTGTTGGTTGAAATGGCGGAGGGCTTTTGAATGAAGTCATGGCGAGTAGCTGTCAATCGGCGGGTTGCTATCAGTCGGCGGGTTGCTGTCAGTCTTCTGGTCGCTGTTCGGTGAGCGTGGTTACTTCTGACACCATGTTGTAGTCATGTTCCCCCAATAATAATACAGCGCTTGGTTTAAAATTAACTCTGACTTTATTACGTCTGCGTTCCCGTTACACTGCCTCCTTAGTAGAGGCGAGTCCTTATTTATATACAATCGTTATAAGTTTTTTAATACAGCTCGTGAATGATTTTTTTATGCTCTACTTTAGTAGTGTTTCTTATGCCCGTATACAACAAAAATATTCTTTGAAGGCATCGATAAAATATTCTCAGGAAGGTTTTTTCCTGAAATTTCTTTAAAATATTCTTTGTAGGCATCGATGAAATATTATTAGGAAGGTTTTTCCTGAAATTTCTTTAAAATATTCTTTGTACGCATCGATAAAATATTCTTAGGAAGGATTTTCCTGAGATTTCTTTAAAATATTCTTTGTAGGCATCGATAAAATATTTTTAGGAAGTTTTTTCTGAAATTTCTTTAAAATATTCTTTGTACGTATCGATAAAATATTTGTAGGAAGGTTTTTCCTGAAATTTCTTTAAAATATTCTTTGTACGTATCGATAAAATATTCTTAGGAAGGTTTTTTCCTGAAATTTCTTTAAAATATTCTTTGTAGGCATCGATAAAATATTCTTAGGAAGGTTTTTTCTGAAATTTCTTTAAAATATTCTTTGTACGAATCGATAAAATATTCTTATGAAGGATTTTCCTGAGATTTCTTTAAAATATTCTTTGTAGGCATCGATAAAATATTTTTAGGAAGGTTTTTTCTGAAATTTCTTTAAAATATTCTTTGTACGTATCGTTAAAATATTCTCAGGAAGGTTTTTTCCTGAAATTTCTTTAAAATATTCTTTGTACGCATCGATAAAATATTCTTAGGAAGGTTTTTCCTGAAATTTCTTTAAAATATTCTTTCTACGTTTCGATAAAATATTCTTAGGATGGTTTTTTTCCTGAAATTTCTTTAAAATATTCTTTGTACGAATGAAAATAATACTCTTAGGAATATGTTTCCTAAAGACTCTTTAGATGTTTCTTAAAACGACTTGAGAAATAGTTGTTAAGAAAATTATATTGGAACAATTTTAAAGAATATCTTTAGAAAAAACTACGAATTGTTTCCATAGAGTTTTATCTATAGGTCTCTGTAGATTTGTCTTAAGAGTATCTTTATGGAAGATCCTTTCGAAATTTCTTAAAGATTACAAAGAATGTTTACGTAAAGAAAATCTTTAGGAAGAAAGAGGTAAGACACATAGGTCTAAATACCTTGGCCTCAAGATAGCTTGTCTTCCCAGGTTTGGGAATAAAGATAACCTTCGAGCGCTTCCAGATATCCGGAATATACGCCAGAGCAATGCAGGCCCTAAATATCCTGCACAGATAGGGGCCAATGGCGTCTATACCTTCCTGAAGGAGGGCAGGAAAGACGCCATCTGGGCCAGGGGACTCATAGGGCTGAAACGAGCCCACTTAAGTCAAGGGTATGTAACTATCTTCTTGGCAGTGCCCCAGTCTGCCTTGTGGGCTCTCCGAAAGTGCACGGGGAGATAATCGGTGCATGTGGGGTCAAAAACCTTGGAGTCCGGTACCTTAAGCATATACTTTAGGGTATCAGTCCCTGACTTGGTAAACTCACCTTCTGACACCTTGATGGTGCTAAGCTAGTGAGTGTTATCATGAGCCAGGATCTTCACGATCTTGGCAGTAGCGGGGCATCAGAGATGCTACCGCAAAAGTCCCTCCAGGAGTTCCTCTTGGCCTCCCGGATGGCTTAATTGTACTTGTTAAGGGTCTGTCTATAAATAGTCCAGTCCCCAGTCTTCTTGGCTCTGTTAAAGAGTTTACGAGTGAGTTTGCGAAGCTTGCCAAGTTCCGTATTCCAACAAGGAACGAGAGTTGGCCGGCTGGCAGGCTTCGCCGGACAGTTATGGTGGTGGGAACTGATAATGGCATGTTGCATGAGATAAACCTCCAAATCAAATTCCCGCACCGAGGAAAGCTTAGGAGCATTACCTCTGAGTAGGAAGCAAAGTTGCTCCCTGTAGCCGGACCAATCGGTCCGACGGGGGTTACGCAGTTTTGTCTTAACCGAAGTTGTCTTGACCGCGACCGAGAAGCAGATGTACCTAGGGTCTGAAAGAGACGGTTCATTAGACACATGCCAGTTAGATACCGACAGACTGATATTGTCTGTGGCAAGGGTGACATCAGTGACGTTCATCACCACGTTTGTTGCAGTCGCTGCTGCCCCATGTGACATGATGAGCATTGGCATCACAGCCTTGAATGAGCCTCTCCCCCTGCCGCTCACAGTGGTCGACAGGAGCCGCAACCTCCTGTAGTGGGAGGGAGTCCGTGGCATCATTGGCAAAGTAGGCAGACGCTATGATAAGGCCAGTTGCCTCTCCAAAAGAGGAGGGCATTACCCTAACCACAGCAGTATCCCTAGTGAGTTAGTTCGGAAGCGAAAGGGTGTCGAGACCCTTCCTAGTTAGAACACACGCCCTGGGATTGGGTGAGGTAAAGTCAAAAGAAATGTTATCTGCATTCTTTAAACCAAGGATTTTGCCATTATGAATCCATGGTTCCTGAATGAGGGCCACACCCAGGCCCTCTAAGGCAAACCTCCGACATAGAATTGCCGAGGCTGCTTTGCAGTGATGCATGTTTATCTGGATCACCTTGATACACATGTCTCAGAAAGAGAGACGGCCCCGGCTACCGCATGGCAGCAGCGTGGAGTCCCGATCCAGGACCGATATCTCTTTCGCAACCGCCAGCAGCAACCTCGGCCTCCATCTCCATGGAGAAGCCATCAATTAGGAAGATCCAGCGACTTCAGGCACCGCCA
Source organism: Phalangium opilio (assembly GCA_019434445.1). Taxonomy (NCBI): domain Eukaryota; kingdom Metazoa; phylum Arthropoda; class Arachnida; order Opiliones; family Phalangiidae; genus Phalangium; species Phalangium opilio. Next base: position 79,234 of record JAEQBA010000575.1, read on the forward strand.
ACAGTCGGTCAGTAACCTTCCGTTGTAGGCCTTTAGTCGCCAGAGAAGAGCCGCCGGATCAGTGGTGCGACGGTCCTTGGTCCAGGAGGACATTTTGAACGGCTTCGGGAGTTCACAGGCTTTCATCACTGAAAGCCGTGTTCCCCCTAGAGCACGCTTATTATGGTGCAACTTCTTCACGAGCCATTTACCGGTCGCAGAGTTCCCACATGAATAGAGCATGGCCCCAGCCATGATGTGGAAATTCAGGGGACGCGGCAGCGAGCTTCCCGAATAAATCTCAGCGTCCAATGCGTCAAGTATGGTGTCCTGGATGGGAAAGACGTCCTCATTCGTGACAGCATTAGTCGGATTGCGATCTTTAACGATGGCCATCTTGACAGTTCTGGTGACGTCGCAGTAGAATTAGTCTTCTTTGGCGACGTGGCAGTAAGACTTAGTCTTCTTTAGCGCCGCCGCTTGTGAGCTAGGCGAGGGATCAGGGTCCTCAGTCTTAGATCTCTTTCCAGTAAAGGTGGTAGCTTATCTTGCACCAGGCGTAGAGTTCGTGCCCGGGACGTTACTCCCAGCACCCGCAGGTACCGGAGTCCCATCTCGGCCCGTATCTCTTGCACCCAGTGCAGAGTTCTGGCCACCCTGGTGGATTGTTTTCTTCGACGGTTGGTTTTCGCCTCCTATTAGCCTCACTCAACCTGGTAAGACCCTGTTGAGGGAGCAGGAGGCGACTTATGGCCTTAAGCCAATTGCGGGTTTGTTTTTGGTTTTAGTTTTGGTTACAGAATCCATGGAGATCCCACGAGTAATGAGGCAAATAATAGGTCACCACCTGGTAGCACTCATCCCGGGTGGAAGACTAAGTACAACGGGGTTTCGCCTGGTACCCCGAGTGGATTGTTCGAGATACCGTAGATTAACTTCACCGGTACCACACAGCCCTCAGCTCGATACCTGCACACCTTGCATTGGGAAGGGCGCATATCAAATCAGCCCACAAAACGCAGTGGTTGACCAGCTCTCACCACCGAGGAGGTGTGATACAACGCACTGTTGAGGACCCAAGCTGGTGGTCGCGCAAGCGAAAACAAAGGCAGAGCAGCAAAACAAGGGGAGGAGAGTAAATGCGCCATCCAGCTAGTGTCCCTAATTTCGAGAACCCTCAAATACATTTAGTAATTATTTATTTTCCCACAAATACATTTAGAAATTATTTATTTTCCTACAAATACATTTAGTAATTATTTATTTTCCCACAAATACATTTAGTAATTATTTATTTTCCCACAAATACAATTACTAATTATTTATTTTCCCACAAATACATTTACTAATTATTTATTCTCCCACAAATACATTTAGTAATTATTTATTTTCCCACAAATACATTTAGTTAATATTTATTTTCCCACAAATACATTTAGTTATTATTTATTTTCCCACAAATACATTTAGTAATTATTTATTTTCCCACAAATACATTTAGTAATTATTTATTTTCCTTTTATTACTTAGAATACATCAATCAATATTGATGTAGTAATTTAAATATCTCGTAAACAAATTTTTACGCGCATATTCGTTCTGAGAGTCATCGCTTGTTTGCAAAAATATTAGTCTATTAGTAATTCCAATATTCTAAGTAATTATATTAGTATATACTATTAACTTTGGATTCCCTAATGGGAACGCACAATCACTAGATAATTCTATTTTATTTAAATTTTGAAAAAGACTACTTTCATTCGCAGACAGAAGAATTTGTTTACGGTTAGGACTACATTTGTGTAAAACCTCTTTAATTTCACTTAGTGCTTTGGTTAGTTGAGTCTTTGTTTAAGTTTGCTTTAGCTATTTGCACTCGTCATTATACCTTATGGTGATTCCCAAGTGTCAGCAATTTAAATAAACTGGGTTTTATCCGCGAACGACAATAAGATATAAAGTAGCTTAGTATCAGTAAAAGTGGACGAGGGGACAATATGAAAATGGCCAATCAGATTTTCGCCGTAGTTAGCCGTTGAATCGGCGTAGCTATATTAGGTTTATTTACTACCTAAAAGTAGGTCTTGTGCTGGTTCGCGGTTACCGTCGTCTGCTATTGTGTATGCTAGAACTTCCTCAAATGTGTTTTTACCTCTCCGAGTGACGTATGTCACGGAGAGGTTCTAATTTCGACGTGTGTGTGTGTGTGGCTGTTGTTATTGACTTACACCCCACGTGACCGCGTTCGCAGTTTCCAAATCGGAGCAAACGTGTTCGCCATTTCCGAACTGCTTTCAAAAGTCTCGGAAATGGCTCCTCTACTTGAGTTCTCACACCACCATCTTCTGATCTTTGTCCATCCCACTTGGACACCAGTCTGTACATACTGGCTTCTAATCACCACCATCTTCTGGTCTTCGTCCATTCCACTTGGACACCAGTCTGTACATACTGGCTTCTAATCACCACCATCTTCTGGTCTTCGTCCATTCCACTTGGACACCAGTCTGTACATACTGGCTTCTAATCACCACCATCTTCTGGTCTTCGTCCATTCCACTTGGACACCAGTCTGTACATACTGGCTTCTAATCACCACCATCTTCTGGTCTTCGTCCATTCCACTTGGACACCAGTCTGTACACCTGGCTTCTAATAACCACCATCTTCTTCTCTTCGTCCATTCCACTTGGACACCAGTCTGTTCACCTGGCTTCTAATCACCACCATCTTCTGGTCTTCGTCCATTCCACTTGGACACCAGTCTGTACACCTGGCTTCTACTCCATCGTCATCGTTGGGTTTAAGACATTCGCGGCGATCAGCTAGGGTTACGAGAAACGTCTAGCCTCCCTAGGGTGGGATCACCACCAAAGGTTTTCGCAATTGCGGTTGTTCTTGCTATTAGCTGTAGATCGACACCCTTATATACTACCTATTTGAGTAAGGCAAAGCAACCGGAGTATGCTTCATTTCAAACGCCAATATTAGTCAAGTCTCTCAAGAATGTCTAATTGTTCTTTATCAACGCGATGTAACGCTCAATAAGGCGAACAACTAACGAAGAAAATATTTAATATTAATTATATTTATTTTAATATTTAAGATAATCTAGTTTCTCAACTCAAAATTAAAACGGAAAGAGTTAAAAATTAGCCTATGTTTTAGTCTGTGTGTGTCCGTCCGTTAGTGCACCGCGTTAGCAGTTCGCTTTGTTTTGTGGAAAAAAATCCTACAAAACCTTAATATTTGGTTTTCTCATAATGTATAATTAATATATGGAAATATTTTTCGTAATTTCGATGCCTTTAGTGGTTTTGTAGCTATAAAGCTCTGTTTCATTTTGATATGCCAAGAATATTTTTTATTATTATTATTTGAAATCGATGTTTATATATTACTTAAGCTATACTACATCTGTTTATAGCATAATTTTTTCTAAAGTGATTTCAAGACGAACGCATCTATATTGGTCAAATGAACTTTTATTTGTCAATAGGCCTATCGAACCAAAAAGTAAACGCTTGGGTTTGGTTTTCGTTTCTGTAATACAGAGACATTAACGGTTCAGAGTGAGCCGAAAGTTAAATACACTTTTAAATAATTAGGCTTAGACTTTATAACCATGGTGGAAATCTGGGCCGCGTTCAGAAGAGCTCAGCGCTGTTAGCAGTGTCCTACAGAACGGGATTTTGTTATTGAATTTTGACGTCACGGTGCTCAGCGCTGAGCCAGCACGGTCTTCAAGGAAAATAGTCGGGTTTTTGGATAACGTGACGTAAAACGCGTAGTTCTCAGCTTGGCGAAAAAAGCATGGAGGAATTAATACAAATAGCTCTTGCTGATTATGATGGGACTAGAGCTATTTAATTAGCGTGAAACAAGTTGATCACGCGAGAAGTTTAAGAGACATGTTAGTTTCTAATTTTAATTATAAAAGTTGTTGTTATCTATCTCTTAAAATATGTTATCATACAATTTTTGTTAAGCCTTGGTACCTTGCACGCTTTATTGCGCTAGCGTCATTTTTAAAACACCGATGACCGGAGAAAAGCTATGACGACAGAGCTCACAGGTAAACGTTTTCCAAATCCGCTGTCTTTTTTGGTGAGCTCTGCTGAACGCAGCCCAGATCAGAGAAAGGTCTGATCGCAATCGGATTATAGCTTCGTGTTTTCATGCTTTTTATGGTGCCCATTTACCTTCAGTGTGTGTGGCCACAAATTAGCTTTGGTGTTATGTAACGTTAACAGTCATGTTGACAAACTAAGAAAATCGTTGAGGTGAAACGAGAGGATAGTGTTTACATGGCAACCCTGTTGTGAATATGGCTTTGAACATAGAGGGTATACAGTTGAGGAGTAGAAAATTGGGCCCTTACAAACACGTAAAGGTAATATCACCCCAAAGTTTTATCTCTTCATTTCCCGTTTTTCCCCCATCGGATGATTTTAATGTGTACAAGTATATCCTTATTGGATGTAAAATATCGTCTGATTTACAGTATATTTGCTATGCTTTGTATACTGCTTTAATATTTCATAAATTTTAACTTCACTATTTGCTCATAAAAAAAAAAGAAACATTTCCATATCTGGGTAAATAAGTTTGTAAGTAGTCCTCTTCTAGACTCGGAGAGGTAATATTTTGGTTTTCCCAACTTGTTCTAGACTCTGAAGTTCTGGACAGTGTTGGTAACTGGTAAGGTTCTGGTTACCTCTGATTTAGAGAGGATTGTATTTATCCCTCATTATTAAAGACTCGTTTGGTTTATTTTGGCAAAGGCTTAACGTTTTAAGTGAATTATCTTAAATTTTTCCCTTATTAACTTTATCATTGTCGTCACTATTTCCTCGGAAAATTCATAAATGCCCTCGATTCAGCAATACGTTGTACTTTACAATTGTTATCACCAATTTCTTTCTGACGTTTCTGAAGCATATTGTAATGAGAAATCAACCGAAGTTACTATCGCCTCTATTTTCTTTTGTAATCGTGTCGACCGCGATGGTTAAACCAAGGAGTATAAATGTCTGATAAAATTTCAGTCTCGTGTTTGCAAGTTCATCTGTCACTAATAAACGCAATAGTGGTCGGTGAGACTTTGATGTCCGCGTTTTTCTATAAAGGTTTTATGGCCATTTTTATACTTTCCCCTCATCCACTTTTGGTGTCACTTGGGATTGGACAGTAGAGTTGTTCCCTGAGGGGCTCCATGTGATACCATCGGTTCCAGGCTTCTACACGAACCATTTGGTATCAACAGAAGTGAGATGAGACTAGAAGTACTGAGCTAACCAAATTCTTCACTCGGCGAAAGTGAATATTCTTGATAAGACCCCAACGGTTGGCCCTCTGGTGGCGGTTTCAGAGTTTTCCCTCCAAAACGTGAGACGCTCACGGCGGTAGACAGCCGAGCTAGATTCAAGCACCCGCGTCCGTGTTCCGCGGCTTTAGGTTGAGGGGAAGGGGGTTGGAAATGATTTTGGAACTCGACCAATTTTTTTCTCTCTAGTGTAGGTGCGATTGAAGCGGCATAAAACCCTCAAATTTGTTCACTAGTCCCAGGATCTATTACCTATGCTAGAGCCCTTCACTTCTAGTCTCATCTCACTTCTGATTATATCGAAGATCTATTTGAAACTTCAGCTGAATCGAAAACTACATCCACAGCGTTTTGTTATTTCCGAGTGTTTTTGATTTTTACAAGTGAATTTTGATTTTGTCTAAAATACAAGCAAGACTACCTTAAGATCACCTCCTTTGACCCAAATTAATTTCAGCACTTTTCCAAAAACTTCATTTCACCCAATAACTGATTCGTTGGTTCCCGTTCACCCAATTAAATATCTCCCGATTCGGGTAGATTGAGGTACATCGTTTTATTCTTCGTTTAAGCTCTTTTTCTTAATTCCCTTTAACAGAACCAAGCGTTTCAAACCAATCCAATTCAGCAGAACATAAGCTAACCTTCCCTCTCTTAACCCATAACTCCAAAATAGGGTATTTACAGACGCACTTTGGTAACAAAAACCGGTGTCTCCTTCGGGACAGATGGCAATTGGGTGAATGAAAGTAGGAGAAATTATTTCTTATCCACCGTTATGTAATCCACCAGAACCGGTAAATTATATCAATCTTTTCTTTGCATGCTAATAGCGGAGTTGTTTCTTAATTAAAGCAAACTGAAACGTAGGTCATTTAACTGTATAGATTTTTAACATTTTTAGGATACTTAACACTTATTTCGACGTTTTCTCTCTTTATGTATTTGCATAATTGATACATTGTCAAAAATATATATTTTTTTCAGAGTTAACTAGCGTTTTATAAATCTAGCTTCTATTCAAACTAATAACTTAAATATATTTCAGATCTGAGAGTTATAAAATTTTATAACATTTTTTCAGTAACTGCCTCGTTATCACTTATCAAAGTAGTATTAAAACGCTTCTGCATGGTGTATCATTATTGTGATATCAAGTGGAAAATCACTTTCGTGTTATTCATTTGCATTTGAGTCTGACCTGTTTGTTCAGATCATAATCGTTTAAAATCAGATTCCAGTTTCAAGCCCAGTTAAAAGTGGTTACATGCCTGTAGTGTGTCGTTTCATCGTCATAACACTCAATGTTTAGAGGTCCTACATCGGTTACAGCAACTCTGGGATCAAGCAAATCCAAGCATAATCACTCTCCCCCACCATGCGTATATCACCCCAATTTATTGAAAAGGGGTTCATTAAAAGGGAAACTCGACACTATACCACGCTTCTTCGGTCACTCAAAAGTTTCTCTTGAACCAACTTACTAATTCTTTGAAAAATATTCCCAAATAAGTGAAACACTCCATTGGGCTGGAAAGTTAAACACCCAATAAAATTTTTCGGTCGAATGCGGCCTCGCTCCAAAAGTAGTATACCCTTTCTATACCATGTCTTAAAACTTGTAATCAGCTATTATCTGTGCAGGATAACTTCGTCTTTGCTTACGGGTGGTGTACAATTTTGCATGTGTGATTTAACCATGAAGATACCTATGTTTCGTGCAAATACTAGACTGAACCTACTCAGCGTGATGTGTTTGTTCAGATCGGAATCGTTTTAAATCAGTTTACGGTTTAAAGTTCTGTTACAAGGGGTTTCATTCTTACAATCTTCGTTTCATCCTAGTGATGTTCAGTGGCTCTCGAAACTGGAATCCTGTCAGCAGCTCGACGGTGAAGACGAAAGAAGCGACTCCAAGCATTGCCGCCCACAATCGGAACTTCGCTTCAATGTCCCTGAACCCGAGTACGTGGACTTCATTCTCAGCCGTCGAATGTTGAGCTTCCAACTCGATGTGAAAGTCTCTCTCGAACAAGCGGTCAAATGCTGTGATTTGGCTGGTTTCCGCGAAAGACCGCAATCTACAATCATGAAATGGTGACACAATTTAATTTTTCAATTCAGTAACTTAAATCAGGTTGCAATATTTGTCCGCGTGATTAATGCTGACTTTTTTGATAGTTTCAAGGTACACAAGACACTTTTGGCCGGGACTTGAAAAATGATATTCTCAATAATTTCAAGTGACACTATGAAGAGTAGACGATAATCATGGATAAAAAATGCGCGTGAGGAATTTCTTTTCACTCTACAGGATAGGCAACTCCCTATCTCCGACGACAGCCTATTCTGTATATACTCTGTTGCAACATCAAATGTTAGCACGCGTAAAGCTAGGCCTCTATGTAAAGTGGCTTTGCGCGTGCTGACGAGGGACCAAAAAAACTTGAGGATCTTCAGGATTTACAATATCCTCGAGTTTTTTAGCTCGAGTGCATGGACCTCCAGGACTTAGTTTCAAATAGGTGTAGTAGGCAGTAGGCAATTTCAAACGCATTTGAAACTAAGGCCTAGAGGTCCGTGCACACGAGCTAAAAAAACCTCGCGGATATTTTAAATCCTGAAGATTATGAAGTTTTTCGTCTCTTGAAAGCACCTACAAAGCTACGTTACATAGAGACCTAGCTTTACGCGTGCTGACAACCGATGCTGTAACAGAGTACATACAGAATAAGCTGTCTTTCAATATAGGGAGTTGCCTATCCTATAGCGTGAAAACAAATTTCCTCACTTGCATTCTTTATCCATGCGATAATTATGACGATTTCAATTAAATTACGCGAGTCATTAAGTAAATTCGCGTGGACTTCACGGGCTTGTAGCGATATGAACATTTAACAAAAGCCGTAATTTTAAGCGTGTTTCGTCATTTGCACGCTTCTAATTTGGACTTTGTTGACAGAGGATTACCTAATGAGCAATTGATTGGTTTAGCGGTGTCAAATTTAAGCGGTGCTATGAAAATGGTCTATTGAATCAATCGGCAGTTGGAAGTGGAACTGCCAAAAATTTCCATTTTACTACGCATCGGTTCCACGAGCAATAACGTAACTCGATACGTAGCTCTTGAACTCGCCATTATGTGCTCGAGAGTAGTTGTATAATTATAAGCAGCTATCCAGCGTTATTAGTCAATGCGCGTGAACGCCAGTTGAGGCATAGAATTATTGAAGAAGACTCAAGTAGCACGACAACGCTGACGATTCGTTCATTAAGAAAGTTAACGAACCTTTGGTTGATGTATTTCAGAGCTTTAGGATTCATTGTTGCATTGTTAATTGGGAGCACTAGCGGTTGTTGCAAGTACTTGGCCGAACCAAGATGAAAATGCAATGCTTTCAGCTTTGGCTCATCGAAGTGCATTAACAAGCCCATCTGTAAAGTAGGTAAATCTCCAAACCATATTTGCTTTCCTGACGGTAAGTCTCTCGCTTTAAGAACTTGTCTTTTTGTCTCTCGCTGATGCCACAGAGTTTTCATTTCAATCTGTTAGAATTGAAATTTTACTAATGGGCTTTAGGAATGAGATTAAAATGTTCAAAAATCTCTACCGATTGTTTAACACTGTCTTCTACTAACTCAGAAATGAAAACTTGGACATCGGGTACTTTCAATAAATCCGGAATTCCGTTAATGTTTTCCTTCTTCTGAGACGAGAAATTGGCTTTCAAGACTCCGTTGAACAAATTGACGAAAACCACAATTATCAAGAGATAAACTCCAACGCTGAAGCGAATCGCCAGTGACGAAGGAACGTCGAAGCCTGCACCGACACAAACCAATAGAAACATTGACTGGTTGAAGGCACTGTTCATTTTGCTTGACTAAAACCATTCACTGTACTGGACGTGTGGGTGTGTCTGTGTGCTGCATTCTTACAACCAAGGGGACCGCGTTCGCAGTTTGCAAATGGAAGCAAACGTGTTCGCAAATTCAATACCGCATTCATGGTTCAAGGAAGTTCGAAAAATTGTATTTCACTACCTTAACTATTCCACGTTTAATTGTGGCTTTAAAGTATAATGGCGGTTTTTTTAGAGCTCCGCATTATGTCTCCATGTTATGAACGCCATTATCCACAGAACTTGCTTGTTAAATCGTATTATATCCACAACTTTGTTTATAAATAACCGTTTATCCACTAATTTACCGAAAATGGATAGAAAATGCCGAGCTGTAAGGGTTATTTTTTTCTATTATTTTGATTGGATGTATTTTTAACATTGCGCGTCCATCATAGATGGCGTGCAAAATTGATAGATTTATACGGCATCTTTCGTGTTTAGTATTTACGCGTGCGACGGTGCGTGACAGGCAAGGGGGGCTCACGCTCGCTTGTGTGACGTCACACTAGACCACCGCGGCTCTGCTTGGCATAAGAATCAGGGCGCGCGCTTTAAAATTTTGTAACTGACTGCCCCCTTAATTTCCAAAATTTGAAAAGCCCGACCCGGCCCGATAAAGTTTTCGACTCTGGAGACTCTACCTTTTCCCAAAATGGCTCCGAAATAAAGAAAGAGTTTTTGAGCAACGACGGATATCAGTGATCCTGGAATTCTTTTCACTCGCCTGTGAATGATATCAATCATCGTTAAGACTCCCATGACGCAAAGCAACCCGCTCCAAATCTGGAAAAGTGTTTTCAGAGAAGCAACGTTTTAGAATTAATTTGCAAATAAATAGATGGCTCTGAAGCAAAGGGCTTAACCTTAACATCATCGGCACTAACAACAGAGTTCTTGAATACGCTTCACATGCTTAAAGATATACACGAAGAGTCAATTCTACATATTTTATATACACTCCATTCTACATCATTATTTTGAAAAAAAGATTTTACACGAACTGCAGATAATTTGGAACTGAAGGAAAATGTTTTCCCTGAATTGAAACTCGTTCCTCGACGACTAAATCTGATTAGTTGGAGTTGTTTGACATTTCGTAACTCTTATTGTTACGTTACGTTTGGTCATAGCTTACATGAAGGGAACGATTTCAAAATCGCGGTGTAATCATGTTACACCAAAAGTCTGATAAGACTTTTATGAAGTCTTATCAAATTTTTCGTTACACCACCCTATAGCTGTAATGATATGTTTATTTAGTAATTGTAGACGATAACCTTGTTTTTCATGAATTAAAGTTAAGTAATTAAGATAAACAAAGGGTGTAGTTCTTCGCATTTAATTCTGACACCCACAATTGCAACACTAATCATGTAAAGCTAGTTCAGGAAAATAGCTTACACTTAGAGATGTGAAATTCCGTAATTTTTAACAAGTCACGAAAAAACATTTACGTATCACCCAAGTGTGGTTGGGAGTGGGGAGGGCGTGTTAGTTTCGTATGTGCTTTTTAGTACGGTATTCGTGTTTTTTAACTCGTTTAGGTAATATTCGGTTGGGGTACATTAAGGTCTTACCACACATAGCTGAAAAGGTCTTTTCGTCTACCCAACATACACAGCAACCCAGCCTTCACACATAGTGCCCTTTCCGCCTAAAAATGAATCTCTCACACTAGCTACATTGCCTGCATTCCGTATCACCCTCCCCTAGCTAACCCTAGAAACCGTAGTAAAGAGAAAATATTTTAATTTGAAAAGCTTTCAACAAATGAGCTTCGCTACAGCTGTCCATCAAATTAAAACAAATTGGAGGATTACCGCGATACCAATGTTGTTTACCAATAGTCCCAAGAGCCGGAGCAGGGGTCGCGACTAATTAGTTTTACGTCCGTTCGAAGTCAGTTAAACTGCTGCAAACGCAAACAAAAGCCCCAATGTAATTTTTTTGCACGAAATTCTTTCTTGATCGGTATCTAGCCGCACTTGTTCATGGAGTACCCGGCCACAAACACACGTACAGATCAACAGTGCAAAGCAAGGTCCGGTTACATAACCACACCTAGCAAAATTACCTGTAAGTTAGCGATTAAAATTATGGAATAACAAAAATAACCCTAATTTGTGGTATTTTATATTATAACAGGCTTATTACTGTGGTAATTTACGTAATTTACCGGTAAAATTTGTTAAATTACCATTATTTACGTCGTACTCTCTATACTTACACCAATGGAAATAGTTTTTAAATCTTCGAAGGCTCCGACTGGAGCAGCGTTGAACGTCAGATTTTTGGCAGACATTAATCTTTGATGGGCGTACATGAATGGCACTGTGAATGTTGACAACTTACTATCTCGCATGGCAAATTCGTAACTCATTGGCAATGCTGCCAGGTTCTCTTTCTGGAAATGCGTATGAGAAAAACAGTTTGTAGTTGGCCCTTAATGGGAGCATGAAGGGTTGAAACAAGTTGAACTCATTCGCTTTATAATTATACAGTGAAATGAAAAAATGTTAATGAATAACAACGCCTTCCTTTTAAACGATTTTCATGTTGCTTGAAATGTATTCTCGACCATTTTTACTCTGAATTTCCAAGCAAAGCTGGACCATCCAATTTAAATAGGCCTTGTCAAGAAAAGTAGAGTGCTCTCAGGTTGAGAAGATTTAACCTTCTAGAGTTTTGGCGGAGAACGCTGCGTCAGTGGAACACGATCTAACACGCTACTACGTCACACTTGTCATGTATTTTACTTATTAAACTTTGCGGGTCAATTTTTTTTGTATTACTCATCGCTAGGGGTCGCTAACGAACAAGTCAAAGCAGGCTACAATAAACCTTAGAACAAATGTGGCACCCGAGCATCGTGGTTGTTGTTTCTCATTTTTAATTAACACTCGAAAGAACCAGTCACTAAATAGTTAAAAGTGAAAGAAACCGAACTAATATTAAAGAACGTAAAAACACTCGAGGACCGTCGCTCCGTCGAATTTTTCAGAGCAACAAAGAGCAATTCTCTGGCAGTATTTGGGGCCAGTGGAAAACGCGACTCTGGGCGAGTGTTGCACTCGTTCCCAGTGACAGATGAAATCTGGCCCAGAGTGCGCTTAGAGTGTTCTAGTCATTGAGTTGAGAAAATTACCACTAGAGTGGCCTTTGCGTTAACCTGCCTATTGGGGGAACGCGGGACACTTTTAAAACAACGGGACGGACGGACAGCCACCAAGTTTATCAAACGATGGTGTCGCCATCTAGAAAACGAACTTGAATTTCGGCCATTTCATGTATTCTTGAAATTCGTCAAATTTCCCGCCTTCTCTTTTAGTTCCCTTTTTTGCACCGGGATGCGCTACAAGCGCGTGCGTGATAGAGTTCATTGGTCTATATCCTTGTGGATGAAAGGCCACTCTAGTGGTAATTTTCTCAACTCAATGGTTCTAGTGCAGTCGTGGACATCGCTATTAAGTTTACCCAGTTCCTCTCTTCAACCCTTCAAGCTCTTTTTAAGCCTAATCGATCAGCGAAGTGAGATAATTTTTCAATTCACGCGTAAGTGCAATATTTGAGCCCTAAGTTTTTTTAGTCAAGGCGTTGCTTGTTGCAATTTCGTTATCAATAGCGTTCTCTGGTTTCATATTCTCCTAGCGAGATTTGCCAGAAGTTAAAGACAGCCTGCGCAGAACGAGTTGCGCCAATTTCCAAATTTTCCTCTCTTGTGTGGAATAGATCTGCTTGGCAACTTGAATGGTACACAATGAAACCGATGGTGGGGTACTTATTTCAATCTTAGGGCTAAAATGTTTTATTTATAGTTACAAACCTTAAAGTTAGTGCCGTCTTTGTTTTTCTCTGTCCAGTGTATGTACCTTAAAATATGAACTCAATTAGGAAAGCGTCTCTTTTTTATAACACTAAGAGCAAAACCAAGCGGGAGTACTAAACTATGAACCTT
>JAEQBA010000576.1:0-64092 GCA_019434445.1 Phalangium opilio
CGCTGCCTTTCTTAGAGGCATGTTTTTGTTGCCCGAGACTCGAGTGTAAGATGCCCCTCCCCCACGAGCTCTGTTTCCAGACAGGTTCGGTCGGCGCGAAATCATTTTTGGGGGTGGCATTCTAGCGATAAATTTGCGTAATATTCAAAATAGTTAACTGGGTGGGTATCTTCTTACCCGTAGTCGGTGGCTAGCGGTAGCAGCGGCGGAGGCGATGGGCAGTGGCCAAATGGGCGAACAACAGACCAAGGGGGGCAGGGGACAAGCGGCGGGGCAAACGGGCCTCGGGGGGCCCTCCTTGGACGGCCGGGTGCCCAGACTGACGTTCTCCGGCCAGGCGGTCATTAGCGAGTGTCCGACTACGGTGAAAATCTCGCTGCTGGTATCCGTAGATAATCATTGAAATTATTCCACGGACGACTATGATGTCCGTTTGGTCATACCTATCATACAAGACCGCGAAAACATCCTGGAACGCCCGAGCCCACCACCGAACATAAGACGTACGCTCTTCGCTTTCTCTAGCTAACTCTCGCCTGCCCTTCTCATTTCATAGCTGCTTCCTAGTCTTGATCGATTTTTAGACAGACGCGCACGCGCTATGACCCTATCTATACCTACAATTAGAAGATCCTCATCCCGAGTGAACCAGGGAACTATACAATTTCGTGGACAAACTATAAAACGCGCCAATTTCTCTCTACGTCCGCCTTAATCATTATTGGGAAACACGAATTATTGACTGACACATGCCAGCTTTGATGGTGACATGACGCTTTCAAATCGCAGTAAAGGGGCGGTGATTCTCGAAACGCGACACTAAACCGCATACTTCTGGCAATAGACTTTGGACGAACGGATAGATTAGGCTCTATTGCTAGAGAGGCGAGAAAAACGCAGCTTCTAACACCCACCCGTAGCTACGTGAACGGAAAAACACGGCAGTGAAAAAATATTGGATCAAGTAAAACGTACAAGTATACCCCCTAAGAGAGAGCGAGAGTACATCAGGGGCTATAGGTAGCCAGCCGCAAAAGAACACCCGCCAAAAATAAGGGTACATAAAAGACAGAGAAATCAGACCCTATAAGAAATGACACAAATCTAATTTGATCATCCTTTGGGTTTGCCGACTAACTTACTGCATCAGACTCGCCCCCAAGTATACCCTAAAAAGAGAGCGTCAAGTATTCAGACCCCAAAGATGACACTTGTAATTATACTCCTTGAAGATCCGATGACACTCGGACAACAAGTGCACCGAATGCCACACAAGGAACTAAGCGCGGCTTAATCGGAGATACTTTTAGAGCTAGCTATAACTAAAAGTATTCGCTTCCAAAAGAACCCAAAAAGAAAAATCTGGAACGTCTGATTCGCTCGCTTGTCAGGTAGAACATATCAAGCAGTCTGCCTTATCTTGAGCGTAGTAACGAACCACAAATTAGGAAAAATAGAGCAAAGTATACTGGATAGTATCCTAATTTGTAGCCATTATCGGTGGAAGCACGGCCTAAAGCCTAAATTAATTAGAGAAAGGCTTAATTGGGGTTTTCGCTCCCTCCCAATTCCCACCCATAAAACGTCCACTAGGAGAAAAATAGTCATTAATCCAAAGAATATCCGCAGCCCCGCCGCTCCGCTCTAATCGCTCTAATTGGAGATTATAATTAAGCCTTTCTCCGTACGCGGCTATCAGTTAATTCGTTTAGAAAAGCGAAAGGGTGCTTCGGAGGGAGGCGATTACCACGCAATAACACAAATACCACGCTCTCGTATTTAAATAAAAAACATATAAGCTCTTGATGTAAAAGGCGGCGTTACCGAGATTTTATACATGTACGGACGGAGGCGCTGGAGAAAAACTCATGTTGAATCTCAGAACAGAACGAAACGGTTGCATTTATTGATCAACCATGCAACCAACTTCGGATCGAATTATCGAGCGTCGACAATAAATACTATAAAGCAAAATTTTCCTTATATCATTCGCTCAATTTATCTTCCCTAATATTATAACGAAAAGAAATCATCGTTTCGCGAAGACTTTTGAAAAGAAATATTCAAAACAATTCATAACGCGACTGTATTCCTCCACTAGATGGACAGGAATGAAGACCCCTTTTGGTATACATGGGCCAATCGATTGCGTGAGGTGGGAGGTTATGTCAGAATTTCGACATTATTAAAAAAAGGCACGTGTATTTCTAAGCTTAAAAAAACAAACGAGATTACATACATGATTGGTTTATGACAACAGCCTAGAGGTAAACATTAAAATGAATATCGTACATTAACCATGGATGTCCGGCCGAAAAATCTGTCTGAATAAGTGACTGAGAGAGAGAACAGAGAGGGTGTGTATGAGAGTAAGAAAGTCGGAGTGAGAGGAGAGCGCGGGAGTGAGAGTGAGAGGAGAGAGCGGAAGTGAGAGTGAGAGTGAGAGGAGAGAGCGGGAGTGAGAGTGAGAGGAGAGAGAAGAGAAGGAGTGAGAGTGAGAGTGAGAGGAGAGAGAAGAGAAGGAGTGAGAGTGAGAGTGAGAGGAGAGAGAAGAGAAGGAGTGAGAGAGAGAGAGAGAAGAGAAGGAGTGAGAGTGAGAGGAGAGAGAAGAGAAGGAGTGAGAGTGAGAGGAGAGGAGTGAAAGTGAGAGGAGAGAGAGTGAGAGGAGAGGAGTGAAAGTGAGAGGAGAGAGAAGAGAGGGAGTGAAAGTGAGAGGAGAGAGGGGGAGCGAGAGTAAGAGAGCGGGAATGAGAGCGAGAGAGAGCGGGAGTGAGAGCGAGAGAGAGCGGGAGTGAGAGCGAGAGAGAGCGGGAGTGAGAGCGAGAGAGAGCGGGAGTGAGAGCGAGAGAGGTTTGGAGTATTTAGGTAAATGACGCAAAGCGCGCAGTTTGTTTTGAAGCGACGACATGCAAAGCTCCCGCTTAAATAAATAGAGAGAGATAAATCAATCAATACTTATACCGCGTATACGGAGGTATCTTCTCTTATTGTAAGCTCTCTACATTATTGGAACCGTTACAATTTCCGGAAGAAGATAATAACGCCTTTTTAAAATCGGCTATGATTGATTTTAAAAAGTAACTTTCCCCTCGTCTGAAAGGAAGTATATATCTTCCATCTTAAGAGATTACAATATAGATGAATTTCACGCGGCACGTCGTATAACGAATGATAAATGACCAAAGAAAAGTTGGCCACCGCAGTTAAGCGATGAAAGAAAACTTTCTTTCTAATAAAAAATCCAAGAGATTATCAATTTTCTATAACGAATTGAAGAAAAAAAAGTGCAGCGGAAACTGGCGGGAAAAGAGGAAAAAAACTAAGAAAGAAGAAGAAAAAAACAAGTCGGTTTTACAATATACAGGGTGTAACACATAGACCCTTCTCAAATAGAGCCTGGTGTTTTCCCACCTTGCTTTCATAAGACAGATTAACATCCGTTTTGTGTGCAACAAAGACGTTAGATATGATTTGAGTGGACTGGTATCCATTGAAGCTCTATCTAACGTCTTTGCGTCAACATACCTATCAATGTTCCATCTCAACCCCATATCAAGCAAACGACACTGTCGTTCCCCTCCCTTTAGAAATAAGGTCTATTTAGAGTAAAATGTTTTTGTACTGACAGACAACGGAAACATAAACCGATATGATAAACGTCAGAGCTATGAGAAGCACGGAGTATGACAGACACTACAATTAAAGCTAGAAACAACACAGACCGACGTATCTAATTTCTCGAGTGAATACAGTGAAAATTGTACTCAAATTAAGTTAATGTTCGACTGAACTGTCTCACCCTGTAGAATAAAATCTTAGATAAGAGCCTACAGAAAGGAGAAGGGGAAAATCGATCAGCATTCCAAGTCCGTCCCTACCGTCCACAATCAACCTTTCGACCGGACAGTAAAGTAGTCCTTAGGGAGGGGGGGACGCCTCCTCCCTAAATAATCTAGAGTCGATGGACATCTCTAAAGTTGTCGTATAATAACAACAATCCTAAGCGCCATTAAGCACAACAGTAGTACAATACCATTGAATTACAGGCGGCCCTAGAATAGCTAGCTGGGTTAAACATTTTTGCTTGATCGCCAGTACATTGTTATTCCACGAACTTCCCGCTCGCCCTGTAGGCTGTTGTTTTATAAACCGGGCAAATTTGATAAATGTTGCCTTCCTTCACAAAAGAATGGTCCAATCCCCAGAGCGCGGCCCCAAATTTCCCTCGTGAAACAATATAGTCTCCGTAAATGTATTGTCTGACGTCACAACCTTCTTAAAAGCTCATCTTTCATTCGGAATAAGTAACCGAAAAATAAAATAAAAAAATAAAAAAAGAAGCCAAAGCATTTCAACCCTGACGGACGGACACCCCTATAACACGTATAAGGGGAAGTAAAGCGATCATCCATTTCCAAAAAACGTCAAATTTACTTCTTAAAATTGTATCAAACTGCTGAAGTAAAAATGAAAAATATCTATATATTCTTTCTAGGGGGCTCTCACCCCTTATAAAAGATGATACTTGCCAAGAATCATCGAATTTTTATCCCCATAACCCCCTTTTTCTGACTCAACGCTATACCATAAGTTTATAAGATATATTCCATAAGTAAGACATCTCCTATACTAATGCTACTGAGAGACTTGCAGCTCGAGCTAGTTCTAGCAGAACGACAAGCGAGAATTGAAGTACTACACTCGGTTAGTTAGTTTTGCAGGACTTCCATCTAGGTCCTATTTAGTCTGCATTAATAAGCCTTTGACAGCGCCCCAGTCACCAGGCGTCTTCGCTTTACCTCGAATCTATGACCTACTTCATTCACTTCATGACAAGCTCCAGTTTGTAACCAGTGACAAACTTATGAAACATATCTTATGAACCTATGGCTATACGAATGATGAGGATAACGTGATGGTAGCTAGCGGTTTCGCTATACCGTCTCTTTTAATATAATATATATTTGGTAGCTGAAAAAAAGATATCACTCCCCGAAGAGAGAGAGAGAGGGTGAGTGTGTGTGTGACGAGAGTCGAATTGACAATGATGGTATAGACTTAGCCGCTCGCGACCGCCCATGACCTCCCAAGAGGTCACTAGAAAGACGAGCGTCAACATTCTCCAAACGTATTCGAAATAGGACAAGCTAAAAATCGAGATCCTTCTTTTTCTATGGCGACCTTTTTATCATACAACAACTAAATTGGATGTAAAAGCTCAATTACAATTGATTGTTCAATTGGGGAATAACGACACGGAAATTAAGTTAATCAAAAAGAATGAACTATTTATGATGATGACCTAAACCTCAGGTTCTTTAATACAGTAATACAGGAACTCTTTTAAGGCTATGATATCTTAAGTCTTCTTGACCATTTGCTAACATCCTGTCACCCCAAACTAGCCTTGACTTAATCTCAACCATAAAGCTGGATGGGTCGTATAGATATAAGACTATTACCTTAAGTTGACAGGAAATCGGCCATGGATTGAAAAAGGAAACTGGATGCGGGAAGAGGATTCACCAATTCCCCCCTCTCTCTCTCTCTCTCTCTCTCTCTCTCTCTCTCTCTCTCTCTCCTCTCCTCTCTCTCTCTCTCTCTCTCTCTCTCTCTCTCTCTCTGTGTATGTACGGGGTGTTTCGGATAAGTCTGCCATAAATTAAGGGGGATGTTCTTTGGGTGCACGATTTTGAGTCGAAAATGGAACTTCCATCTCCATATCCGTAAAATACCACAATCTCAACTCGAAAACGGTCGCCCTTGGGACAAACAAAATGGAGATATAGAAGTTACATTTTCGACTCAAAATCGTGCACCCAAAGAACATCCTCCTTAATTTATGGCAGACTTATCAGAAAAACCCTGTATATATAAATATAACTCATCCGCAATTCGGAAGGAGCTATAGCTGCCTTAGAAGGCGAGGAATAATCCCCCACAAATCCTCGCGCCTCGCCTACTTTTATCGATCCCATTAACATATTTGCCCCTGAACTCGCCCCACCCATAATGAACCATAAGCCTCTTCCAACTCATACTTGGCATCCGGATATACGCAAAAAAAACCCCATTTCTTTTAGGCTATATATATAAGCAAAAGTTACGACGCTTCAAAGTTGAGAGCTTGTCAAAGAAGATCTTACCTTGAGTATCAAGTCTCCATTTTTGAGAGTGCACAATTGGGGGTTGACTTGGTCCACGAGAACTCCAGCGACGCCTGCATTTGGGCCATTCTAGATAAGAAAAAAAAAGGAGAGAAATCATAGATATGAGAGAGAAATTCACGGAATATTATATCACCCGAATCAATAAATCAATGGATGGGGGCTTCCTTCCAATCACCCCCACCCCAATCGATCAACCTCTCATATTTCATCCTTTCAGGAAAGAAATCTAGAGAGCAAGAGAGAGAGAGAGGGACGATGTTTAAACAAGCCTCCTTCCCAGAGAAAGACGCATGGGTGTGCAGTGCAGCTTTCCCCGAAATATATCGTGGCTAGAAGACATTCTAATAATTCTTCATATACTACTTTTATTTAAGGTTGATTGGATTTAAAGCGTGGATAAGAGAGGGAGAGGGAGAGAGAGAGAGGAAGTACATGCATGCATGGAGGAAGGAGCAAATGTCGTCATCCGTGGAATGAAGGGGTTACTTATAGGTATATATACTCCTCTCTCAGAGTACGGTGCACTTAGGAAGGGTTTCTTCAAAGACATCTTAAGGATAAGTCCTATCTGCCTGAGCTTCCGCTTCAGCCAAAGGATATGGGAAAGAAACGAAGCTAAAGGCGTTGAGAGTTTGCTTGTGTATATAGGCGAGGCCGCGTCGCACCCTACTTGCCCCCGCATCATAACACGTACGCCACTCAGTCCAATATTAACTTCCAGTTGCGCGCTAGGAATTTCGGGGGCCCCACAGAAAACTCGCCAAAGTTTATTTGTACGGGCCCTTATTTCTATACAAACATATATATACCCACCTATATGTCTGATTTTGTTGAAAGTACGGTATAGACTATTTCATTAACTCCAGAAGTGAAGCAAACACCACAGGGACGCGGGAGACGTCACCTTCTTGGGTATTATGCAACTTTTGGAAACCGATTTCCCTGAGTTTTCCAGGTTTTTTCCCCCATAAAGTTCCCTGAGTTTTCCAGGTTTTTTCCCCCATAAAGTTCCCTGAGTTTTCCAGGTTTTTTTCCCATAAAGTTTCGTGAGTTTTCCAGGTTTTTCCCCATAAAGTTTCCTGAGTTTTCCAGATTTTTTCCAATACATGGAGTAATAACAACGGGAGTGTTTTTTTATAGTTGAAGCAACCCCTTCAGAGCAAAACTTAAGGCCTTTTCAGACCACACAACTTTTGAGTCAACTAGATGTATCAAAAAATTAAGTCAGCAAAGCAAAAATTGGTCAGTGATAAATTTTTAATTTGGTGATTCAACTGGTCCAATTTCTTTTCACACGACCCAACTAGTTTACTCAACTCAAGTTGACTCATCTAAATGAATCAAAAAGTTGTATTGTCTGAAATGGCCTTAACTCAAACCTCACATATTTCCCTGACTTTCATTAAAAATTCCAAACTTCCCCTGAGGTTTTAGTTTACTATTTTATTTATTTCCCTGTTTTTGCAAGTTTGTATGAACCCTGTTATTAAGATGAACCGCGAGTCGGTTATCCCGACACGTGTAGTGAACTCGGGCAGCTCCGTCTGGCGTTGCCTTTTGGTACCAAGGAAATAACCCAAGAGGGTGACCTCCAGCCTGTGTGTTGGTATATATCCAAGAAATTAATGCAATTGTCTATAGCTATTGCGATATAAAAGTTCTTAAGCTGTTCTCATACGTTCAAACTTAAAGGTATAAACTTATGGTTGGTTGACAAATTTTTCATGGTAAGATTTAGGGGGGCGTTGACCCCAAGCAAGATGCATGCACGTATAACAATAATAATGATAATCTTAGGGCACCCTTTAAAACGATTAAAGTCTAAAAAGGGGAGGGGGAGGGAACTTAGGGGCGCAGTGGGCCATAAAAATTCGTGACAATGGGTTGCTTCTTAAGTTATTCGTTGTCATGCCTCGCCTCTCCATTCCTCTAGACCCCCCCCCCCCCGACTGACGGAAAATGAATCCCCTTTCGTCTAGATTTCAAGCAATATATTTTAAAATGTAAATTGTATTACACATAGATAATCCCCGTAGACGGTAGGGCAAGCAACACGAGCCATTTCTCGCGAGCGGCGCCTTTAGTACGGCGCTAATTATTCCTCAGAACTAAGGTGTTGGACACTGTCTCAATTTGTAATAAAGTTAAAGAAGGCATGCACCTGAGATAATGGATCGAGTCGGTATATGTCCCATCCCTTCCAAGTACTTCAAAATAACGAATGATTCCCAAGGAGATAGGGAGCTGAAAGATGTCTTTGCCTAGCTTTTCTTTTTCCGCCGCTTTCAAATTTCTCAACGGACCAAAGGATAATACCTAATTTGTTTATACTGTATGTTGATACATGGCCAAGAAATAAACTATATTAGGAGAAAAATTAGGCTCAAATTTAAAGTTTCGCTCGAAAGGTATGTTTTAAAACGAGTTGGGTGTTAAGGGAGTTGGTACATCGGGGTGAAGTGGGGGAATAGACCAAGATGGTTTCCGGGGAGGCGATACCCCTGAGGGGAAGCCAAAGCGAAAACCGATAGAGAAACAAAGGGAAGAGGGGGTAAGGAGCATGCGGCCAAATTGAAATTGCTCTGGGACCAAACTATAGCTTTGGAGGCGCGATTGTTCCTTCGAGGGTCCACACATACTCAGAGGGAATAGTTTTACGAAAGAGTGAGAAAGCGAAAAGGGAGGTCGTTAATCATTGAGAAAGGTCATGACCTAAAAAGAAAGGGTGGCCAAATCGAGTCACAACAGCACCACATCGTATCGACTGCACATAAAGAACTCTTCAGCTATATTGATAGACGACCACTTATTTTGAGTAACATCTCGCTGTACTACTCGTGAAATAAGATCCACCCTTTAAGCATGGTTTTCACTTGGCGTAAATCACGACTTTTCGCCCGACGTCAAGCGACAACCGAAAAAAAGCCTAGTTACGCTGGACAGAAATTACGTTGAGTGTGGCGATATTAGCTTTCGGCCGCGTTCAACGTTAACGCTCAGCGCGAGCCAATCAGCAATAAGCTAGAGTCGTGACGTCATTTTCGCCCACGCGTGTTCGGAAGAGGCCGTCCGCGGTCCGCCATCTTTTTATTTATTTCTATCCTAATCGAGTCAGTTACTAATACAAATCCCTGTAAATACCGAGGTTCAATGCTGAAAGGTTAATTGAAGAGGTTAGGAACAATACAAATCTATATGATATTAGAAACAAAGATTGCAAAAAAAAAAAGACAATAGATGGACCGCAATTAGTGCAGTGTTCAGTTTATCTGTTAAGCCTTGGTTCCATTATTTGCGGGAACTACGCTAGGTGAAAACGCTATAACGCTGAGCGACAACGTAAAAAGCAAATCTGACGTTTGACGTCCAGCTGCAAAGTAGTTCTTTTCGGTCAAGTGAAAACCATGCTTAATGCAGTGTAGTCTGCTACCACGAACTTTCTCGTGACGTAGCACCCTCCCATCTCTTACCACCGTTTTGGCAGCCATATTGGAATTCGTCAGCTCAGGCCATACAATTTAGACTATACGAATATTGGGTTGATTTCTGAGGAGGATTTGGTACCAAACAGTTATAGATTTAAATGCTCATCTGAAGTTTATTGAGCAGGAGAGCAGATAAAAAGGTGAACACTGAGCCTGGGAAGAATCATGTTACATAACTAAAGTTTTAAAAGGAAACAGAGTGTCATCCTTCTTCTATTATCCCCTTCTAACCCTATATAGCTTTTGCAATTTAGTTAAAAGTGGAGACAGCTGAAATTATAGAATTCATTAAATAATATAAAAACTGTAAAAGGGTGGGGGGTTGGTATGAGCCCTTTCCAATAGTATTATTGATATAAGGCTTATCGCTTTCCGATTGCGTAACGATACGGGTCTTTTCTATGCCCAAGTAACCCAACACAGAAACACCCGATAACGGAAAGGGTGAAACGCGCTAGGAAGGAGGTCGAAATAGGGTTCAAACCCTTGGAGAGAGAGGGAGGGAGGGAGAAGGGTTTCGATGGCTCTGCGCTCGGAAACAGATGGCGATCGCCAGGAAGAAAAAGAAAAGTTGGAGTTTGTCCCTCATTAGTCGCCCGTCAACGCACGCAGATGGGCTCGCCAACTACCGCGCCACACGCACCCTACCCACATCCCAAAAACGACTCGACGAGTTGCTTTTCAGCCTTCGAGCGAAAGGTCTTCGTAGACTCTACTTAATTGAACAATACGAGAAGGTAACCTAGTAATACCAGAAGGGGATAATAGAAGAAGGATGACACTCAGTATCGTCTTAAAACTTTAGTTCTGTAACAAGATTCTTCCCTGGCTCATGCACTTTTTTGTTTGCTCTCCTGCATGCTCATCAATTCTATGTATAACTGTTTGGTAGTAAATCCTCTGCAACCAACCCACAAACCTTAATTGTCTTAACGTGGGATAGAAATCCACAAGCGCATGCGCCTTGGCAAATAATTAAGCGCTAGAGTAATGATGAGGAAACTATTTATCGCGTATGTGATTCGGTTTAGTAACCTTTCTATAATTAATGTAAAATGATGTTGGGAATAATCATATTACAAGTACCCGGCCGCTTTGTGCTTCTACACTTCTCTCGAAGAGAAGCATTATATATTTCTGGTAATATTTAGCGAAGAAACAGGCTTGCAATTAAAATTGGGGAAGACATCACTAATTAAATACTGATATTGTATATAGCGGACCTTCGTAGCTAGTTAATTGAACAGTACCAGAAGGTGAATTACGTAATACTTTGCGAGAAAAAAAAAACTGGATTCAAAGCTACAATTAACCTTGCAATGGGGGAACAGAAGACATCGCTAATTATAATTATAAAATGCTAGCTAGCTCTTATAACAAACCGGGAATATCCGTGACAGCATCTGGTATTCCATCATGGACTATTGTTGGCCAGGAAATTCTTCTCGATTCGATTCCTCTTCTGGATTTCTTCGGAAGGAAATGGGGAGAAAAATGAAAGACTTTGGGAAAGAGAGAAGAAAGGCTTTTAAGGATTGCGAGGAAAGAAAAAAGTTCCGGAGAAAAAGAAAGGCGCCAAAGATTTCTCATCCGAGGAAACGAGCTTCCAGATGAAAACTATCCTCGCACTCCTTTCCGTCTCTCTCTCCATCTCTTGCTCCCTTTCTCTAGGCTAAAGGTGTCGATGGACAGACAGACAATAAGCGAAGAGCGAAGAGATATACCTAGTTTCCAGGGAAGGAGGGTTAGCTAGCAACGCGGACAAGAATGGAAGGAAGATGGAGGAAGAGCGAGAAACTCTGAGAATAGGACCTATACGACAGTTGAAAAGGTCAGAGTTCGCGCGCCATTAAGAATTAAGGGAAAGTTTTGGGGAAGCATCTGAAGATTAAAATTAAACAAGGTCACAAGGTTCGGACGAAATTTTTATATTGAAAATCCCTGGCTTTTCATGCAGCTTATCCCTAACAAATTTTGCCTGACCATTTTAAGGTGTTTAACAGAGCCCACTTCATAATTACACTTGGCCTAATTTAGCATTGCTCGAAGAAATCATGGTTTGATATACCAAACGAAATCCCTGTCTATCCCTGACGTTTATGGAAAAAAACTCTAAATCCCTGATTTATCCCTTACTTTTCCCCCATTTTCCAAATCCCTGACTTATCCAGGCTTCGTACGAACCCTGAAAATTTATTCGATATAAAAATAAATAAATGATTAAATATGGTCGTTAATGGTCAAGAAGGTAAAGGTACTTAGTTCGGGGTCGTTAATTAAATTAGGTAAACGAGTTTCAACGTGGCTTGAAGTAATTATATAAGTGGGGCGGGGTTGGGGCCGGAAGAAGAAGCGCGATGGAGATAACATCCGTTTTCAGCTTAAATTGGGCGGAAAGTCGATCGAAATATATTAAAAATGGATCCCTTTTTTAAAACGAGAGAGAGAGAGAGGGTGTTGATGATGGCGTGTCCTCAATCTTTGGACGGGATCTCTTGGCTGGTTGAGGCAGTTGAGTTTATCGGGAGCAATTCAGACCGATTCGCTCCAACACCCTTTCCCCTATACACGATTACACATATCCTTCCTCCATCGCGCTGGGGGCCCCAAGCTATATAACCATGCAAAGCAACGTGCGGTCTTTCTATACTCGTGTGACAAATGAAGTAGCTCGCACGCTCGCTTCTTGGGTATAAGCATAAGTTCATAAGATATGTTCCATGATAAGTTTGTCACTGGTTAGAATCTGGAGCTTGTCATGAAGTGAATGAGGTAGGTCATAGATTCGAGGTAAAGCGACGCCTCGTGAGGCGCTGTCAAAGGCTTAGTAATGCAGACTAAAAGTGGAATTCATAAACGTCGGACGCAACGCAATTTAGTACAGGCAAAGGCAGGGCGTCGTGCGCAAACTTCGTTTTGCCTTTGCCTGTACTAAATTGCGTTGCGTCCGACGTTTATGAATTCCACCTTAAATAGGAAGATGGAATTCCTGCAAAACTAACCGAGTGTAGCCAATCAATTCTCGCTTGTCGTTCTGCTAGAACTAGCTTGAGCTGTAAGTCTCAAACATTACGAAGTATACTATTTAGTGTCATACTTATGAAACACATCTTATAAACTTATGGGGGCGCTTGCTCTTGAAAGGTTTCCTAGATGTATGTAAGTACCTAATTGCAGGTTTTTGAGGTTTAATTAAAGAAAACGGGGGGACGATTTTTAATTGGATGTGCACGCGAACATCTTTTCCTTATTCCACCCTCAAATTCAAGGGGACAATTATAAAGGAAATTAAATTTACGCTTCAAGAGAGACTAAGAGAAAAATCTAGATTTCTATCTCCATTTTGATTCCAGAAAGTTATAAGGTTAAAACGAAATGAATCAAACGAAAGTATATACAGAGGAAGAACCACGCAGAGAAAGTCAGTTGGGTCACAGCATCCGTTTAATAAGTAAAGTACGACGCGGTTAATGGATTTTCGTTAAATTTAGATGCAGGCAAGAGGAAGGATTCTCTCTCTCGCTCTTTGCTCTCTCTTGGGTGATGAGATTTTAAAGAGTTCTCTCCTCCGCATGCCGTTTGTAGGGAAGCGTGGGCGCAAAAAAAAAGTCCGCACCAGATTTGTCGAGTGAGCTTATTAAAGAAGTTTTGACTCTAAAACGAATCGCGCTCGCAGGGTAGATTTAAAAAAGAAAGAAAGAAGCGATGGGGAAAAGTGAGTGTTCTTTGGAAAGAAGTCTAGGGGTTTTAAGAGCTATAGGGGCAGCTTGTCAAAGAACCGCCATATACACTACAGTTGACGGATCCCAGGGACCTTTCTCTTTAAAAATACGAAAAGCGAGACTTTGGCGGTATAACGAGCCTCTTCTCTAACCGCATAAGGGGACACTCACTATGCTGACTAAATGCGTAAGTTCATACATAAGATATCGTCCATAAGTTTGTCACTGGTTACAAATTGGAGCTTGTCATGAAGTGACAACGTAGGTCATTGATTCTCTTAAAGAGACGCCTGGTGAGGCGCAGTCAAAGGCTTTGTACAGACATGACACTATCTGTACTTCGTAATGCTAGAGATTTACAGCTCGAGAACGACAAGCGTGAATTGCATGGCTACACTCGGTTAATTTTGCAGTCCATCTTCATATTTAGTCTGCATTACTAAGCCTTTGACAGCGGGTCACCAGGGGTCGCTTTACGAGAATCTATGACCTACGTCACTACATGACAATCTCTCTGTAACCAGTGAGAAACTATAATGGAACATATCTTATGAACTTATGGTACAGACTAATTATTAAGATGGACTGCAAAACTAACCGAGAGTAGTCAATTCTCGCTTGTCGTTCTCGAACTAGCTGTCAGTAAGTCTCTAGCATTACGAAGTGTAGGAAGTGTCATACTTATGCAAACATATCTTATAAACTTATGCTAAATGGTATAGCAGTAATTTAGCGTTTAAAACTGAGGAAGAATGTGAGAGAGGGTGAGGTAACTGAGCGAAGGTTCCCTCGGACATGGCGTTTTATATTGAGTGGAGGTGGAGCTAGAGGGGATGAAATTCATCCTCAGCATCTTTCTCCGTCTCCACCATCAATCACTTTGGTTCAGACGCGGTCTCGCGAAAACCGTTTTACAATAGCGACTCCCTATAGCATTCATCGGCGTATAAAAAAAGTATAAAAGTCAGCCATCTTGGCAATCCAATCAGCACAAAATTGACACGAAACATCTAACACTTACACTATTAATCCTCTAAACAGGGTTTCCAAAAATGGTGGTTTGACCTTAGGAACAGTGCAGGTTATACCAGAAGTATACCATAGTTCTATTCGTGAGAAGTGTACTAGAAAACCCCCGGGGAAATTGTAACATGATTCATCCCAACATCTCTTAACATTTGGAGCAAGGTTACTAAACCGAATCACATACGCGATAAATAGTTCCCTCATCATTACTCTATTAGCGCATAGGTATTTGCCAAGGTGCGCTTGAGCATGGATTTTTGTCCCACGTCAAGCCGAGTTTTGATTGCTGTGGATTTAGTATCAAACAGTTATGCACCAAACATTGCGATGTCCATCTAAAGTTTGATGAGCGGGAGAGTAAACAAAAAGGGGTGAGCCTGAGAAGAATAATGTTACATAACTGAAGCCTTTATAGGATACAGAGTGTCATCCTTCTTCTTCCATTATCCCCTTTTGAGACGAATACAAATAATAAAATTAAACTATGACATTTTGGATGTCCGAGTCACGGTTAACAAGATACGATTGGTGTGTTTTACGGATGACCCCCTTAAATTTAAGTAAAAAACTAAAAGACAATACAAATTAAATAAAGTGTGCATCCGTAAAAGACTCTTATAATCATAACTTATAAACAAACGGTAGCTCTTAGGCCAAAGTCATGTTATAGTAGTACCATTTACGACTCTCAAAATTGATTTCCCATAGAACCATCCCCTATACTTGGGTCCTATAATTACCATTTCCGAAACACCCTGTAGAATTTAAACGCCTATATTTTATCAAGTGACTATCCTATCCTATCCATTCCTTCAAGAGATTCAAAGAGAGAAGGGGAGGGAAGTTGATGATCTTAATCTCCTGAGAAAAGCTAGCCGTTACTCCGAGTTTGGTATATAACAGAATTAACTTTATTGTAAACCCCCAACTAAACCCTTCCCCCCCCATCCCAAGGTCTATACTAATTTGCGAGTCGGCCTCGTCAAAGGCCCTTTCCACGAACTTCCAACCCCCTTGCCCGTCCCCCATGTCGACAACGCTATTGTATACTCCACCAGATAACCTACGAGATCGAAAGACAGACGGGCATAGCATTGGGAAGCAACCCGCCATAACTAATTACTGGTAGTTAAACTACTAAGCGTGCGATGTTAAATATCACGAGAGAGGAGAAGAGAGGAAGAGAAGGGGATATAAGGAGCGTATAGAGTATTTCTGAAGTCAGCTATATAACTCGAAAGAATCTCTTTCGTGGCGGGGAAAAAATAATTAGCGCGTCTCTTAATTGCAACGCAAAATGAGAAACAATCTTGACGAAGATGGATGAAATTGCTTAGCCCAAAACAAAAGAGAAAGGAGAGAAAAAATGTCAGGGCGGGAAGGAGGGGAACTACTTCTTCTTCTCCTACACACAATACCAAACCCTCCACACCCACTTTCGACCAAATTTAATATAAACGGAACAAGATGGTCTGGCAAATATAATAAAGACTTTAGCCAATTATTTCCAGATAAAGGTCGAGAGGAAGATGCGGGGTGTAAAGTTGAAAACAAGAGGCTCTTCCTATAGCAAAGGAGCTTTTCTAAACTAGATTATCTTTATTTTTATTTTTTAAAACGTTGCTCGGTTCAAGCCAAGGCTTAGCATATTTGCGGAAATAGACCATTTCGGAAGACACATACAGAGAAACCAACACAGAGGGGCGGGCCGCCATTGGGGTATACTCCCTCTCGCCAAGAAGCTCAGATAGAAGCAGTGCGAGTTGGCTAATAGCCTCAGGTGTGTAGTGAAATAGGTCTCCGTGTGGGGTTGCTTCTTGACCCCAATAGAGAGGTTTCAGTTGGAGGAGGAGCCGAGTCTCGTGACATAATTTACGCTGCCATTTTGGTGGGTTTAAAGCGGGAATGAAGCTGAGACCACCCGAGCCAATATGCCTACCAGAACAGTTGTAAGACTTGGGAGGGTGTGACGTACTACTATCCCATCTGAAAGCTCTCCATGGTGTACCGGCCCCTGTGTGTTGGTTTCTTCGCATGTAATTCAAAAAATAGTCTATTGTGGTTGAAACTAGGGGTTAAAAAAAATGGAAGCGTCGATCTAATTCGACTTGGGAAGCGTGAATGCGTTGATTGCTTTTCATCGGGAAAGAGAGAGAGAGGGTGAGAGGGCAGAAAGTGAGATCTTTTCAAAACCTTAATTACAATGAGGGGAAAAGAAAAGAACTGGATGCCGTATATAGAAGCTCAGTGAGCTGAGAAAGTCGTCTGCTGTCCGTGCCTGGAATCTCTCCTCATTTATTTTGTAGCGCGGAAAGAAAAAACAAAGGAAACACGCTTTCAAGAACTTTCTCTCTTATACAAAAAGAATAGCAAAGATTAAAGGAAGCCTTTAACAATTGAAGTCAGGAATGCATATAGCTATAATAGGAATCATTGTGGGTCCCTTATCTCCCATTGTTAATTTCAATGGGGGTTTTGTGGGCGGGGCTATGACTAGGATGATTCATACCATTTACACAAGGAGGCCAGGCTTCAGGTGTTACACAAGGAGGCCTAACTGACTGGGTGAGTCTAAAGCCAGGCCTCCTCGTGTAAATGGTATGAATCACACTGGTCTGTAACCTATCTGACGTGTTTCTAACTGTGACTTCATTGGATGGTAAGCAACGCAAAATCAGGCACTCATACGCGCTCGCAAGGTTCAACAGTCAGCGAGATAGATTATTCGCGAGGTAAAATACGTCATAGGCAATGATTACACCCACAAAATCCGCCTAGATACGTTCAGAAAATACCTGGCTACACAATGATTCATTCCAATTATCTGTATACATTCCCGTTGAAACCTATAAGAAGCATCAACCCTCCCTGAATTTCTCTTTCAAAAAAAAATAGTTCTAGTAGTGTCCCTTTAAGATTTAAGGCAAGGTTACATTAAATAAAACGTAAAAATGTCTTTTTTCATAATTAAACAAAACGAAAAAAAAAAAAACAGCAGGGTTATATAAAAGTTCGTCGAACTGAACACATTTTTAGTGAAAAAAAGAAAGATAGACGGGGATAAATACTTTAGGGCAAATGGCGATAGATGCAGCACGGAAGGAAGCGAGGACGGGGTGTTAAGGGCACGTGCCACACTCTACAGGGTGCAAATTCAAAGCGGCTGCTACTTTTTTTTCCTTCGCCCTTTCTACCAATAAATGTTATTAGGAACTTCCGGTTTTCAAAAGAAACCGCTCTTCAACCCACACTCCACACTCCCTCAACCAAGAAACCAACCAGGAATCAAAATGATCAATTCTATAGGGAGAGTGGGGTAAACCACTCTAAAACCCCAACACTACAAACAGTATTACGCCTGATACTTTATAATACAATGTGACCTACCCCTCGAGGGGATTTCTATCCGCGAGCTGAAATCCCTAAAATGCATTATTCATGTTTCCAATTGCAAATTGGATTCCGGTTCGAGAGAGAGAGAGAGAGAGAGAGAGAGAGAGAGAGAGAGAGAGAGAGATGGGGTGCTCCTAGGAAGGAAGGAAGGAAGGGGGGAGAGACATAGCCCGACTACCCAAAACTGAAACTAAACAAGAATGTGTCTTACTCTAATTTATGGATGTCTTGACACGGACCTTAGATTGTAAAAATAAAAAAATATACGTTGCCTCAATATATAATAGAACCAACAGAGAGAGGGAGAGACATTTCCAAGTGTCACTATGGTATCAAGTTAGCCATCAGACCTGACACAGTTACCCCCCAAAGCCATAGGTTCATAAGATATGTTCCATAAGTTTGTCACTGGTTACAAACTGGAGCTTGTCATGAAGTGACGTAGATGAAACGTCATGATAGATTATCGCGAGGAGGTAGACACTTGAGAACTCAAGTGTACAATATGTCTTGAACTCAATGTACTGTCAAAGCTGAATTGTGAGTTCCGAAGGCTTTGAACTCAATGCACTGTCAAAGCTCAACTCTTTTGAACTCAGATGTACACAGAGATCCAAAGCGTCTACCCCCTCGGATTAAAGTGACGCTGTCAAAAGCTTAGTATACAGACTAAATAGGAAGATGGAAGTCCTGCAAAACTAACCGAGCGTAGTACTTCAATTCTCGCATGTCGTTCTAGAACTAGCAGCTCTAGTAAGTAAGTCTCTAACATTACGAAGTAAGGTAGTGTCATACTTATGGATGGAGCATATCACTGATAAACTTATGCCCAAGCCCATACTGTACCGTACCGCTCTTGAAAGTTAAAAAAAATCTCTAGTACATACAATGAGTCAATGACAGACACAATCCACAAGCACCGATTTTTTTTTTTTCAAATTTAATTTTAGCCACCCTTATATTAAAATCTTTGGGTTATCAATCAATCAATCAGCCTCCCACCTCGTTAACTATTAAAGCCAGTAGCCCATACAAAGCGAGCTGACTTTCATAATATCTCCCTCCAAACCAAACCCATCTCTAAAGTATATCTTGAGGGAATAGATCCATGCAGCAGCCAGCGAAAATAGAAAGTTGACCTTCCCCCTATCCCACCCTGCATAACGCTCAATTTATTTGGTACTGGGAAAATATTGTGGCCACGTGTGTGTAGAAACTTAGACAGAGCTCCAGGCTGTTTTTGGTTTGCTCTCGCTCGCGTGTGGTGTACTGTGCTGTATGTATGATGGTCGGGGGATATGGTTTAATAGTGTGGCCTCGTAGAAAAGTAAATCGCTTCCACATTTAGCAAAAACTATAGCACTAGGTATAGCAGCTATAGGCGAGAAACGTTTTCGCGCAAAAGGAGACTATATATATATCAAGAAGTGATATCGAGTTTATTAGGGAGAAGGTAAATATTTGGCCACATTTAAAGCTTTATCTCCAGTCCAAACGTAGGTCCGGAGTTAATCCCCGCAGCCTCTAAATTACAACCAGCATCTCATTGGTTCTTGAAAACTAACGTTAGCGCGACGCGAGTGACAAAAATTACGTATTTTCCGACTGAGGAGAGGCGAAATAGCCCGGCCTCCTTTTACGTCCCCCCCCTCGTATTTTGAAAGGGGGAGAGGCGAAATAGCCCGGCCTCCTTTTATGTCCCCCCCCCTTGTATTTTGAAAGGGGGAGAGGCGAAATAGCCCCGGCCTCCTTTTACGTCCCCCCTTGTATTTTGAAAGGGGGAGAGGCGAAATAGTCCGGCCTCCTTTTACGTCCCCCCCCTTGTATTTTGAAAGGGGGAGAGGCGAAATAGCCCCGGCCTCCTTTTACGTCCCCCCTTGTATTTTGAAAGGGGGACTGGGACTATGGCGCGCCAATACGTAGGCATCTTAGACCTTCTCCCTAATAAACTAGATATCCCCTCTTGTATATATGTACATGTATAGAACTTTCTGAATCTGACAGTAGTCAAAAGAATTAAGGACAATCTCTTGAAGTCGGAAGAACTTAGTGACAGCGGGTTCCAATTATCTAAACTACTTTCCGCGGGTCAAGCCCAAAATAGGCTTAAAAATTAAGTGTAAAAGTGAGAATTTAACTTACAGTTTGATTGGTAGATGAATTGTCAACTAGTGAAAATCCCAAATTTCCGTTCTCGCATTTTTCCACCTGGAGCAAAAGTATTTCCTCCTTGTATTTGGCACCTCTCGTCTATTCAAGAAAATTAAAAGGAGAAATTTGGGTTAAAAACATGCAAAGCTTTAATTGTTTCAACATTATAAAAAGGGAGTTGTTTTGGACAACTGCATGGGTGGGTTATGGTATAGGTATGAAAAAAAAACGGTATATCAACAAACTATAGGGTCTGCACCCTGCACCCACACTAGTTAGGGCGCTGAATTTGTGGCATACGCAAAATAAAAACAGACGTCCCACGCGCGACTTTACCATAATAATGATAATACAGTTGGCAACGTTAAATCTTAGTCTGTTCTCTTTGTGTAAGTTCTACTAGACTTAATTTTGCCAACGATTTTGCGAGGCCTTTGCCGGGGCGAAAGAGAGCGTCAGACTGACGTGCGGGGTGACTTACGCGTTGGTTATCGCGTCGGGGTTCTTCAGGCTGCCTGGTGTCGGTGGCCAGGAAGCGTTTGTCGCTGACCAAGTGTCGAAAGACTACAATCTCCGCGTGCAGAGCGGATATTTGCGACAAGAGGGCGTCCTCCCTTTGGCCAAAAATGCTGGCGAAACGAGTCAGTTCCGATTCCAAATTTCCTATCTGTTCGTGCTGTATTTGCACCAATTTCTGGAGTGACTCGACGCAATTATGCTCCCTAGTCCTACCCCGATCTTCCACTGGAGGAAATGCGTCATCCTCTTCCTCTATGTCGGGAGGAGAGAATATGTCAATGGATGACGAAGAATAGACCCAATTGGTCTCGGAAATGCCGTCAGACTTCCGGTGTGCCCAACTATCGTTGTCGTATCCGGACCCTCGTTTGACGATATTGGTGTCCGAACGACTTTTGGGAGCGTGACAAGTAGAGGCGGAGGAGGTTCCCCCTTGGAAGATGGCGGCCACTTCCGAAACGGACATGGCACGTTGTCCCGTGTCCACGTCGGTGGAACTGGTACCAATGTCATCACCAACTCGACCGCCAAACATCATCCGTGTTTTGTCGTTAACCGGAGTTTCGGGCGCCATTTTACACACACGATTTAGATATCTTTAAAAAGCTATCCACTACCGGACATGCTTAATCATGTTCGCGCGCTAAATAAATTATCAATGACGTCACGCGCAAACTGGCTCCTTATGAAACTTTGTCCGATGGTTAGTGGCCTTAATTATAACTAAGTTTGCGCTAATTGGTAGCCACCAATGGCGTCACCAGCAAAACTTGCAAAAATAAACGCTAAATTCTGTAGTCGAGGCACCCCGCTTTTAAATTCCCTGGCCAGTGCACACTGTTCACTGTTTTTTCATGCTTCTGGAAGTCTGCTTTTTGTTGAGAGGGTAACTTTTTTCGACTTGTTTCTTTGGCGTAGCGAGACAGCAGCGTGTCAAAGGCGAAATTGCAGCGAGACGTGAGTGTGCCGCGTCGTGGCGGCCTCCCAATAACGACTGAACTCTTAGACTAGCCAGAGTACTCTTTCATTCTCTCTCTCTCTCCCCTGGAGGTGGGTAGGGAGAGGAGTGGAAAGAGACTGGAACAAGCTAAGCCAGCGCCGAACGGGAAACGCGGGCGGGGGAGGAAACGAGACACCGTTCGGTTCCATCCATTCGCCTCCCCCAGTCGACTTCAATGTCGTTTGAAAGCTGCATGGGGATGCCTACAGGCCAACAACCATTTCATCTAAGCGCTCTGCTCTTAGGGACAGCTGACATTGGTTAAGACAATGGTAACAGAACACTAGTCTTCGCTGCCAGGGGTCTTCACCCGCTAAATTCGAATCGCTACATTACCCGGGCCACTTTTCGTTGGTTGGTCAACCAAACTTTTAAACAACACTTTTAACAGAGATAAATTAAGGGTCCGAGTAAGAAGTAATGGTAATAAAGTATCTGACCCATCTGACAGATATGTTATATATTTCACCCAGGGACTAATAACCCTCATATTTCGCGTAATTCCTATAGTACTGTCAAAAGCACACCCATTACACCAAGTGACTAACCCCTCGAATTTTGGCTTGAAGGAATGACACAAAATAAATGGAGGCAAACACGACTTGTCGCCCGCTTCCGGTAAAAAGAAATTAGAAATGTCAAGGAAAATAAAATGTCCACCGGCACCGAGAATATCTCATAAGCCTTAGTGTGACGTCACCCATGCCCATGGTACCAAAGCTGCACCAAACCTGGCCGCCCACTGACAAAGCTAAGAGTTCGAAGAAATGAGATGGAAGGACCTTTGCTATCTCAGAAGCCATAGTGTGACGTCACCCATGCTATTTTTTTCCGTAGAACCAAAGCGGTACCAAACATGGCCGCCCACTGCCAAAGCTAAGCCCCTGACGTTTTACCTAGGCACTGACGTCACAACTGAGATAGCTCTATAGAGTGCTGTCAGAAGCGCCGGTGTGACGTCACCCATGCTGTTTTCCCATAAAGAAAAAACGGTAACTGTCATGGCCGCCCATTGCTAAAGGCAGACTCGTGACGTTTAACCTTGGATCTGACGTCACAACTGACAGCACTCTATACTTTGTTTCTTGGTAGAAATTAGAGAATGACAACTTTTGTTCGCAACACATCGCGGAGTCGCGGACATAAATGAATTGTAATAATAAGATTATATGACTTACTTTTTTCTCTCAGTGCCAAGGCTTCGTAACATTCTCAAATCTTGGCTCAAATATCAGTGTGTTTATAAATTCCAAACTAATTTTGCAAAAATATATTAATAAAAACCCCTTTTTATACTAAATAGATTAATTATATTATTCTCAATAAATTTTATCAAACATATCACTACCAAAAGCGATTTCGAGCAAAATATCACGCTCTCTCATAAAATCAAATTCCGTGTCCTGAAAATTTCGTCTGCTACAATTACTTACAGCTGAATGGCGTGTCGCTCATGTCACCCCAATTTATAAGGGCAAAGGCGATAAATCTGATCCAGTTAATTATCGTCCAATTAGTTTAACCTCCTCGATTTGTAAAGTACTCGAAAAGTGTATTAGACTGGCTATTTTGCGCCATGTCAGCCCCTATCTTAGCGAATACCAACACGGCTTTCTTAATAATAGATCAGTTGAAACAAATCTTTTATCAGCTATGCACGCGTGGCTACACGCCCTTGACGCTGGAAAACGGGTTGACATTGTTTACTTGGACATTGCGAAAGCATTCGACTCCGTCCCGCACTCCCGTCTCCTATCCAAACTTAAGTCCTATGGCCTCCATCATAATATTATCAGTTGGGTAGAAAGTTATCTACTTGGTAGGACTCAGGCTGTTAGGGTTGGTCAGACCTTGAGCGACTATCTCCCGGTCCTTAGTGGGGTTCCGCAAGGCAGTGTTTTAGGCCCTTTACTTTTTGTTTTATATATCAATGACTTGCCTAATTCTTTGTCCTCCTCCCCTCGGCTTTACGCAGATGATCTTAAACTTTACCGCGTGATTAACTCTTACCATGATGTGGCCCTTCTACAACAAGACCTACGGTCCCTTGAGGTTTGGTCAGCTCTTAACGGACTTAATTTCAATAGTGATAAATCTCAGGTCCTAGTTCTGCAGCGGTACCCCATTGACACTAATTCTCCCTCACCTTATTACCTTAACGGTAACAACATTACAAGAGTCAATGAATGTCGCGATCTAGGTCTAATCATTTCCCATAATCTTTCCTTTCGCTCTCATATTTTGAGAACCTGTGGGCGCGCAAATGGTCTTATATCTGTTATAAAGGCAAACTTCCCTGGTATTTCCCCTGCCACATTAACACGACTATTTCAATGTTATGTCCGTCCTGTACTTGAATTTGGCAGCCAGATTTGGAATCCTCATGCTAATCGGGATGTATCTGCGCTCGATAATGTCCTGGGAAGGGCTTCCCGTATTCCCCATTCTTTGCGAAACAAATCAAGAGAACTAAGACTCTCTGCATTAGGTTGGTCCCCCCTTTCCCTTCGTCGTTCTTACTTAGATCTAATTAGCCTTTTCAAAATTTTAAGCCTGCCCACCCAACCCTATTTTACTTTTCGCAATCATGGTAAGGGTACAAGGGGCCACAGTCGAATGCTTTTTCCCCGTCCTTCTCGAACTAACTTATTGCGCGACTCCTTTTTCCGACGCACTGTCCCTCTGTGGAATTCTCTTCCTGACCAGATAGTATCAGCCCCCTCAGTTAGTCAATTTAAATTTAAATTAAAATCCCATCTTCGCCTTTAATCCCTTAAGGAACACAAAAATGTCTCCCCTAGTCATTTATTTATTCATGGTGTTTTTATTTTTTGTACCTCATTTACTTGTACCTTTAATTATCAATTTGGAGCTGAATGGCCTTTCATGGCCCTAGCTCGACAACAAATAAACGGAGCAAAAAAAAAAAAAAAAGTCGGTTCTCCCGGTTTGTTCTAAGGCGCCATCTATACGCAAATAGTTCAACTAGCCCACAAAAATTAATCAGAATTCACATTAATTAATTAATATCGGAAATAATCACGAGAAAAAACAATACTTTTACATTTTTTATTTTTGTGTTTTTTTTTTAGTTTGTTTTTGAAAAAATATACAATTTTTTGTTTCTTCTTAAACTAACTAATTAATTATTCAATTATTTTTTTTTAATTATTAATTATGGAAGAGTTTTTTTTTCCCTAAAACGGTTTAAATAATATTTGGGTTCCTTCGGGGGAAAACTAAAAATTTAAAACTACGAGACACAAAATTTAGTTTTAAACAGGAAAACAAAACACACCCAAAAAAATATAATTTGAAATTTAAAGGAAAAAGACAAAAAAAAAAAAAAAAACATTATGATTAAAGGAAAGGGGGGAAGGGGCTAGCTAAATTGTTTTTTTTTTCTTTTTTTGTGATTATCAAAATCACAAATTATTTAATATCTACAAAGAAATTAAAATTCCCCAAAACGTTTTTTAACTTTTTTTTTTAGTTACACACTGTAGAATCACATATTTCGCAGTTGATCACAATTTAAGGGTTTTTTCCTTTTAATTTTAATGTTGAAATTAATTTAACTTCAATTAGGAACGAAGCGCGTTGTTAAAATAAAGAGGGACTCAAGTTTTAATTATTAAATAAATCATCGAAAAAATTTTAATTTTAACATCTGCCAAGAATTAACAGAACTCAATTCTAAGAGACAGACGTTAAAACTAATAAATTTAATTTTTAATTTATTATAATTAAAAATTAATGCGTCGAATCGGAATATTTGTTTTGTATTTTTTGTTTTTAATTATAAAAAGATTAAATTTAATTTCACCGCACCTATCACAGACATGACTAATAATAATAATAATAATAATAATAAAGAAACCCCCTCTCTCAGATTTAATTTTAATCGCGATTAAACCTCGAGTTAATTGGAAGAGAAATAAAAAAAAAATTTCAATATTTTTTTTTTCTTATAAAGGTACGTCCTATTATTCCTATATTATTATTAATTTTGTTTTATTTCTTTTTTAAATGACTAAATATAGAAAAATAATTTCTTTCCTTCATTTTAATTGCCATTTAATTAATTAAATTTTATAATCAAGATGTTTAGTCTTATCTGCGACCAAAATTTCAAATTCAAATTCCATGTCTCTCAAGTCAAGTCAAGTCAAGTCAAGTCAAAGAGAAAATGTTTTTCAATGGCAGTGAAATATTTCAGTTTTCAAAAATATTACCAAAAACGGATTTATGTACTAAGAACGTCGGATCGTACCTTTAGCCTCTAGTACCATCCTCGCATACTTTTATTGAGAAACTTCGTCTGCTTATATTTTGACTCCACCCACAAATTCGATCTCTAGAAGCATTGAGTTAAGAAAATTACCACTAGAGTGGCCTTTCATCCTCAAGGATGTAGACCGAAATGAACTCTATCACGCGCTTGTGTCGCCATCGTGGTGCAAAAAAGGGAACTAATAGAAAAGGCGGGAAATTTGACTAATTTCAAGAATATATGCAAAAGGCGGAAATTCAAAGTTCATTTTCGAGATGGCGACACCATCATTTGATAAACTTGGTGCCTGTCCGTCCGTCCCATTGCTTTAAAAGTTGTCCCCCGTTTCCCCAATAGGCAGCTTAACGCAAAGGCCACTCTAGTGGTAATTTTCTCAACTCAATGTCTAGATTAGTAGCTATATACAGAATTTGTGGGTGGAGTCAAAATATAAGCAGACGAATTTTCTCAATAAAAGTATGCGAGGATGAGGATGGGGAGTGAATTCGCTAACTCCGACGACGTTCTTATCCCATAAATCCGTTTTTGATATTACTAAATTAATAATAATAACCCAATTAGTATTACTAATTATTATTACCATAGTCTTTGAGGACCTTGGAAGCTTAGGACCGCTCAAGGAATATAATATATAATATATAAGCTAACAAAAATCCTTCCAAAGTTAACCGGGATGTGAAACTTTTTTTTTTTTTTCAAATTTAAAACGTTTTGGCAATACGACAAAGTTTTAACGCGCGCTCTTAACTTTTTTGTTTCCTTTATGTTAAATAATTTCTCTTTTAGTCTTCTCTAAAGCACCCGCTTATTTTTTAAAGAAAATTTAAAAGAAAAGAAAAATAATATGAAAAACTTACAAAACAAATGGAGTTCCGGTAAATTCAAACGGCGGTGCTACGAGCAGTTCTGAACCCAACTTTCTCCGCCATATGATCCAGAAAATTGGATATACCTCTGTTTTCGTTATTCCCACTACGATATTTGAAACCGATAGCTAAAGTATAAGCGTTGTAAAACAGTTTTCGAACTTCTTGTAAACGTTCTTGACGCGTATCGCGGACGTGCGTTGTTGACGCGTGATGAGAACATGAAAAACATTGAGGTTTTTCCAAAGTGAATTCACCCGAATCGTGACATCTTTGAAATAAATTAATTAATTAACCCAAAGACGCGTCGCGTTAAAGGGAGGGTGAAGTAGAAAATCAAGTGATTTTTTATCGATTCTTCTACTAATTATAAGACCAGTCTGCATAGTGAAACATTCAGGAAATACCGACTCCGAATGATTTTAAAATTCAAATTAGGTTCAGATTTTAAGGATAATTTTAAACAAGGACCTCCGACCGATCGAGTAACGCCCTGCCTTTTTATTAACAAAATTCTCGTGGCACGTTAAGTGTCGAATGAAATTTATCACGAGATTTGATAAAATTAGGCGCGCTACGTGACAATCGTGGCGCGAAACACAGAGCGTGCCACGAGAATTTTGTTAATAAAAAGGCAGGGCGTTACGCGATTGGTCGGAGGACCTTATTTAAAATTATCCTTAAAATCTGAACCTAATTTGAATTTTATAATCATTCGGAACTGGTATTTCCTGAATGTTTCACTATGCAAACTGGTCTTATAATTAGTAGAAGAATCGATAAAAAATCACTTGATTTTCTACTTCACCCTCCCTTTAACTTTAATGTTAAAAAGCAAGTTACGAATTAAATAAAACTTACAGTGAAACTTTACTATGCCCTGAATTGTGATTGAGCTCCAACGTTGGCGAACTAAGAGAACTCCTAGTTGACGATGAGCCTCGAATGCTACCCGTTCCTGATATGATTTGCCAACTAAATAAAAAGAAATTGCTTTTTTACGTTTAGGAGAGGAGTCGCGAATTAAAACTGGCGGCGGCGTTAAGCATTTACCTGCCACATCCAACGGAAGATGAACTTTCCGATCTTTGTCTTAGGCTATTAGGGACGGCAACGGGACTAGTGCTGCTAACATTGTTGATGACGGCTCCCCCTGTTAAATTGGAAGCCGGTGACAGATTCCTCGAGGTGGGCGAACAATTTGAGGAGGAACTGGAGGAAGATAGGGCGGCCATATTGGCCACAGCTCGAGGTGAAATGGCTGCTGGAACGGGGGACGATTTCTTCTTGACAATGGGAGGCGGCGGTGATTCATTCCCATTGTTAAAAGTTTTTGCACTCGCGTCACTGCTACTACTATTTGTTAAAGTCGGTGGCGTTCCCGGTGTCACCGCTACACCATTTGATTCAAAGCTTTCACCAATTTTCACAGAAGTTTGAGAGTTTTGTTGAAAAGAATGATTAGACGCCCATGAAAAGTTTCTGACTGAATTTGAAGAAACATTCCTGAAAATAAATTCACGTACTCGTAATTTAATTAAATTGAAATTAAACTAATTTAGGCCTAAATAAAAACAGGAAATTAAACTAATTTAGGTCTTAATAAAAACAGGAAATCAAACTAATTTAGGTCTTAATAAAAACAGGAAATTGGTCTAATTTAGGCCTTAACAACAACAGGAAATCGGTCTAATTTAGGCCTAAACAACAACAGGAAATTGGTCTAATTTAGGCCTAAACAACAACAGGAAATTGGTCTAATTTAGGCCTAAACAACAACAACAGGAAATCGGTCTAATTTAGGCCTAAACAACAACAGGAAATCGGTCTAATTTAGGCCTAAACAACAACAGGAAATCGGTCTAATTTAGGCCTAAACAACAACAGGAAATCGGTCTAATTTAGGCCTAAACAACAACAGGAAATCGGTCTAATTTAGGCCTAAACAACAACAGGAAATCGGTCTAATTTAGGCCTAAACAACAACAGGAAATCGGTCTAATTTAGGCCTAAACAACAACAGGAAATCGGTCTAATTTAGGCCTAAACAACAACAGGAAATCGGTCTAATTTAGGCCTAAACA
Organism: Phalangium opilio; assembly: GCA_019434445.1. Taxonomy (NCBI): domain Eukaryota; kingdom Metazoa; phylum Arthropoda; class Arachnida; order Opiliones; family Phalangiidae; genus Phalangium; species Phalangium opilio. Next base: position 28,711 of record JAEQBA010000576.1, read on the forward strand.
ACAACAGGAAATCGGTCTAATTTAGGCCTAAACAACAACAGGAAATTGGTCTAATTTAGGCCTAAACAACAACAGGAAATTGGTCTAATTTAGGCCTAAACAACAACAACAGGAAATCGGTCTAATTTAGGCCTAAACAACAACAGGAAATTGGTCTAATTTAGGCCTAAACAACAACAACAGGAAATCGGTCTAATTTAGGCCTAAACAAAAACAGGAAATCGGTCTAATTTAGGCCTAAACAACAACAGGAAATCGGTCTAATTTAGGCCTAAACAACAACAGGAAATCGGTCTAATTTAGGCCTAAACAACAACAGGAAATCGGTCTAATTTAGGCCTAAACAACAACAGGAAATCGGTCTAATTTAGGCCTAAACAACAACAGGAAATCGGTCTAATTTAGGCCTAAACAACAACAGGAAATTGGTCTAATTTAGGCCTAAACAACAACAGGAAATTGGTCTAATTTAGGCCTAAACAACAACAACAGGAAATCGGTCTAATTTAGGCCTAAACAACAACAGGAAATCGGTCTAATTTAGGCCTAAACAACAACAACAGGAAATCGGTCTAATTTAGGCCTAAACAACAACAGGAAATCGGTCTAATTTAGGCCTAAACAACAACAGGAAATCGGTCTAATTTAGGCCTAAACAACAACAGGAAATCGGTCTAATTTAGGCCTAAACAACAACAGGAAATCGGTCTAATTTAGGCCTAAACAACAACAGGAAATCGGTCTAATTTAGGCCTAAACAACAACAGGAAATCGGTCTAATTTAGGCCTAAACAACAACAGGAAATCGGTCTAATTTAGGCCTAAACAACAACAGGAAATCGGTCTAATTTAGGCCTAAACAACAACAGGAAATTGGTCTAATTTAGGCCTAAACAACAACAGGAAATTGGTCTAATTTAGGCCTAAACAACAACAACAGGAAATCGGTCTAATTTAGGCCTAAACAAAAACAGGAAATCGGTCTAATTTAGGCCTAAACAACAACAGGAAATCGGTCTAATTTAGGCCTAAACAACAACAGGAAATCGGTCTAATTTAGGCCTAAACAACAACAGGAAATCGGTCTAATTTAGGCCTAAACAACAACAGGAAATCGGTCTAATTTAGGCCTAAACAACAACAGGAAATCGGTCTAATTTAGGCCTAAACAACAACAGGAAATCGGTCTAATTTAGGCCTAAACAACAACAGGAAATCGGTCTAATTTAGGCCTAAACAACAACAGGAAATCGGTCTAATTTAGGCCTAAACAACAACAGGAAATCGGTCTAATTTAGGCCTAAACAACAACAGGAAATCGGTCTAATTTAGGCCTAAACAACAACAGGAAATTGGTCTAATTTAGGCCTAAACAACAACAGGAAATTGGTCTAATTTAGGCCTAAACAACAACAACAGGAAATCGGTCTAATTTAGGCCTAAACAACAACAGGAAATTGGTCTAATTTAGGCCTAAACAACAACAACAGGAAATCGGTCTAATTTAGGCCTAAACAAAAACAGGAAATCGGTCTAATTTAGGCCTAAACAACAACAGGAAATCGGTCTAATTTAGGCCTAAACAACAACAGGAAATCGGTCTAATTTAGGCCTAAACAACAACAGGAAATCGGTCTAATTTAGGCCTAAACAACAACAGGAAATCGGTCTAATTTAGGCCTAAACAACAACAGGAAATCGGTCTAATTTAGGCCTAAACAACAACAGGAAATTGGTCTAATTTAGGCCTAAACAACAACAGGAAATTGGTCTAATTTAGGCCTAAACAACAACAACAGGAAATCGGTCTAATTTAGGCCTAAACAACAACAGGAAATCGGTCTAATTTAGGCCTAAACAACAACAACAGGAAATCGGTCTAATTTAGGCCTAAACAACAACAGGAAATCGGTCTAATTTAGGCCTAAACAACAACAGGAAATCGGTCTAATTTAGGCCTAAACAACAACAGGAAATCGGTCTAATTTAGGCCTAAACAACAACAGGAAATCGGTCTAATTTAGGCCTAAACAACAACAGGAAATCGGTCTAATTTAGGCCTAAACAACAACAGGAAATCGGTCTAATTTAGGCCTAAACAACAACAGGAAATCGGTCTAATTTAGGCCTAAACAACAACAGGAAATCGGTCTAATTTAGGCCTAAACAACAACAGGAAATTGGTCTAATTTAGGCCTAAACAACAACAGGAAATTGGTCTAATTTAGGCCTAAACAACAACAACAGGAAATCGGTCTAATTTAGGCCTAAACAAAAACAGGAAATCGGTCTAATTTAGGCCTAAACAACAACAGGAAATCGGTCTAATTTAGGCCTAAACAACAACAGGAAATCGGTCTAATTTAGGCCTAAACAACAACAGGAAATCGGTCTAATTTAGGCCTAAACAACAACAGGAAATCGGTCTAATTTAGGCCTAAACAACAACAGGAAATCGGTCTAATTTAGGCCTAAACAACAACAGGAAATCGGTCTAATTTAGGCCTAAACAACAACAGGAAATCGGTCTAATTTAGGCCTAAACAACAACAGGAAATCGGTCTAATTTAGGCCTAAACAACAACAGGAAATCGGTCTAATTTAGGCCTAAACAACAACAGGAAATCGGTCTAATTTAGGCCTAAACAACAACAGGAAATTGGTCTAATTTAGGCCTAAACAACAACAGGAAATTGGTCTAATTTAGGCCTAAACAACAACAACAGGAAATCGGTCTAATTTAGGCCTAAACAAAAACAGGAAATTGGTCTAATTTAGGCCTAAACAACAACAGGAAATCGGTCTAATTTAGGCCTAAATAAAAACAGGAAATTGGTCTAATTTAGGCCTAAACAAAAACAGGAAATTGGTCTAATTTAGGCCTAAACAACAACAGGAAATTGGTCTAATTTAGGCCTAAACAACAACAGGAAATCGGTCTAATTTAGGCCTAAACAACAACAGGAAATCGGTCTAATTTAGGCCTAAACAACAACAGGAAATCGGTCTAATTTAGGCCTAAACAACAACAGGAAATCGGTCTAATTTAGGCCTAAACAACAACAGGAAATCGGTATAATTTAGGCCTAAACAACAACAGGAAATCGGTCTAATTTAGGCCTAAACAACAACAGGAAATCGGTCTAATTTAGGCCTAAACAACAACAGGAAATCGGTCTAATTTAGGCCTAAACAACAACAGGAAATCGGTCTAATTTAGGCCTAAACAACAACAGGAAATCGGTCTAATTTAGGCCTAAACAACAACAGGAAATCGGTCTAATTTAGGCCTAAACAACAACAGGAAATCGGTCTAATTTAGGCCTAAACAACAACAGGAAATTGGTCTAATTTAGGCCTAAACAACAACAGGAAATTGGTCTAATTTAGGCCTAAACAACAACAACAGGAAATCGGTCTAATTTAGGCCTAAACAACAACAGGAAATCGGTCTAATTTAGGCCTAAACAACAACAGGAAATCGGTCTAATTTAGGCCTAAACAACAACAGGAAATCGGTCTAATTTAGGCCTAAACAACAACAGGAAATCGGTCTAATTTAGGCCTAAACAACAACAGGAAATCGGTCTAATTTAGGCCTAAACAACAACAGGAAATCGGTCTAATTTAGGCCTAAACAACAACAGGAAATCGGTCTAATTTAGGCCTAAACAACAACAGGAAATCGGTCTAATTTAGGCCTAAACAACAACAGGAAATCGGTCTAATTTAGGCCTAAACAACAACAGGAAATCGGTCTAATTTAGGCCTAAACAACAACAGGAAATCGGTCTAATTTAGGCCTAAACAACAACAGGAAATCGGTCTAATTTAGGCCTAAACAACAACAGGAAATCGGTCTAATTTAGGCCTAAACAACAACAGGAAATCGGTCTAATTTAGGCCTAAACAACAACAGGAAATCGGTCTAATTTAGGCCTAAACAACAACAGGAAATTGGTCTAATTTAGGCCTAAACAACAACAGGAAATTGGTCTAATTTAGGCCTAAACAACAACAACAGGAAATCGGTCTAATTTAGGCCTAAACAAAAACAGGAAATTGGTCTAATTTAGGCCTAAATAAAAACAGGAAATTGGTCTAATTTAGGCCTTAATAACAGAAAGGAAATTAAACTAATTTAGACCTAAAATAAAAAAAAGGAAATGAAAACCAAAAAAATGGGTCAAAAATCTCAAAATCAAATAGGCCTAAATTATACAATAAACTTCCCAAACGAATTTAAAGAAACATTCCTGAAATAAAATTAATAACTCTGGCTTTAAATTAAAAACGAATCCCACCTCCAAAAAAACAATTTAAAAAAAAAAAAACCCCCGTTAGACTTACCCATTGGTAGCAATTAATGATACATCATCCCAAATATCGCTATGAGCACTTGAAGAACAATTTGTGGTGCCACCATGAATGGGAACAGCGCAAACGGTATTGGTGGAGAAAACCATTGGCGGATTATTATCTTGACTACGACTGCTAATGGAACTGCAACTGCTATTTAAACTGGTATCACTCCCCCTAATTTTTAAACAGTCTCCATCCAATAATATTCCATCTAATTGACAATCAGAACCCGTTCTAGCACTACGAATGCTTATCCTAACAATCAATCAATTAATTAAGTTAATTAGTGTTAATTAAAGGGAGGGTGAAGTAAAAAATCAAGTGATTTTTTATCGATTTTTCTACTAATTACAAGACTAGTCTGCATAGTGTAACATTCAGGAAATACCAGCTCCGAATGATTTTAAAATTCAAATTAGGTTCAGATTTTAAGGATAATTTTAAAGAAGCCCCTCCGACCAATCGCGTAACGCCCTGCCTTTTTATTAACAAAATTCTCGTGGCACGTTCCGTGTCGAATGAAATTTATCACGAGATGTGATAAAATTCGCACGCGACGTGATAATCATGGCGCGAGACACGGAACGTGCCACGAGAATTTTGTTAATAAAAAGGCAGGGCGTTACGCGATTGGTCGGAGGGGCTTCTTTAAAATTATCCTTAAAATCTGAACCTAATTTGAATTTTAAAATCATTCGGAACTGGTATTTCCTGAATGTTTCACTATGCAGCAGACTGGTCTTATAATTAGAAGAAGAATCGATAAAAAATCACTTGATTTTCTACTTCACCCTCCCTTTAATTAAGTTACATTATAAACGCGGGCTTACAAATTATGAGCGGAGAATTCCTCAGAGACTAAATATTTCAGGAAATAAAAACAGAAGAAAAATATTTCTTCCCCTTTGCTAAGACGATCTGTCAAATCGTGTCTGCAAACATTGCATTGGCTTAACGTTAACTGAGATCCAAATTCAAAAGAATCCTCGTTCATTCTTACCCAAATAAGTACCAATCATAGGCAATCGTTAAAAATACAATTTCAACAGCTGAAAGAGAGGCGTGAGCTTTTCCATCAGCCCATAAGGACAGCCTTAAGAGACTAACAAAAAGAGGCGTTCTGTCCCATCCAGAGATACAATGGACCAACAATCCCGATGTCCCTTCTAAGATGTACTTTAACTGAAGTTTCAAGTAGTTTTGAGTCAATCTGACTAGGTCCCAAGACTGAAATAAATTATTACCATGGATGAAGGATGCGCGTGAGGAAATTTGTTTTCACTCTACAGGATAGGCAACTCCCTATCTCGGGCGACAGAATATTCTGTATACACTCTGTTACAATATCGGTTGTCAGCACGCGCAAAGCTAGGTTTCTATGTAACGTAGCTTTGTACGTGCTGTCAAGAGACAAAAAACTTCAGGATCTTCAGGATTTAAAATATCCGCGAGTTTTTTAGCTCGAGTGCACGGACCTCTAGGCCTTAGTTTCAAATACGTGTGAAATTACCTACAGCCTACTACACGTATTTGAAACTAGGCCTAGAGGTCCGTGCACTCGAGCTAAAAAACTCGCGGATATTTTAAAACCTGGAGATCCTGAAGTTTTTCGTCTCTTGACATAGAGAAATAGCTTTGCGCGTGCTGACAACCGACGTTGTAACAGAGTATATACAGAATAAGCTGTCGTTCGAGATAGGGAGTTGCCGATCCTATAGCGTGAAAACAAATTTCCTCACGCGCATCCTTCAACCATGTTATTACCTTTATTGAAATAAAAAGTCACAAATAAATAAAGTAAAATAAAATAGCAAACCTTGTAACTGTCCCATTCAATGTCCAGTTGAGCGGTAACAGAATCGGAAGGGACACCAATTTTGGCATCAACAAAGGCTTGATTCCAATCAAAGACTAGGTCTTCCGCATTGTAACCATTATCCCTATAATCCCGAAAAAATTCACATCCTGGATAAGGTAGAGATAAAATTGTGAATTCTCCATAACGGTTCTCTTTATCAACTTTTTCGGATGATGTTACGCTGAAATTAAAAAAAAAAAAAAAAAACAGGTTTAACTTTATGGAAGACCCCCTAAAAAAACCAAGAACACGTTTGGGATAAAAGCAGAGCCAAAGGCTGGACGGTTTACTTTTACCACGGGGGTCATTCATAAATATCGAAAATTTTCTTACTTCATTCCAAATTTGACTTTTTTCTTTTCAACCATTAAATCGCATATATAGCCAACTGAAAGGGCTTTTAAAAGTCGAATATCTTGCATACGAACTTTGGTAAATAATTGCCATTCACTTTAACAGCACAAAAATGCAATTAAAAACCAAAATTAAACAATTTACAATTGTTAATTTTATTTACTTTGAAGATTGAGCAATTTCAATTTCTTTCACGTCTTTCTCTTCATCTCCAACCTCTGTATTTCCAGCGAATAGAAAATCATAACCAGAACGTCCATAAATTTCTGGTCCTCCAGAAAGTGTCGCTGATCGGCAAATATACTTTCCATCACATAATATTACTGGTATTGGAAATCTGGCTCGACATCTAGCAACACGAGCTTTAACCATCAATTCTCTAAGTTTTGTAGAGTCGCAAAATGAATCTACCACCAAATTACTGGTTCTGAATTACGGATATAATCAGAAATTAACTTTTAATTACTCTAAAACAGTTGTAATAAAAAACTTGTATAAAATAAATAAAATAACCTTTCTGAGGGGTCATGTTCAAAACAGGTACAAACTGTGTGTTGAGGGATTATTAATTCAGAGGGATATGTACTAACGAGTTCCCCAGCTTGATTACTTATGACCTAAAAACGTAAATTAATTAGGCCTAACTACTTTAAAGGAAAAGTGCAGGTAACACAACATTATACCTTAAAAGAAGGACCTTTTTCTATATATAAAAGGAAAATATTAAATTATCTCTTACTAACAAATTAATTAGAACTTAATTAGTTTTAAAAACGAGGACTAATACGCCATCCGCCATTGGTTTAGTGGCGTCTGCTAGCCTGAACCCCTTACTCAAATGGGATTGGTTGAATTCTCACAGGCTGAGAGGTAAGGGTAAGTGATTCGATTGAGCAGACGCCACTAAACGAGGCCTCCATTGGTGTAGTGGCGTCTGCTAGCCAAAACCTCTTATAGCGTTTTCCTTTGGGTCCTCGCGGAGCGCTCCCATGGAGGAATAAAACTAGGAGATCCTATTCTTCAAAAACAGTCTTTAACGAAGCTGGAAACTACTACTACCATTTTTATTGCTCCTTGGGAGCGCTCCGCGAGGACCCAAAGGAAAACGCTATAACCTCTAAGCCTGTGAGAATTCAACCAATCCTATAGGGGTAAGAGGTTCAGGCTAGCAGACGCCACTAAACCAATGCTGGCACAGTAGTCCTCGTATTTAAGACTAATTAAATGCTAATGGTTTTGTAATAAGAGATGATTTTTTTAATTTATTTTATTTAGAAAAAAGCCATTCTTTTAAGGTATAATGTTATGTTACATGAACCTTTCCTGTAACTAATATAAATCAATAGTAGATTAATTCATACACTATATTTGTAATCCTTTGCAAAGAGATCCTTACACTTCCTTAAAATTTCTTCATCCTAAAAACAATAAGCCAGAAATATATTTCCAGAGTGACCTACCTATTCTAATCTAAAATCCTTCCTTGTTAAGCTTATTTATATTTAAGGATATTAAAAGATTGCAATGAAAATAATATTAAGATCAGTCATTCATTATCACGAAACTGAGATTGGAGAGTTTTTAGAAAACAAGTCATGGTTTCCAGATAAAAGAAAAATTAACTACTCTATCATAATGTGATAAGAATTTAATGACGTTTTTTCATTCAATATCTGAATGTGTGTATTTATAAATGATACCATAAATATAGTGATAGGCGCCGCTTTGATAGTGAAAAATAACTGAATTCTAGGTATTAGTTAGATATTTTGTTTAAACTAAATTAATTAAATTGTCATAATTAGGAGCTAAAAAATGACTTTTTTTTATGAAAACCACATGCAAGTTGGTCATCAATCTGAGGCTAACCAGCAATTCTTTATTATTACGATTAAAAGAAATTATACAATAAATAATCATTTACAAGCATGGTCTTCCTTAGGAAACACACAGTACATCAGCCTGGCCAGCTGCTAAGGTTAAGGCTTATAAATTACCTGCAAGCCTGCCTGCAACAGCCCATGGACATGCTTATTTTAGTGGTCAAGTTACAGTTCACAGGTGAAACCGAGGCTTAACTCAGGGTTGAAAAATAATGTAACTAACTCTTTTGAATTGTTAAAACTGAATGATTTAATGACTTCTTTTTGTTCATTTTCTCAAAGCCAAGGCGTAATGAATCGTATTTTTGAAGGGAAAGATATAGAAAAAAAAAATAGTGGGCTTTCTTACTTTACTATCAGTGTCCCCAATACGAAAGGCGCTTTTCGCGAATTTTTCTAAGAGATGCCTGACGTCTTCGGCGTTGACCGTTTCCATCGTATTGTTAATGAGGACCGTATGATTAGGATTAAATTACTTCAAATTAACCCTAATCATTGTTAAAAACGCCGGCACAAACCCCGAAAAAACACGCTACGTATTTGGAAAACGTCCGTACCTAGTAGACCAGAATCCGCCATCTTGAACGTCACCGGATCACGTGGCGTCTGATTGGCGGAAATTGGCGCGAAAGTTACATCAAGGTGGCGCTGAAGAAATGTCCATATTTGAAATTAAGTCATTTTTCCACGGAGTAATTTTATTGGAGTGAGCATTAGGATCAAGATAAAAGTGCCTTACATGGTAGCTATAACATCTATAATATTGCTCCATGGTGGCAGATGCCAATTTCTTTGGTCCCTGACAAACAAGAAATAAATAGATTATTTTGATTTTATTCAAGTGGAGTAAAAATAATTTCTTAATCGTTCCTTTTAGAGTAGTTGGATGATCGATAACTTTGAAATTAGTACTCTAAGGTGTAATTACTTATTAAAAGCTGAAACCTGTTGACTAAAGGCTAAACAATAGTAAACATTAGATGGCAGGAAGGAATATGAATGTAAGGAAATTATTAAAACAATATTATTGACTAATTGTTTCTATTTAATACATTAATTAATTAATTTTCTAATTATTAAGAATGATAAAATGCCATCGATGTGTCTGAATCCAAATGACATCACTCTATTGTCATCTAAAATTGATTTGCATAAAATTGAATTTCTTAGACGCCATCTTGATGCCTTTCTTACATTTTATGAAGAACAGGTACTACGTGACGTCTACTTGGCAACTTAAATGTCGTTAAATTTAACATTATAGATTATTTAACTAATATTTTAGGGCAAAACCTTCTGGTTAAGGTACTTGATATCATTCAGGGAATACTTATATGAATATATATTAGTGGAAAATGGGGTAAATCCTAATTAAAAATAAAGAGTTAAGTTAAAATTAACACTTAATTTCTCGGCGTAATGTTCCAGTCTAGGAACAAATTATGTAAGCATTATATCGCTTATATTTGTGACGAAGCCTTTTTTATGCTTCATAAAGAATTGGTAGAATGTTCGAAAACTAAGAAAGTGAAAAAGTTTTTATTTGACCTGACCATCGTTGTTGCATTATATATTTCTTATCCTAACATCTGTCAAATTAATCTAAGTATAATAAATTAATTTAATTTAATTACAATTAAATTAACCTAATATTAAAGCTGGAAATGAAATACTTTTTTTTTATATATAGATAAAAGTCCTTTTAATCGCAGTGAAAATAAGTACGTTAGTTAAGAGTGACCTTAAAGGGAGGGTGAAGTAGAAAATCAAGTGATTTTTTATCGATTCTTCTACTAATCATAAGACCAGTCTGCATAGTCAAACATTCAGGAAATACTTCCGAATGATTTTAAAATTCAAATTAGGTTCAGATTTTAAGGATAATTTTAAATAAGGACCTCCGACCAATCGCGTAACGCCCTGCCTTTATATTAACAAAATTCTCGTGGCACGTTCTGTGTTGAATGAAATTTATCATGAGATTTGATAAAATTAGGCGCTCGACGTGACAATCATGGCGCGAGACATGGAACGTGCCACGATAATTTTGTTAATAAAAAGGCTGGGCGTTACGCGATTGGTCTGAGGGGCTTCTTTAAAATTATCCTTAAAATCTGAACCTAATTTGAATTTTAAAATCATTCGGAACTGGTATTTCCTGAATGTTTCACTATGCAGACTGGTCTTACAATTTGTAGAAGAATCGATAAAAAATCACTTGATTTTCCACTTCACCCTCCCTTTAATGAGGGATTAATTAAATTTAAAATATATTAATTTAATTACAGGAGTGCCTTAAATAGAATATTAGGTTTTAGTACTAAGAATCCCCATCCTACATATAAAGTAATTTAATTAATATAGTTTTATTTTAGCAATATTTAAAATAATTCAATTTCACTTTAGCGTTTTTGCGACGCTTTTGTTGCTCCGATATTTATAATTTTAAGCGGAAATTTATATAATATGATGCAACATTGGAAGACTGAGAAGACAAACTCTTCTACTAACGTATCCTCCAATTATCATTGGATTTGCCCTTTGGAATGGTCAAGGAAATCGTTTAAACCCAATAGATTCGAACGTTACATTACTTGTTTTTACGGCGATAATTTGGAGTTAGAATTAGGTTTCCCCGATGCCGCCTCCAAAGTTTTAAATTTCCCTGATCGTGCCAAGGAACCAAAATCAGAGTTTATCGATAAGAATTACCCAGTTTTGAATTGCGATTGTGTTAACGATATGCACATCGTTAATGCCTTTAAAAGATGTAATGATAAATTTCTAAATAGTACGTTAATCAGTTACGTAATACGTTAATTTAATTGCACTTAAAATTTAGGTGTCGTTTTTAAAAATGAAGGTATCAAAGGTCAGCGACCTTGTCTTCATACGGATGAAGATATTAATAATATAGAATACGTCACTGGAATTGATTCTCAGATTGTAATTAAATTTAGTTTAATTTAATTTAATTAGAAGGGTTTTAATTTGAATACACTTATATTTAGGACGATTTATTATTAAAATTAGTTGACATTAATTGCCCAGTTTGTCACGAAGAAGCTAAAAAAAGCCTCGTAAATTTATCATCATCCCTAATATTTTAAATATTTCCAAAAATTAACTTAATTAAAGTTAATTTCTTTAGTTATTTAAATTGGCGGAGAATCAATTTAAAGAAGAGGAGACTCAATTTAAAAAGGAGGAGACTAAAATTAAAGAAGAAGAGAAAGATTTGAAGCCAAAGAGTAAAAAAAACAAGAAGAAAAAACCGAAAGCTGCGGCAGTTGCCTCCGAGTTAGAGGGCGCCGTTGGATTTCAAAAAGACATTGCTAAAATCATGGAAAATATTGAAGTACACGTTAAAGTCACCGGTAACAAAGACAGAGTGTTTCGCGCAACTTCAATATAATTTCCAGGGGTGTGCGAGTACTCGGTTCGAGTATCGAGCCGAGTACTCGACTCGATACTCGATAACAACACATTGAGATACTCGAGACAGATTCGAGTAGCTTTTTAACATTTTAAATACTCAACAAATACTCGAGTCCGAGGCTTACAACTATAGCAGACGATGAGTTCATGAGCATTTATTTTGAAATCACCTGTTCAAGGTTTAATTGATCACTAACAATCTTTTTGAACTAGTTGGATATTAGATAATTGAAAATCTTCGTTATTTTCAAGGAATTTACAAAATTGCTACTCGACAAGTCAATATTTGAGACTCGATAATTACTCGAAAGAACAAACAAAATTTGACTTATCTAAATACTCGATACTCGAAAGTATTTTTGAGACTCGGCTCGATACTCGATAAGAAATTAATTTTGATACTCGGACTCGGCTCGAAACCGAAAAAAATGGGACTCGCACACCACTGATAATTTCTCAGTTTAATTTTTATCTTATTTCCATCACAGATCCCGAAGAAACGGACCTTATGCGCAAAACTAGTGATAATATGTTAAAAGAGCCCGTGAAAGGCACTGAAAAACTCATTTCACCTACTAAATTTGAAAACGTACCTGCGCAACGTGATAAGGCTTTGAGCCAATCGCTCTCACCAATTGAATATGAGTTTCAGATACCTTTTACTGTAAGAACATGTTGGAATTGCCGTAAAAGCAAAGAAAATGGCATCAAGTTGAAGAAATGCGCTTTGTGCGTTGCGGAAAAAGTTACTAAGATTAGATATTACTGCGGAAGAGAATGCCAGGGTTAGATTAATAATTAATTAATAAATAATGAACTTATTTAAAAGATAATGTGCATCCATTTTCAGGCGAAGATTGGTTGAAATGTCACAAAGACGAACACGAAACAAACTTATTGCCAAAGAGTTCCTTTTAAGTTACTTGTTTGTTTGTAGAAAAACATGACAATATTTTTTACTATTATTTTTGTAAAAAAATATCACTCAATAAATTTTGACAACCGATGCTTAGTAAATTTTTGGTGTATATTTTTTCTTTCTAAGAAGTCTTAATTAAAAGTTAATTACAATCAATAATATTGGGCTTAAATTTAATTATTTTTTTAGTAAATCTTTAAAACTGGGATATTTAAAGAGATTAAATACTGTTAGAGAAACTTTGGTTGGTTAAATATGGAATTTTATCAGTGATAAATTATAAAATCAAAAATTTATTTTATTTACCCTTAGGGCAAGGGTTAAAGTTAAGCCTTGGAGCTGAATTTCAAGAAACCTATTAGGCGGTTAGGCCTAAAAATAAGCCTTGGCTGGAACTTAGTTCAAGAAAAGTATTAGGCGGTTAGGCCTAAAAATAAGCCTTGGAACTTAATTCAAGAAAAGTATTAGAGGGTTAGGCGTAAAATTAAGCCTTGGAACTGAATGAAAGTTCTCTCTGGTTCAAGACAAGTATTAGGCGGTTAGGCCTAAAGTTAAGCCTTGGAACTGAATTCAAGACAAGTATTAGAGGGTTAGGCGTAAAATTAAGCCTTGGAACTGAATTCAAGACAAGTATTAGAGGGTTAGGCGTAAAATTAAGCCTTGGAACTTAATTCAAGAATTAGAAAAGTATTAGGGGGTTAGGCCTAAAATTAAGCCTTGGAACTGAATTCAAGACAAGTATTAGGGGGTTAGGCCTAAAAATAAGCCTTGGAACTTAATTCAAGAAAAGTATTAGGCGGTTAGGCCTAAAAATAAGCCTTGGAACTGAATTCAAGACAAGTATTAGAGGGTTAGGCCTAAAATTAAGCCTTGGAACTGAATTCCAGAAAAGTATTAGGCGGTTAGGCATAAAGTTAAGCCTAAATTGCAAGGGTTAGGTTAGGACTAAAAATTATTTCAAGGATTGTCAAATTTTGACTATCAACACTAATTATCGTTAAAATTATTTCGTGTAATCTTATTATTAATAAAAATATAAAAAAACAAGGCACAAATGATACACTAGTAATAATAACCAGAATAAACAAATTAAATTAAATTAAAAATTAATCTCAAATTATGACTCTCTAAATCTATTTAAACATATATTAATTAATTAAAGATATTTCTTGGGGGTTCTATGAGCAATCAAAAGGGCAATACTTCAATGCCCCACCACTTATCGAGTATTTTCAACTATAACATTTTCATATCGCAAAAAGGAAGCCAAAAAAACCGCGCGAATTAAATTTTAATGCAAAATTAACTAATTCTATATCTATCATAATTAGGCTTAATTTTTTTGGCTCCAAATAAAGTTCCTTTAAATTTTAAATCACGCTTTAATATGCTAATTTAATTTTTTTAAATATTTGCATAAGAAAAAAAAATAAAAAAAAAATAATAAAAATCAAACGTGAATATTTTTAGAAATTAATATTAAGAAACAATTAACACACCTGTTTTAATTAATTAAATTTCAGTCCGATAGCGTTTCTCCGTTTGAATCGGATGAAGTCGAATCATCTTTCGATAAGGATTTAACGTTAGAGATTGTTTTTCCATCAGAAAGAAGAACTGAAGAATCTTCACCCAAAACGGAGCACAATTCTTTTAAACGACTTTCCATTTGAGGAACGCCCGTTAATTGAGTTTCCAAACGTTCTTTTTCCTCGCGTAATGATAAACGAGTCGAAGTGTCCAATGGTTCCAAACGCCAACCTCCTTCACCGTCAAATTGCAGCAAATGCGTATGGAACTTCCTGTTACGAAGAAAATTAATTAAAGCTTGTAAAAGCTAAGATTGAATTGATGATTAACTCGACAACGTACCATAAAGATGGTCGATGCGTAATGGTCATTAACGAGATACCAAAATCCTTAGCGGCTTGGTACATTTGGGCTTCTACATCGATAGAAACCGCGCTGGTACATTCGTCAAGAAGGGCGAACTCGGGTCTATCAAGTTAAGCGATAAAGGGTTAAATATTTAGTCCCGACCTTCCAACGTTTTAAATTCCACGAAAATACAAGGATTTCTTGACTTACTTGTGGTAAAACAATCGAGCCATTCCCATTCTCTGTTTCTCTCCTCCTGACAGGACATCCTTCCAATCGCCAGTGGCATCCATACTGCCTTCCCGCAAGACAATGTGTCCCAGATGAACGATAGACAGAATACTTTCCAAATCTTCATCAGTTAAAGATTTGGATCTCATTTGTTCCAGTGTGTCAGGATAAATGATTTGGTCTCTCAATGTACCCAGGGACATGTAAGGTCGTTGAGGGATATAAAACATGCGACTAGGATGAGGTCGTTCCATGTACCCAGCGTAACAAGGCCATAAACCACTTAAAATTCGGAACAGTGAACTTTTACCGCAACCATTTGGACCGGTGATCAACAAGTGCATGTTGCGATTGATCTAATTAAAAATAGGTAAGAATTTTTTTTTTGTACAGTTCACTAGACTTCTGATCGTTGACATTGTAGCGTAACATCGGAAACTATTCATTTTCAACAACTTCTGCTCTGTTTTTGCAAAAGTATATAGATATAAAAACAAAAAGTACACTTCATTAACAACTCCCCGCGTTTGGCTGTAGACGACATGTAAACTGATAAGCAAAATACCCTCCGCTTAACCGCCTACAGGAACTAAGAAATCAGACAAGAGCTCCTTGACGTCATAGGTTTATAGGAAGTAGTACATGATGCTGGCGACCCAAATGTAATTTTTGGTACCAGAGCTAGCATCTGCTACTTTATGATCCTATTCACGGTCTGGAAGGTAATCATACGCAGAGGGGGTCGACACCGAGGGGGTAGACACCGAGGGGGTAGACACTTGAGAACTCAGGTGTACAATATGTCTTGAACTCAATGTACTGTCAAAGCTGAACTGTGAGTTCCGAAGGTTTTGAACTCAATGCACTGTCAAAGCTGAACTCTTTTGAACTCAGGTGTACACCAGAGATCCAGAGCGTCTACCCCCTCGGTCGACACTATTCTGGGATAAAGGAGGGCTTCTCATATTACAAGGCGCGAGCACGTTTCAACGGAGTGTACTTTTTATTTTTATATCTATATACTTTTGTTTTTTTGTAAGAATTCAGGCAAGTTTCAAGTTCAATGCGAACAGACATAAAATTTTCAGAACACAAGAACGTCACGAAAGTGACGTGAGAGAGCAAATTGAGAGACCTTGGAACATTTCTTAACCAGTTCCGCTTAGACGCTTCGTTACGTTCCATAGGAAACAAATTATTTCCCTTAAAACTATACGAATGCTCGGTAGACTGACATTACAAATATATAATATCAGAAGAAAATATTTTCTTCTGATAATATACATATATATAAAAAGTAAATAACCCCAAAATGAAAGCGCTATAAGGAAACAGCGCGTTTCTGACACCCCATATTATTTTCCCTATAGAATCTAACACTGTCAAAGACACACAGGTGCCACTACTCCTTAATGGTCGAAAATATATATATCTTATGTACAGGTATAACATATAGGTCAATTTCACAAGGAAACATTTCTAAATATATATATATACATATAAAAAAATTAAAGTCCTGGAATTGGTTTTAAGACCTTAAACTTGATTTGGATTTCTCTGTCTTTTTCACCCGCCATTCCGATTCGCGTACCCGGGGCCACTCCAAAAAGTTAGTTAAGCCTAGAGCCCGTACTTCCTTCCGCCAATCCCATTTCACGTGCACAGTCATAAACGATTGGAATTCTTTGCCAGAGGACATTGTTACCCTAACCAATAAAGCCACTTTCCGGCGCAAACTCTCGGACCATTTTCGCTCTTTCCTCGACTAGTTCTATTTTTACTTTTTTAATTTTTTTTTTTTTTTTTTTTTGTTCTGATTATTCCCTCATACAAACGTTTATTCCATTCCCTTATGTTCCTATTATTTTTATACTGTTAGTCTACTTAATCTCATTCATTATACTACACTGTTTCTTAGCCCTATATTCATTAATTAACTTGTTCTTACATCTCACTTTGTATCCGATGTTCGTACATAAGCCACTCTGCTGGCTTCACGAACAGTGTTTGTTTGATAAATAAATAAATTTTTTTTTAAACTACCGTCCGTCCGTCCGTCGCTAACGACATTTTGATTTAGGGTTTAAATATGTTAAATAAAACATTTAAAACAATGAATTCGTAAGAAGATCGAGTAATCGGAATAAATAAAACAAGTTTTAAGGCTTCTGGGGTTTACGGGAACCGTTTAAAGACGATTTAATAGAGGAAAAACACTAAACGATAATCATAATAATAGAATAATGGTAGCCCCCGGCCTCCTACTACATTACGGTCTATGGCGAAATATTATGGGTTGCCATTATTATATATATATATAAACTCCCGTAAATCGCGATAAACTCTTAAATTTGAAAGTATAATTAAATGTTTTGGACTTTTCCCAAAACATAATAATAATAAAATTCTCTATGAATTTAACAAAAACAAGAAGAGAAAAAAAAAACCAAAAAAGATAACTCTAATATAATCTTACCTGACAAAAACGTAATAAATATGTCTATTACTTTACCTCGATGTAAGTTAGAATTTAAGAAACAATACGCAATAAATATAGGCCTATTTTACCACCATATACGTTGATATTGATGTTACATAACGCAACAAAAATGCAATAAACATAAGCATATTTTAGCACCATATAAGTTGATACAAAAGGCATTTAACACAAGAATATTTTAGCTCCGTATAAGTTAATATCGATGAGACAAAACGCAACAAACATAAGCCTATTTTAGCTCCATATAAGTTAAAACTGAAGATATAAACCGCAACAAAAAACGTAATAAACATAAGTATATTTTAGCTCCGTATAAGTTAATATCGATGAGACAAAACGCAACAAACATAAGCCTCTTTCAGCTCCATATAAGTTAAAACTGAAGATATAAACCGCAATAAACATAAGCCTATTTTAGCTCCATATAAGTTAAAACCTGAAGATATAAACCGCAACAAAAACGTATTAAACACAAGCCTATTTTAGCTCCATATAAGTTAAAACTGAAGATATAAACCGCAACAAAAACGTAATACACATAAGCATACTTTAGCACCATATACGTTGATATAAAACGCCATTACACAAGAATATTTTAGTTCCGTATAAGTTAATATCGATGAGACAAACCGCAATAACCATAAGCCTATTTTAGTTCCATATAAGTTAAAACTGAAGATGTAAACCGCAACAAAAACGTAATAAACATAAGCCTATTTTAGCTCCGTATAAGTTAATATCGATGAGACAAACGGCAACAAAAACGCAATAAACACAAGAATATTTTAGCTAAATATAAGTTAAAATCGATGAGAAAAACAGCAACAAAAACGCAATAAACATAAGCCTATTTTAGCTCCATATAAGTTCAAATTGAAGAAACAAACCACAACAAAAACGATTAATAATATAAGTTAAAACTGAGGATATAAAACTCAATATAAGTTCAAATTGAAGAAACAAACCACAAAAAACGCAATAATAATATAAGTTAAAACTGAGGATATAAAACTCAATAAACAAACACCTATTCAAACCCACCTCAACAAGTATAAAACCCAAATAAATGTAAAAGTACTTACGACAAAAGACAGGCTAGGAACAACGACATCGCAATTTGGGGTCACAACAGGAACATTTTCCAGTTTGACTAAACCCTCTGTTTCAATTACTTTCCCTGTTAAATGAATTAAAAAATACAAAGCAAAATTGTTATAACAATTGAATGAATTCAAGTAGGTTATAATAAATGAGCACGGTTAACGGATTTTTTTTTATTTTCTTACCTTTGACCTCTGGCATTCCATCCTTAAAGGAAAGTCCAGCGGCTTTCATCAGGGATTTTTTCCCTGATCTTTTGCCAGATGATTCATTGGCTAAAGTCCGTTTATACTTCCCTTGACTAACGTCTTCAAACGTTTCAAAGAGTTTCGAGACGCGAGCCGTGTAACCAGCTAACTCTGTAATCTATAATTAAAATTCGATTTAAATATCATAATTAAATAATTTAATTCTCGATTGGTGCGTCATAAATTATTTATTACTTCACGCTTGACTAAATTATTTGAGAGATGAAACCATAAGTTTATAAGATATGTTCAATAAGTATAACACTACCTATAGAGCTATTTCAGTGGGGGAAAAATTTCGTCTGCTACAAAAATTGGGCCTGCCTTTGAGTGTAGAGGGCGGCCATTTTGTGAGGGTTTCTCTATGGGCAAATAGCATTGGTGACGTAGCCATTACCCCCTCTGAAATAGCTCTATACTGAGAGCTAGTTCGAGAAAAACACGAGGATTGACTACACTCGGTTTAGCAGTCCATCTTCCTATTTAGTCTGTACTATGGCTTTGATAGCCCCTCCCCTCCTAGCTTAGCCTCGAATCTATGACCTACGTCATTACTTCATGAAAAGCTCCAGTTTGTAACCAGTGACAAACTTATGGATGAAGATATCTTATGAACTTATGGTACGAAAAAACGTAATTTCGAAACCGAAAAATTAAAAATTTATGGTCAGGGTAAAAATCAGTAAATCATGTGTAGGGAAACTTTTAGGAATTTGATGACGTCTGAAAATTCTATAAATTCAAGCGAATTTACACGATTTTCAAGTGTGAAATTAATCAGCTGTTTAAGCGATAAGGAAATGGGCATAATAACCTAAGCGATAAGGAAATGGGCATAATAACCCTTCTTTATAAAACCATGCAATTTTAAGAAAGGAATTTATGTTTGGCCTACAAATATGCGTTTTAGCAACGACAATATAAACTAATAGATATCCCAGCACCCAATTTTCGTTGCTCCCAAGCCGCTAAAAGAGTATAAACTATAAAATAGTGTAATTTCAAGAAAAAACGCCTTTCCTGTAAAATAATATAAAAACTATATATTTTCAGGCACCCAATACTCGTGGATTATACCAAGCAGCTTAAAGGGTATAAAATCTTATACCAAGACGCTAAAAGGGTATAAAATCTTATACCAAGACGCTAAAAGGGTATAAAATCTTATACCAAGACGCTAAAAGGGTATAAAATCTTATACCAAGACGCTAAAAGGGTATAAAATCTTATACCAAGACGCTAAAAGGGTATAAAATCTTATACCAAGACGCTAAAAGGGTATAAAATCTTATACCAAGACGCTAAAAGGGTATAAAATCTTATACCAAGACGCTAAAAGGGTATAAAATCTTATACCAAGACGCTAAAAGGGTATAAAATCTTATACCAAGACGCTAAAAGGGTTTAAACCTTGTCTTGGAATTTTAAACAAGGGTCTGGTGTTGATGTTTGGCCTAAAATTAGCCTACAAATATGTTTTCTTTAAAAAAATACATAAACCACATATTTTCAGAGCAAAATTTTCGTGGCTAACAAGCTGCTAAAAGGTTATAAAATCTTGCAATTTTAAGTATGGGTCTGCAAGGTAGGTAAAAGGGGCTAAAATAACTTTGCACAAAAAAAAGAAGAATAGACCTTTTCGATGTAAAAAGAGGGGATAGGCAACCCTCAGTATCGGGACATACAAGGGGGGGGGCACTGTCATGATAAAAAGAGACAACAGCGCAGGCGCCAGAAAGCGAGATGGAAGGCGGAGTTTCACCCCCACGTCTTTCCCTCTTAGTTACATCGAAGAAGTCTATTGCTAAGCCCCTCGTATAAACTACAGATTTTCAATCACTACTACAATTTCTACAAGCCGCTAAAAGACTATAAATATAAAAATAAATATAATTTTAAATACTTCTTTATAGGAAGACATCAATCTTTCAGTGGCATCGGCACCCGAAATAAGAATATTTTTGGCGGTCGTCATATATTGAGTTCTGACACTGACACCATCGTCTTTTTCGTAATTATCCCCTGAAAAGAATTTTTAAAACTTTGGGTCGGCACACTTTAAAAAAAAAAATGTACTCCTTTCCCCCCTTTACTGATTTTTTGTTAAGGATTCTCTCTATGTTATGTTACCTGTTTAAAAAAAAAGAAATACCCGCAGATACAAAAAAAAAAGAAAAAAAGAATTCGACCTCATTTTTAATTTATTAGCGATTTGCTGACAAGAGGGTTGGTTCCCTTTATAAAAGAACCTATGGAAATTGGAAATTGGGCTTCTCTCGAATTTAAAAGCGAATAAAAGTGCACCCATGCAAATTAAATTTTAAAGTATCATATCAAACTGATACTAAGCTAACCATGCGTTAAATTAAAATTGGAATATATATTAAATCCGATTTTTTGAATAATTTTTTATAAGTAATATTTGATTTTTTTTTTTTAAATATTTCTTTTAAATATAAAATGGACGATTTTGGGTCGAGAATATGCTATGACATTTCGCCCTAAGGGCATCCGTTTACAAGTTATGATTTTAGTGTTTTGCGGATGACCCCTTAATTAAATTAGCGTCGTTGTAAAAGTGTCTTACTTAAATTTAAGGGGTCATCCATAAAAGAGTAATCATTTCTTTTCAATATAAAATGTGCGATTTTGGGTCGAAAATATGCTATGACATTTCGCCCTAGGGGCATCCGTTTACAAGTTATGATTAGGCGTGTTTTATGGATGACCCCTTAACTAAATTAGCATCGTCGTAAAAGGTTCAGACTTAAATTTAAGGGGTCATCCATAAATCACTCGAATCATTTCTTTTAAATATAAAATGGACGATTTTGAGTCAAAAATATGCTATAATATTTCGCCCTAAGGGTTCCCTTTTACACGTTATGATTGGAGTGTTTTATGGATGACCCCTTAATTAAATTAGCATCGTCGTTAAAGTTTCTTACTTAAATTTAAGGGGTCATCCATAAATCATTCTACTCATTTCTTTTCAATATAAAATGGACGATTTTAAGTCGAAAATATGCTATGACATTTCGCCCTAAGGGCCTCCGTTATGATTGGGTGTGTTTTATGGATGACCCCTTAACTAAATCAGCATCGTCGTAAAAGTTTCAGACTTAAATTTAAGGGGGCATCCATAAATCACTCTAACGATAACTAGAAAAGTATGACCCTTAGGACAAAATGTCACAGAACATTTTGGACTCAAAAATTGCCCATACGTTAATGGGTTCTAGCACTATTTTTGAAACACCCTGTATAGTAGTGTTACTTTCCCTTTCAATTTGATCAATTTGATGAAACTTCAATAATAACAATTATACAGGGTGTTTGTGAAAAGTCCATCAATAATGAAAGAGAGTATTTATTGGGCCATTTAGAGTCGAAAATGTTCTATGACATTTTGCCGTCCGAGCCACTGTTTTCAAGTTATGATAGGAGTAATTTACGGATGACCCCTTAAATTTAATTAAGAAATTGAAAGACAGCGCTAATTTAATGAAGGGGTCATCCCTAAAATATTCAAATCATAACTCGAAAACCGTGGCTCGAACGGCAAAATGTCATAGAACATTTTAGACTCGAAATGGCCCAATAAATACGCCCTTTCATTATTGATGGACCTTTCACAAACACCCTGTATGTTAATTATCTATTTTAATCCAATAAGTAATCTATTAGCGATATCACTATAGGTCAAATTTAAAATGGAGGAACTTTGACCTCTACAAGTTTTTATTTTCCTAACATAAAAGTTGCATTAGTGATAGACATTTTGTGGGTATTTTGTAAGGACATTAGCTGTTTGTTTATCGGCCCCTTATCCCTAATCACTTTAGGGCCAAAAAGCAAAAGTCAAATTTGATTGGGGGGCCTTCCAATGATAACGATTACCAATCTAAACTATTTGGAGAGCTTTTTGTTTTCGTCAATCTCAACCTTCGTACGTCGAGTGCAATGCAACTCGGATTCTTTGAAAAGTACCCTGGGAATGATCTTAATAAATCGCCCCGGTTTTTTTTTTTTTTTTTTTTTAGTATTTACCGATTCTTCTGATTTTTGGATGATTAATAAAATAATCTGAGATAAGGGTGGTTGAACTCTAATCTCTTTAAAGTAAATTACTATTTAAATAAAAAGATAAATAACTTGTAAGTTCATTTAAATATGCAAGCCTATATATATTTATAAATAAAAATACGTTGAACACAATAGTGTTCCATATGAATAATTTGCATTTTAATTCTATTTTTAACCACCGTTAAAATAAATTTCTTAATATTGAATTAAAATTTTATTTTTACCCTCTTACTACTAATCTATCCACCCCCCCCCCCCATCCAAAAGAAAAAATTCTTTACCCTTTAGGCGAAAACGCAAAAAGAAACTAGAAACGTATGAAATCTTTTTTTTTCTTACCTTTATCTCGTTTGGCTATTCCAGTCATTACAGGTAGAGAAACGATAATCATGCCAGTAGCGCTCCAACAATATTTCATTAAGAATTGTTCAATCATTATGTACCATAATTTTTTATTAAAAATGTGGTTCATTTGACGAGCTAATGCTTTGTAGCTTTGTTGAAGTATATTTAACTCCACCTGAGAATTGATTGATTTTTAATTTACGTTTAATCGTTAATTACAATTAAATTAATAGATATTTTTCACACATGGAGGATTCATACCATTTACACCAGGAGGCCGGGCTATCTGGAGGACAAAAATCCGTCTGCTTTTGTCCTCCAGATAGCCCGGATTCCTGGTGTAAATGGTATGAATCCTCCATGTGTGAAAACTATCTATTAATTAACGTTTAAACGTATATTAACATACTTGATGTCCACCGTAAAAAGCTATTTCTTCAGCGTTAGTAATGATTCTAGAATGTATAAATCTAAGATATCCCTTTTTCTTAGCCTCTTCCGAAACTAGCTTGCCAAATTTAGGCGAACATAGACGTAATATTTGAGCCGTTAAGGCCGTCATTAAGAAGCCAATAATAGGCCCTGGTACTCCGTAGGCCCCTATGTTAAATTTAAAATTAACCTAACGCTAATTACGATTACCAAGGGTTAAACCCAAAATAATGTCCTTACCCATATCGTGAGCCATTTTAAATAGTGTTAATCCAGTAACCGCGATATCTAACAATGGCTTAGTTATATGCGAATATAAATGAGCGACTGATTGAGAAAAGGCCGTAATGTCATCGGTCAAACAATGATCCGCGTTCTCTAGTCGAGAGTCAAGGTTACTGACACGATAATACGTTTGGTTCTTGAAGTAAAGTTGGTAAGCGTAACGCACCAAACGCGTACGAAAAGCTAACCCTAACTGACATTCTAAAAACCTAATCAGACTGTTAATAAACGTAGCTGGTATGGCCACTAACAACCATTTCGACAGTTGAAATCCGAAGCTTCTTATATCTTTCCGCACAATATATTTCACTACGCGACCTTCTAATTGCGCTACGTATATAGAGAGGAAGGTTCTCGATATCAATGATATTGTGTGTAGAATTAAAATACCAGTTTCAATTGTTCCTACCCCGGGAATCATAATTTTCAGTAGTTTTTTCAGTTGTTGCACAAATTCCTTATTAAAGGCTGGGAATTTCTTTAAATCATTGGAGATACCATTTGCAAAAAGGCCGCCTAAAACCGCTTTCTTATCCTCGGATGATACCTCAAGTTCGGGTGAGCTTTTACCAGAGTCTGGGGAATTGATACCTCCATTTCTACCCTTAATTTGACGTTCGGGACTGGTAGATGATATTCTATCCTGGGCTGCTTGAGCCTTACATCGAATTGCCGACACAGTTTTGACAATTAAAGGGTAACTAAATCTAGCAACATAGGCTCCGATAACAACCGTGGTTATGGCCCTAGTTAGCTTCTCTTTGGGTATATTATGCTTTATCGAAAAGTCATTTAACATTTTGGATATCGCGTTCGTCATTTTCGAAACGATTTAAAGTTTACTAAATTAAATTTAAATAATAACAGTTTTAAACTCACGAACTCTCGTTGCAGTGAAGACGTTATGGGTCATGGAAAATATCCAGGCCTAGACCTTAGTAGAGTTAGGCCTACGCAACCGGCCCGACTTCACTCGTAATGAATAATAAAGATCTTACAAAACTACGACATACTTTAACGCTGTTCTTCTTGTAAAAATAACGACTTATTCATTAATTACTCGTTTTAATTATTAATTTATCTGTAAGAATTGGCACACACGTACATTTTTCCCGACACACAACGCGAATTTCCTCCCGACTCAACGCGTACTCGGCTACTGACGAAATGGCGTATAAAATATCTTTACCAGCGTGGAAAATTCTCCTGTAGCTGGAGCTGTCGTCGCGCATTCTGATTGGTCAATACTGTACCTTTAATATTTCCCGCTTTTTTCAATTAGGAATGAGCTCTACCATCTTTAAACAGGAAAGGATTTTGTCAGGTAATTTTTAGATAAATTATAAAGAAAGAGACGAAATACAAAGAAATTATATACTTTTTATTCCCTCGTAAATAATCTATACATTATTTAGGCTTAACGCTAAAAAAAACCCATAAAAACAAACTGATGAAAAATGATATTTGAAAACGAACTCCACACAATGTTCAATTTCTTGAAATATTTATATCTTATTTGATGTAGTCTGAATTATAGCGTCTTGGTCATCAGGCCAGAACTTTCTCCGTTGGCCGAAGTTGGAATCGGGGAAGAGCAATCTTCAACGTCACTCTGGTCCATCCAGGGATGCGTCGTCACACCTGATTGGTTACTATCGTCGCTGTTACCCGACCTTTTAAATTAAAACCACTAAACCCTTTAATCAAACGAGCTAAGCCTAATATCTAAGCCTAATTTAGGTTTGATATATTCACCTTAAAAATGGTCTCATACCCTCTCGACCTACTCCATTGCAATAACTTGGTCTAGAAATGACCAGTTCAATGCAATCTCCAGCCGAGGCGATCAAGGGAACTGTTAGACAACAGTCGTGCGCATGCGTCCTCGTATTATTCACCTGTCAAGCCAAAATCGTTAAGCCTAATTTATTCAAGGTCACACAAATTAAATTATGAAAAACCATTTAGATACAATTTCCTCGTAAATAAGTTGAAGCCCGTCGTACGTGAATTTTTCTCTTTTTACAAATAGAAATACATTTACCTCTCACTCTTAGAGTTTACTTGTAACCAGGCTCATTTAATATAATATTATGGGAAATTACTGTCTACGTGTTAAATTTAAAGATAATATTAAGAAACTACCTATGAAGAAATTGTTTTCGTTCTTCTTAACTTAGGTAATTGGGCAAAAATTGTCGAAATCAGGTAATTCTTTTTAACTGGGAAAACTACCAACAAACCCAGACTCTCGTCACGGGTATATGAAGAACAGGTTTTCTAAAAATTATTCATATCTTCGAAACTGTTTAATACCAAGCTAAATTTCTCTTTTTTTTTAATAAATAAAAACTGGTTTTCGTTCTATATTATTGTTTCCCGCAATTTTTCACTTTCACCGATTTTAAAATTATAAGCGAAGCGAAATGCGATAGTATCTTAACCCTTTCTTCCTCCTTTGAAGTTAGCCCCGATTTATATAAGTCTAAGTGTGTCAACTTCCGCGGTAGCTAATGGGCGCGGAACAGGACCTGACCGTTACCTAAATGCAACAATAATCCACCGACACTTGACCTCTAAAATAAATAACTCTTAATTTAACTAGGCCACGAAATATTAAACGGTAACAGGAACGGCGCGGAATTAAAATGACAAAAAAAAATGGATTAAAGAAAAGTATAAGCCATAAGATACGACCAAGTACTTCCTTAAGGATGACTTGGTTCCCGTTGTAGACAAATTTAAGGTAAATTTTCTCTGACCTGTAATATTCGATCGTATCTCCTGAGGATTCCAGACTGGTCAGCCGGTCCACCTTCCCGTATCCTGTTGACAAAGACACCTCTTTCGTATAGACCATCGGACACACTGAAACCAAAGTCCTCGTAGACCTTATCCTTGAAGAGAGTGACGCGATATACCTCGATGGATACCGGTGCATTGCCGTACGTTGTTCCGGATGGATCGTGGTAAAAGCCGACCTCGGTACTTGGTCTCATGCCCTCACCGCGATCCAATTCCTCGGTTCTAGGTCGATTGACGGAATAAATCATGGTCGTTTGACAACTGCTATCGTCTCCTTCGTCTTGATAGCCGTCATCCCTGATAGCGTAACAATCAGCATCTAATTGCCGTAAAAGACACTAACTTACCTTTGATTGGCCGTTGCTCGTTGTAAGACCTCGTCAAATTCAACCGAAACTCTGGTGGGTGTAGGGCTTCTAAGTGAGGTTTGACTTCCCATGATGCTCTGTTCGATTTGCCGAAGTAATTGAGATTGTCCGCAGGTCTCAAGGTCTTCTAGTACGCGAGACCAATCGGCGGTATCGTCGCGGCCAGAGGTAGGCGATACGTAGTTAGAATCGTCCCAGAGTTGAGGTAGTTTTTCGGATTGTGCCGCTGTTTCGTCTCCCGAAAGTTGAGGGTCCCAACGTGGTTCGGTTCCTTGACTTCGACATTCAACTTTCGACCAATTCGAAGCGTTCTCGGTGTGACTAGACGAATCTAGGTTTTGGAAGAAAATACCATTCAAACGGTTGAGCGATTTATAAGTAGAAGTAATAAGGTATGTCTTACCTCTGTCTGTGTTAAACTGTCGAAGATGGTCCTCCCCTTTGGAACACTCGTGACCCGAAAGCAAGTCGAGTCCGCAACTGTCCCACGATTCCACGGCGCTGTCGACGCTCGGCAATGGCTGGCTGACGTAAGGAGAAACGAAATTGTTCTCCCGGTCGGTGACCTGCGCGGCCCCAACCGCCGCCATCAGTAACCGCATAAGTTCATAGCTTACATTCCGTAAGCATCACGCTTTAACGGAACCTAAGTTACGACCTTATGGTAATTAAATAAAAACAGATGTATACCGCATCGGAGGACTGCTTTTTGGACGAATCTCCGCTACTGTCTTGGCCCTTTTTGTTAGGTGAAGGAAACTTGGCGATTTTAAGAGTAACCACGTCCCCCGAATTTTGAAGTAGAAGAATGGCTTCGCTTAATGGTTTCCCCCTCAAACTGCAACCGTTTATGGCTAGAAGATGGTCCCCAACGTGTAATGCCCCAGTCCTAAAAGCACCAGGAGTTTTTTTCAAGTACTTTGAAATAGAGTAAGTAACTTAGACTTACTTTTCCGCTAATCCTCCGTCGGTTAAACCAGAAATGATAACTGGTTCGAATGGCTCTTCTGTTCCTGAAATAGTAATACCCAAAGGACCTCCGTGTCTGACTAGTTCCACTGTAAATACTACGGCTCCTCTGGAAGAATCGGGATCTTTCCCAATGTTTTAGAGATTATTTTAACAGTACTTACTCTCTTTCATCTAACAAGAATTTAGCCTAACTTACCAGCAAACGTATCGTCTTTCTTTATCCTTAATTTGACCACACCACTTTCGCAAGCTTGTAAAATCTCGGCCGCGTCTTCGATGGTACAATGGTCAGTTCGTACGGAATCGATGGCCAATAGACGGTCTCCCGGTTGTAAAGTACCCGTTCTGTGCGCTGCGCTTCCTTTTTTGATGTCCGATAAGATTAAAGGTTCCCCGGCCTTCCTATTCTTCGCAGCTGTCCCAAATAAGGTGGATAGGTAAGCGATGAAAGCCTTGTTGGAACTCAAGAACAACTTACAAGTAATCGTGATCCCCAGTCCCGCAATTCCCCTGGCCAATTTCACCATGAACGTCCCACTACTTGGTACCACCGATTCGGCCACGTCAAATTCGATCAGTAAAACCACTCTTGGAGCGGATCGTTGAATTAATTGTACCACTTCCGTCAAGGATAAACCTTCAGTGGACTGACCATTAACACTGATAAGCCTATCTCCAATTTGTACGACGCCGCATCTGAATTATGGACGATTAATTACTTTCCAAGTAGCTGTGAATATCAGGTAGTCATTTACCTGTCCGCGGCTCCACCAGGATCAATTTGACTTATAACAGGATGCGAACCCATGTCCGAAGCAAAATTCGAGCCTTGTAGGGTAAAACCAAACCCTCTTTGGTCCGCGTGTAAAATTACTTCCGTCGTTTCGGTATGACATAATTGTCCGCAGCTGAGAACCGCAGTAGCGGCGCTCGAAGATAAGGAAGCTATGGTGAGTTAGCCGTCAGATGGACATTAAAAACTGAGTCATCCTCTAATTACCAGTAGAAGGAAACGCTGGGAGAAACCTTGGTATCCTTCGATAATTCGTTGGTCTTTCTTTTGGTTGGGAGTGCGGTTGAGTCACCGCGTATGAGGTACAAGTAGCTCCGGGGGAACCGGAAGTGGTTGGAAAACAAACGGAAGACGACGAGGAATGTCCTCCGTACGAGGATAAAGTGTTGTAAGGATTATAAGAAGGTCCCGAGGAGGGTAAGTGGGCCACGCGCATTCCGCTATGATCGTGAGCGTGTCCGTGGTTTCGCCTAGTGACCATTTGACTGACAGGGAGGAGCTCCAGCTTGACCGTCGAGCCGCCAGCGGTTCTAAGAAGCTGAATGGCTTCCGCGGGGGTCATATGATCAACTCGAGTGCCGTCCACGGCGAGAATATGATCACCAACGTGAAGAGCTCCACACCTAAGCATTAATTTCGCTTCAGAAAACAAGTAACGTTCGACGATTGCAAACGTCTTGGATTTATAAAATTTTACCTTTCAGCGAGACTAGCTTGTTTGATGCTTTCAATCACCATAGGACCTTCCGCTCTTTGACCGGGAATCCTGGTTAAAGTTATACCCAACTGCGTACCAGGTGCACGGTCAATTTCCACCAAAAGTGGACCAGACGCGTTGCGAACCGCGTCTGCAATAACTCATCATGAGACAACATCACAAGTACTCAGCTCATATGACGCATAAAGCAATCTCGACGTACCCATTAAGGAAACATCGTACTCTACACTAATTATGGCCTCTTTCTCGACACTCTTCAGAACCTCCATGGCCTCTTGCAAACTAGCACTACTTAAATTGAGGCCATCGATTGCCAATAAACGATCACCGGACTTAATCGTTCCTTCCCTGGAGAAACGTCACTCGTTGTTTCAAAATTGTAGATAAGGAAATATAATAATTCTAACCTATCAGCGGGTCCTCCGGGTCTCACGTGAGTGATGACCAACGGTCGACATTTCAGTTTATCAGGGCAAGCTCCGCCCCTTAACGTGAAACCGAAACTACCGTTTTCTTTTTCTAATTTGACTTGTATTATTTTGGGACACGCGCAGAGTGAACTTTCAGCTAAGAAAACGACAACCAATTGTTAAAAGCTCAAGTACTTACAAGTACACTAATATTAATTAACTCACTGGAATCTGGTATTTCGTATTCGACCTCCAAAGTGACCCTATCCCCGGCGTTTTTTAACAGATTAACTATTTCTTCATGCTTTAATCTAGCCGTTCTAATACCATTAACGGCGACCAGGTGGTCTCCTACCGCCAAAGCATCGCTTCTACGTCACCAAAAGATAATGACATAATTTTAACTAATCTATTTACATCAAGGGGGGGGGCGAATGATTAATTAGGTGTCAACCTGTGAGCTACACTTCCTGGTCTTAAGTTGGAGATTTTTGGTCTGCTTCCTCGATTAATTCCTCCTAAAACAAGATCAATTTAAATCATGATTAAAAGATTAACTCTTGCCCCTATTAGATATTCAGTTTCATAAAAATTAACTTGATAATTTTTGAATGGGAATTTGCGTCTAGACTATTGGTTAAGGTATATTAGGTCAAATGGCTAGCTCGAATCGGAGACCAATCCAACGATATAGAAAGGTTAATAAAAGTCTTTGTAAACCATATTGAATAGAAGCATTAGCTCATAAGATATGTTCCATAAGTTTGTCACTGGATACAAACTGGAGCTTGTCATGAAGTGACGTGAAAGCAACGCCTGTTGAGGCGCTGTCAAAGGTTTAGTACAGACTAAATAGGAAGATGGAAGTCCTGCAAAACTAACTGAGTGTAGTCAATTCTCATGTCGTTCTCGAACTTACTCTCAGCAAGTCTCTAGCATTACGAAGTATAGGTAGTGTTATACTTATGGAACATAGCTTATAAACTTGTGATAAAAGTAGTTGAGGACTGAGTCGAAGGAAGGCTATGAAGAATGGCGCGAGTAATACCCTTCCATCTCTAAAAGGAAACCGTACTTAACTTCCTGAGGTTACGATGGTGTATTTCATAGTGCACGTGCTATAATATATCATCTTCCTCTCATCCGAAACGTTTAAAGTCATTTCCCTAGCCGTGCCTGGATACTGCGGGGACAAGGTTTAGTGACAGTTACACTATTACTATGGTGTTCCACCATATTACTCAGGGACAAGTCTCATTGACTCTTTTGAGGAGAAAGGGTCCAAAAATATAAATATGTCTTTGAAGGAGGCGTGACGGCAGCCGTCTAAGAGTTAAGTCATGGGCTTGGGAAGACATCGTTTAATCAAAGAATTTCCTCTGGGATCTCAGGAGGATTCTAACTTCTTCAAGAAGTATTTAAAATCAGAAAAGCACGCCAAAAGGCTACTAATACCAGATGTATATAATACTTCTCTTCGAGAGAAGTGTACCACAAAGCGGGGTAATTGTAACATGATTCTTGGCAACATCATTTTACATTTGGACCAAGGTTACTAATCCGAATCACATACTCGATAAATAATTGCCTCATCATTACTCAGCGCTGCTTAACTATTTGCTAAGGCACCTGCGCTTGAAGATTTATGTCCCACGTCAAGACAATCAAGGTTTATGGGTTGATTGCCGAGGATTTAGTACTGGCAAACAGTTATAGAATTCACCCTAGCACGGTGCGATGCCCATCTGCAGTTAGATGAGCGGGAGAGCAAACAAAAAGGCGCACGAGCCTGGGAAGAATCATATTACATAACTAAAGCATTACGAGGGCCCAGAGTGTCATCCTTCGTCCACTATCCCCTTCTGCTAATACCTCACCAATCTTTCGAAAGATACACCGCGAAATATATTTCTCAAGTATTCAATCTTTGACGCAAAGCTTCGTACCGTGCCAAGTGCTAGATGCTATAAGTTTCCGAGTATAACATTTATAACTAAGAAATCACTTTACATTATAGGTACAATGATCGTTCCTTCATTGAAAGCAAATTGGAAATGTATTTTAGAACTATACAGAGAAGTAACTGATAAAGATCTGACTAGGAAAGTCAAGAATCTTTTGATTTATCACTAGATAAAAAAAAAATGCAGCGCTGTGCGAAATGTAAAGACAGGAAGTGAGTAGACGCATCGGTGGGATAGCGTAGCGGCATTCAGTGTTATTTTTTCCATAGATATTAATATAGTTAAAGGCATATATCTACCATTAATATATTGAAGATACGTACCTGATATAATGAGGCCAAGTGTACTGCCTTCCCGTTTAACTAATTCCACCACAGATACACCTTTCTTGTCCTCTTGCGAAAGATTATTATGAAAGAAAGATAGATACAAAATAAATAAGTTCGTTACGTGATCATTTTGCATAATAGTGAGTGTTAATTTAAGATATGTACAGTACGACGCAGCTGGGTATATTAAAATTTTAAAATTGGTTTCATCACTCCAAAAACAGAAAATATTATAAAATAAAAATAAAACACACTTTGTTAATGTTACATAACAGGGGCGTTGTTTTTTGTTGTTGTTTGGTTTTTAAAATTAGGTAATTAAGCTTACCACTAATGAAGCTTAATCGTTTATCCAAGGCCAGGGCCAGATCGGCCGGAATTCGGCCATATGGACCCCCGTCTTCCCCTACACGTACAGAAAGAAGAGATATATTTACATCTAGTTATAAACTTCTAATTACGATACATATAAGGAGTCCATTTAGGATTTTCAATTGGGGGTAATATTATAATATACATGTAAAATTTTTCTCGTTTTCAATAATGATAAAATCAGAAATTAATAATTTTCTGTTATTACGATTGTAAATTACTGATAATTTTAATTAAAGTTTGGTAGGGTATATCACGTATTTTAAAATTAAAATTATGTTAAAACTATTCGAGCGTTACGTAAGATAACAATATACGATAATGTAATTGTATATTGATTATTAAAATAAAAGGGAACAAAAGTTAATAACAAATTACTAAGTCTAAACCACACATACGCGAGGGGAAATTAAATTATTAAATTCACGTCGAAAGTATTGGATGAAATATGGGCCAAATTTAAGCCTAAAAAATAAAGTCAACCAAGATTAGACCAAAATCGGTAATATACCTTCATCTAAAACCAATTTGATATAAACCCAATGCTTCCCGCCTTTGATTCTAATACACACTTAAGTTGAAAACTATCGTCTTTGAATTGTTATCAACAGCTGCGCCGTTTCAAAATCAATAAAAATACATGAAAAGTAATAAATATAACAAAGTTGACAGAGTATTAAAGTTTGCCAGATTCATTTTCAATAGTTTGCCATTTTTGCAAAAAAAAAAAAAAAAAAAAATGTATATATATTCACTGTTTCGTAAGTACGATTATTTTGATATCAAGTTTTTAACAAAAATCAAAATTCCATGAAAAGAAAGAAAAAAAATAAATAAAAAAAAGAAATTTCACGGGAAAGTTAAACTTATTCGAGCGTAGGTACTTCAACTAAAGGCCTTTTCAGACGATACACTTTTGACACAACTAGATGGGTCAAAAGGTTGAGTCAGTCATCAATTTTCAATTTGGGGATTCAACTTGTTCAACTTCTCTTCACACATCTCAACTAGTTTACTCAACTCAAGGTGACTCATCTAAATGAGTCAAAAAGTTGAATTGTCTGAAAGGGGCTTAAGAAAGTCGCAAACAAATAAAAGACGTCTGATGGGAAAATTTAAGTGTTTAAAGAAATAAAAGAGAAAAAAAATTGAAGAAAACGTGGGAAAGTCAAATAGTAAAGGGGGTTTAATTGTAATTATGTGTTTTTATCTCACCACTAATTCCTTTGTGGTATTTCAAAGATGATTCCAGAAGCCAACGTTTAATGGCGCGATACCAAACCATAATTATAAAATAACGAGATAATTAAACTACATCTACTAACCGCGTCTAATAAACTAACCAAAACCACCTCCATTTCTAACAATTAAATTTTAACGTCATTGTATAGTAATAGCATCTTATACTAACTCTTCGTAGAATTAAACACACTCGAAACTAATGAACTGCCGTTTATCTAAAACCAACCAAAGAGTACCCGCACCGACGTTAATCCTTCGTAGATTATAACACAATCAAGACCGGATAACTGCTATTACGCGTTTGTCATGACGGGACAACCGTCATAAAAAAACAAAACACAACACAAACAAATTACACAACGGCACTCGATGTTAATCCTTCATAGGGTAAACACATTGTACAACATAACAACGAGATATTAGTGTAGACAACTGGACATAATAAACGTGAAAGATTCGGACACAATCAACAGAGCGCGAAATGGTATCCTATAGAATACCGCGAGGTCCGTGCACCGTCCTCGGACTGTCTGAATGTTCAACAAACCCAAGGAAACAAATTCCTCAGGACCCTATCTATACTTCATTGAGGACCAAAATGTAAGTTCAGCCAATAGTTTCACGTCATATCTTCACGCGTGTCTAGCTGCAGCGGCTCTTGGTCCGGGGTTACATTGGTTCCCCCGAGGAATTTAGCTAGGGGAAACTGAGGGACATACGAGACAAGTTAGGGGAGGCTTGAGAATGAGAATCAGGGTCTAAACTAACCCGGAGAGGAGAGGCAATGTTACCCTGAACTCGCGTCTGGGTGTTTTTAGGCTTAAAACCCCTATACTGGAAGCCAATGTCAGTTGGCTCTATTACAAGCCAAATGAATTACTTCAACAGCGGTGTTAAGATACTTATGTGGGGGTGGAAGACTTCAGGGGTTCTATTTGGGATTTAGGGGAATGACTAAGGGGTTTCTAGCCATATTTTCGCCACACAAAGATCAAGTGATTCAATCATATATTTCTTTACATGATCTTGCAACGTCATCAGACGCCGGGTTCACGTCTGGTATCAAACGTGACACAGCGTCGTCTTGTTTTCTAATACACTGTACAACAGCTACCTACTACAAGGAGGACCGAAGGAAAAGGTCAAATGTCGCGTACCTGATTCGTTTATTAATTTGGGATTAAAATGATTTGTAAACGTACATAGCGGAGAATATGTAGCTTCGGGGTAAATTTTATCCATTAAACGAGACAGGTGATTTGTAGATGTAAAAGAAGGTTTGGGGGAGAAGATTCTTTAGGGTTTTGGTGGTATCAGGTATCAAAATCTAGTTTAAGTATATATATATATATTTATATGGCCCCCTATGCACCATCATGGTTAGGAAACTTTGGAGCCCCTCTCAACTATTTCCCAAAAGCAAGCGCAATAAATCCTAAAACCAATGAGATATTTTAAAAAAAACTTAATTTGAAATTAATTGTTTAAA
>JAEQBA010000577.1:0-32063 GCA_019434445.1 Phalangium opilio
AGGATAGAATGGCAGACTGTGACAAAAAATGAATAAAAACATTCTCGGGAGGCTGCAAAGGCTACAAAACGAACCGTCCAAAACGGGCGGTTTGGAGAGCAAGTTACTTCTTTGCGTTGGCTGCCGAATAATGGTCAGAAGGAATATCAGTTTTGAAAAAGGCGTTGTAAATGGTACGATGGGTTTCGTAACTGGATTCAAGAAGGACGAACAAGGAAACGTTACTGGTATTTTTCTCAGAGTAGATCGCGAACCGAATAACGACGACGATATCTCCGATTTTTTAGTTGAGAAAATTAGCGTTAAATTTTTGCTCATGGCAAAAATTTACATTAAGCGGTCCCAGTTTCCCGTCATCCTGGCGTACGCTATTACGATACACAAAAGCCAAGGCATGAGTTTAAAATGCGCCATTATGGATTTAGGTCCGAATTTATTCGGAACCGGCATGGCGTACGTCGCTTTATCAAGAGTGACGTCTTTAGCCGGACTCCATCTATTACAGTTCGATCCGACTAAAATTAAGGCGGATGGACGAGCCATTATGGAGTATAACAGGCTTCGCAAAAAATATAGGCCAGATCTGCCTCTATTGAAAATAACGGAGTCAAAACAAAGCCGAGGTAGAAAAAGAAGTGCACCTACTCTATCTAAAAGCCTTTTAGAAGGCGAGGAAGAGAGATGTGACGAGACGGCGCAGGAAATGCCAAAGAAGAAAAGGAAGGACCAACAGAGTTTGGATAGTTTTCCCGTGAAAGGTTTAAATAACGATGATCAAGTAACATGCTATTCAAATAGCGTTTTGCAACTACTGTTATTAGTGCCCGAATTAAGAGAATTGGTCAAATCTTACAACGGATCATTCGTAGAAAAACCAGTTTTACGCTGCCTCAGTAACGCAATAAACGACATCGAGAGTTCTCAAGGTAGTTTTAGCCGTAAAGGGTTGGAACTGAGAATAGCTGTTGGTAATCACTTTTCGCTAAATGAGCAACAAGACGCCAGTGAATTTTTGATGGTGCTCTTGACGACACTAAGCCAAGAAATGGAAGCCGATTACTCTAAGGCTCTAAAAGATCTTTTTTGGTCAAAGTCTCGAAACGTTACCAAATGCCCCAAATGTCAAGTTGAACAAAATTCGGAAAACATTGTTCAAAGCAACATTTTCAATCTTCCACTAGAAAACCGAGATAAAATTGATTGGAAATCTTTAGAAAAAAGGATGAGATTAACAGAAATGCGATGCGTATTTTGTGATAATCCTACAATACAAGAGCGTGATGTATTGATATCCAGCGGAAAGTACGTATTTCTGTGTTTCTACGTGGCGATTACAAAGATGGTCGACCAATTAAGATTTCGACCAAAATATCGAGTTTCGAAAATCAAAAAGTCACAATGAACAAGATGCTTTTTAAAACTAAAGGGGTGATTATTCATAAAGGTGAATCGTTAGCCGAGGGACATTATGTGAACTTTGTGAGAAAAGACAACGGCTGGTACGAGGTCAGCGATACTATGATTAGAAAAAGAGAGAGATTCGTCAGTAACTTGACTGACGTCACTGTTCTGCTTTTGGAAAGAGTATAGACATTTTAAAGGGAATGTTAAGCGCCCGGATTCCTAAAAAAATGAACCCGTAGTAAACCCTAAAATTAATGTTACGTATCAGATGGTTTCACGTCCTGCCAGAGATATATGAATAGAGTAATATGAATAGTTTCATATTACCTTAAGATTAATTCATGACTAGGTAAAATTATCGGCCCTCGAGAAAGTTTAAGGTTTACGTTGGTTCAAGGTTCATTTCGGAGTTGTCTTGGCAATAGCTGTGAAAAGGGAGCGGAGGGAGGGTTGTTGGGCCAGTGTTATACAGAAGAAAAGATAAAAATGTTACTTTTTTTAGAAAGATTATCGTTCGCCCCGAAATTAAAACGTAATTTTTTTTCAAGTTTTGTAGTACATCATCTAAATCTGAGTGTACTTTGGATTCACAGTTCTGGGTGTGAAGCGTGTACCCATTTATTTTGAATCTTAAGTGTTCTTTGTGAACCACTCTATTGGATATCTTTGTGATTCCAAAGTGTTCTGTGAGTATCACTCTCTTGGATATCTTTGTGATTCCAAAGTGTTCTGTGTGAACCACTTAATTGGATATCTTTGTGATTCCAAAGTGTTCTGTGTGAACCGTTATATTGGATATCTTTGTGATTCCAAAGTGTTCTGTGTGAACCGTTATATTGGATATCTTTACGATACATCCTGCCAGAGATGTACGAATAGTTTCGTATTACCTTAGAGTAATTCATGACTAGGTAAAATTATCGGCCCTCAAGAAAGTTTAAGGTTTTACGTTGGTTCAAGGTTCATTTCGGAGTTGTCTTGGCAATAGCTGTTAAAAGGGAGCGGAGGGAGGGTTGTAGGGCCTAGCTATTGCTACGAGAGAAAAAAAACCACGAATCTTGCTTTAATTATAGAATTTCCAAGAGGTAAAAAAACTAAAAGCGTAACCCCTGTTAGTAAAGCGTTGCAATGAAATTTAATTTCTAAATAAGCTCGTAAAAAGGCTACTTAAAACTGAACAGACTTGTTGAACTGAAATTTAGACACTAGTATCCAAATTTTAAACCAATATCAATTCCAATTAATTTTTTCAAAGGGTTCACTAAATATCAGTTTCACAACTTCATTACCAACGCTCTACATTTTTTAACGTTAAGACACTCTTTAAATTTATACATTACTCATTTTAAAAAGTTAAAAAATCTAAACTAATTTTAAGTAATTACAACCAGAACACCCAAATAGCTTAAATTTTATATTTAAATAATATATTTTATATATCCTTTTCTTTGTATAATTTTTGTATAATATACCAGTAATAGTATTTTGGCTAAGAAATATATGAACTAATTTAATTGTCTGATTAACTAACACTACACTTTGTGTAGAAATTGATTTTAAAGTGTAATAGAACTTTTCACTATTGTCGTCACCAAAAAAATATAGACAT
The DNA here is from genome assembly GCA_019434445.1 of Phalangium opilio. Lineage (NCBI taxonomy): Eukaryota > Metazoa > Arthropoda > Arachnida > Opiliones > Phalangiidae > Phalangium > Phalangium opilio. The sequence goes on from JAEQBA010000577.1 coordinate 3,014, forward strand.
TGCCCCCATAAATAAAAAATAACTAAACTATTTTTTTCAATCAAAATATTCCAGGAAGTTTTGCATATTCTCTTAGTGTTTCTAAACAGCTAGGGTTATCTATCTGCGTGACAGGTGACGTTTCCTATAAATAAACAGGGGTAGAATTTGCAAAAATTTTCTGGAAAATTTTTAAAATACATTTAAAGTTTAATAACCATTTCATTGTCTTTTTGGTAACCCATGCACAAAATAATGAGTATAAAACAGCAGTGTTCTTTAAGTTTAAGCTAATAGTTGCGTGACAAAATTTTAAAAACATAGCCTAAAATTTTATATTTAAATGAACATGTAATAGCCAGTAAATGGTAAAGTTTTACTTCAACCCGCCCGCCCCCGCCATTTACACAACTAATATAACCAAGTACAACATTCTTTCGACAAATCAGTAATTTCCTATCGTATCAACATGCGCCAACAGAAAGATATTTCATCATAGCCAACACGAGTAATATAAAATACTTAAAATGTACAGTTGAAAAATACGATGACCAATAGAACTTCCCGAACTATCATTTTGGAAAAAAAAACCCCAACAAGACATACGACAGAGACGACATATCAAGAAATATCCATATTCAATTTCTCTACTGATATTCAGACGCTTTGGATTGGCACGTTCAAAGAGTGAAAGTGACTTTGGATTAAGAACAACAAAGATGTACAAAGAAACAACCTTTGTGTTGGCTTCAACTATACCAATTCCAAAAAATATATCCCAATGCTTCAACTTCGCTACATAACTCCTGTACGACTTGGCAATTGGTCCACAAACAAAATAGAAGCTCGTAAAAGGATTCGCAAAATAACTTCTTCAAACAAAGGTTGCCTAATAACGGCTGTATATGTACTGTCGGAAGTTTAGCTCACTTCTGTAAGCCTAGCTTCTGGGCGACAAAGTTTTGAGGGAATAAGGGACTTGTCAGAATGCCTACCCTACAGGAACTGACTACCCCGTGTCCGAGGGTGGTGAAACACCCCAAATCCCCCCTCCTTCACCACCCGATTAAACCTCAATTACTTCACTCGTTAATCTTTCATCACCGTGGACTATCAATTCAATTTGCATTGAAACTTCGTATTTCAAACCATCGCAATTCAATTTGCATTGAAACTTCATAATTAAAACCATCGCAATTCAATTTGCGTTAAAGCTTCGCAATTAAAATCTTCGCAATTCAATTTGCATTGAAACTTCGCAATGAAGGTTTGACAAACAAAAGAACCTCGATGAAATCGGTAATTAAAGATGTCAATTAATGACACTCACTCATTAACCACTAACGCTATCATGCAATAATAATGAATACGAAAAATGTTTGTGAAATGAATTAGAATTATCACTAACAATTAAAGGGCATCTGAACAACTCATATTTTACATCAACATATCAGTACGCTTTTAAAAAGCATCTTTAAAAATGTTAAAGGTGATTTAACAAAGACACCCCTCCCCCCTTTATAGGAGACAAAAAAAATTACTGTTTTTCTGTCAACTAGGCTATTATAAATTCCCAATTTGAGAGTCCTAGGATTAAATGTATATAAACACTTTTTAAAAATGGAATCTTTCACTTGAGAGATTATCAAAATTATTATAGGCATTCAACATTAATGTTGGACTTTTAAGTCCATCCTTCACGTATGATTGTCTTTGAAAATTTCATTAATCTCTTCAATGATTCCATAGTGAAACTTACATTTACCACTGAATTGAAAATTTTACGAGAACAAATCTCTAATTGTTTTAAAAACCATTCTGGAGACAAAAATTAAATTTTCCTTCGGAAGCTACGAATAAAACCTTATAAAATACGCAACTATTAGCTTAAACATGGAAAACAAAAAATATTACTAGAAAAAAAATTTTATAGTACAATTTATAATAACAAATCAACCATGGTAATTTAAGCCCGAATTAAAGGCTGTAAATAAATGCAGCTATACCAAACCAAAAGTGTACATAAAATAAATCTTTTGTGCATTAACAGAACATCATCATACGTGTTTAAAGCTTTAAAAATGCTCAAAAAACTAAATATTCATAATGTTATTTAATTCTTTAATGATTCACGAGAAATTATAAAACAAAAGGTAACTTCAAAATTCCACATAATGTTATAATTATTCATTAAAGAACTCTTTTCTTGAATAAAATTATTGACCATAATTTTTATAGTTATTAAATTACTGTACTCAAGACCTAAATAGCTGACATTACGTAATTTCACGATTCATTTCATAAGTATAAATAAATAGTTATTTCCAATGCTTAATGCTAAAGCTAAACAGTTCCATTGCCTGCCCTAACACGGTGCCTAATATTCTACCCTACAATTTTTCAATACCAAAGTCAGAAACCAACTAGAAGTCAACACGAGGGCGGACCTTAAAGCAGCTTATGCCAGCATTTTCAAAAATACACAGAGGAGAAAATCTCTAACAAGTACCAAAGGAGGGTTCACGGGTAGTTGAGCGGTTTTCAAAAGAGCGTTTTGGAATAAAGCGGTTCCCAAAACAGCGGTTTGCAAAACCGCGTACAAGCAAAACCGCGGTTGCTGTTTCCGCGTTTCTCAATACAGCGCTATTTCCCAAAACAGCGGTTGCTGTTTCCGCGTTTCTCAATACAGCGCTATTTCCCAAAACAGCGGTTGCTGTTTCCGCCCAAACTGTGATTGATAGGGAGGGAAATATCTATTATATTAAGTATATAGGACAAAGAACAATATTATGCATAATGTTATATCGGAAGTAAATATAAAATATAGTTTTTTGGAAAAGGCATATTATTTGGGAAGTTAATGAAGATAAACAACAATATTTTGGAAAAGGCGTACTTTCGTACGCTCAAGATCTAAACGCTGTAATAAAAATGCGCTAAGACGAGAAATGGCTATAATGGCAAACGCGTTTATGAAAAAGCCGTTTTGGACAATGCTGTTTTGATAACACGCCCAATCGATAACATACCCCAAAAGGAGCGATGTTGCACTAAATTTGCGCCGGTTATTGCTTTCAAATTATTATCAAATTGCCCCATTTAGAACGATAATACTAAATTGGATGTTTTTCTACCAAAATATTGCTACCTTTCCCAAATTATTGGTAGTTAGTTTATTTATAGTCACGTTTACCACAATTTGCCTATTTCACCAACTGCCAGAGAAAGACATACTTTAAAGTCATTTATGTTGAACGTGAAAGTTAAGAGCAATATCCGTATTTAAATGTTGTTGGAACAATGGCATTAAAACAGTCTTTAAGAATGATCTGCGTGGGAACATCTGGTATATTTCTGGTCAACCCCCATCGGGAATTAATTAATAATGCCGATTCTATGGTATGAGGGAATACGCGATGAAATAATGGCTAAAATCAACCCCGGTTTCAACATTAAAATAAATTAATAAACAATTAAGACTGAAGTTGCAGATATTAGTCAAAAATGTCTTGATTAGAATCAAGACTTAAAAAAGTATCGATAAGACTGAGGTTATCACTTGACTTAAGGTTCAGATATTAATTTTTCTTTTTAATTGAAACTTAAAGGCATGCTTAAGAAAAAACAACGTTCCATTACCGTTTTACGTTGAAATAACTTATTTTACAGGTAATCAATTTCCAAAATTTACTTATCTCGGGTTTTCGGGCACAATTCCATTCCCCCAAAACATTTTATCATTACATTAATTACTTTTGAGAGATAACGTGTCAAAATAAACTTTAAAACAATAGAAAACTGAATGAGCGGTCTGTTTAGCCATGACCAAAACTTTCAAATCAGTGTTGCCAATGTTAGAAAGTGGATTTTCCCACTTCCATTTTAAAATTTCACTCATTTCCCGCACCCCCTTTTTTTACAGTCATATTTATCTGGACTATTTTATCCTACTAAGCTTAATATGGAATATCACTCCGCATGGCTTTGACAATATGTACTAATGCTCCAAAATGCTATAAAGCTTAAAAATTCTCAAAATATGCGTTCTTTCTTTTTCAGTGGCAAACTTAAAATCACCGAATTTATTTCAAAATGTCGCTTGAAATTATTAAACCGGACAAAATTTTCGAAAATACACTAATTTCAATTGCACAGTCTGCACTATTAATCCTTTAACAGGAAAATTCCGACATTTGATCGATTTCGGAAAAATATTACTTTTTCCCCACAGAGCCTAACATCAAACCTAAATTTCCCACGATGTGAGAAATTACCCCACATTGGCAACACTGCTTTAAAAAATTGCAACATGCACCCTTTCGAGACATGTCCAGTGCAGAACAAATTAGTGCTTAACCCGCTAATAGTACGACCACGGAGAATTGATGTAAACTGTAGTTGAAATATCATCATGTGCGACAAGCGGCACTGAATAGTCTCTAACCATTGTTTGAAACTAGAGAGAGAAATAGTTGAGTAGCATTAATCATGTCCTGAACTATGAGAATGAACAGTATGACTGTTGACTGAAGTACACTAGACATTACATCATTTTGCATAACCACGAGTAAAAATCCAACTGTCCCTACTTAATTTTCCGCCATTGTTTTCAACTGTTCCACTGCGAAGCATGACGGGAACAAATGGGGGAACCTTTTAAAACTCAAAGTCATACACGTACTCTCTCAAAAGTAATTAATGTAATGATAAAATGTTTTGGGGGAATGGAATTGTGCCCGAAAACCCGAGATAAGTAAATTTTGGAAATTGATTACCTGTAAAATAAGTTATTTCAACGTAAAAGGTAATGGAACGTTGTTTTTTCTTAAGCATGCCTTTAAGTTTCAATCAAAAAGAAAAATTAATATCTGAACCTTAAGTCAAGTGATAACCTCAGTCTTATCGATACTTTTTAAGTCTTGATTCTAATCAAGACATTTTTGACTAATAAACTTAACGAGTCGCTTATAGAGGGCATTAAGACAATTATAAAACAGTCTTCCAACTGTTTGCTCTGATACGTCAAATCTATAAGCTAAATCCCTATTGGTCGATGCCAACCTTAACTTCATAATTGTCATAATAAATTGCTGGAATTTTGATAATTTGGATCTCCCAACCAAAAAAGTTTCAACACCCTTGAAAATTTCCAACAATAACTCATGATTTCCCAATCCAGTAAAGTATTTTACCCTTGCATTATCATTGATAAATGATGATTCTGTGAAACTTTTTCTGTCAAGTTCTTTTTCAAGCTTTTCTTTTTCAGAGTTATTGAAGTAATATCATCCCTCATGACTTTAAGTTGATTAACATGGTACTTTAATTTGGAATTTAACTCTTCACTTTCAGTTATTAATTGGGAATACTTCAATTCAACTCTTTCCAGTTCAAACATTTCAGTAACTCTGAACACAGTTTGAGTACTATTGTTGCAAACTCTGTTTTCTGGTGAAGCAACCCCAATTAGAATTTTGTCCAAAGGTTTAGGTTCAGCTTGGTCACAAACATTGTTCACGGGAAAATTTGTTTGAACAGAGAAGTCGGATACAGTCGTGACAGGTAAATTAGTTTGGATTGAAGAGTCCGATACGATCTTAATTGGTGAATCTGTTTGGACAGAGAAGTTCGATACTATCTTCACTGGTAAATTAGTTTGGATGGAGAAGTCTGAAACAGTCTTCACTGGTAAATTAGTTTGGATAGAGACATCGGATAAAGTCTTCACTGATAAATTAGGTTCAATAGAGAAGTCCGATACAGTCTCCTTCAATGATAAATTAGTTTTAATAGAAAAGTCGCATCAAAATTGTCCATAGTTTCTCTTCCTTCAAAATTATCCATGGTATCTGTTCTTTCAATTCCTCCTGAACTTGTTGTTTGATTCATTTCATGAGAGCTTGACACTTTGGCGCTTTCAAAACCCTCCTCTTTGTTTCTCGGAAACTTTTCAATAATCATAGTGTCACGTAGTTTATTTCTCCTTTTCTTCCTCTCATATCGTTGAGCTTCTTTCAAAAGTATTTTCCTCTCTTCCATCTAAGTTCTTGTTTTTTATCCAATCTGGGTTAGTTTGATCGAAGAGGTCGGAAGGCTCTAAATACAGTTTAGGTCCGCTTTACAGAAAGGCTACGCTAGACAGTTAACTACATATGTTTAACTTACCTCCAGAGTAAAAATGTCTCGAACAAATTATCATATGATCTCGGAGCGATTCTTCCTTTATCCCTAAACGCTTTAGCCACCTATGCATTCGTTCTTTAGATAATTTTACTGTTTGATCCGAAAAATAAGCCTGGTCTTTAACACGCGGAATTCTAAAGAATCTAACATTCCCAGTTTTTTCTCCAGTTAATAATTAAAATTTACATGTTTTAATACAACAAACTCGAACCATAATTTTTGAGTTACTTGAACCAATCACTTAATTTAACACTAAAAACGTTATGTTAAGTTGTTAACAGTTAACACAACAGCGTTAAAAATAACGAAAAACTGCCAATATGGCGCCTTATAAACTAGCAGACGATAAGAACGAAATTGAGCTTTTAAATGCCAATAGACGGCGCTTTTCTTGGTAATAAAAAAATATAATTTATGTAGTGACGTAGTAAACAGCTTCGTGGTAGCACTGTATAGGAGAAATCATCCTATACGTCGTCTGCTAAAATATTCTAAATGACTTCGAGCTTCGGCTTCGCCTTTTCTGGATAAATTGTGTCAGAGGGAGAGGGGATAATAGAACCTTTACAGTTAAACGATAACTGACTCACGGGCAGGGTCGGAAATAGAAATTTTTTTATAGGACAAGTGTCCAGTGACCAGACTTAGAAATAGCACACGTCCTTTGGTCCAAAACCAGTTTATTAATTGCTTGGACTAGTTTTTTATTTCAAAAAGTGGGGGTTACTGGTCCTCGGGACCAGTTTATTAATTGCAAATCTATTGGAGAACAAAGGCTGGGACCACTCCGGAGACCAGTTTATTATTTAGAACACTAGGGGGGTCACTGGTCCCAAGGACTAGTTTAAAAATTATCCTTATTTCTAAGTCTGCCAGTGACTCCCTGTTTGAATGGAAAATTTATAGGATTTTGTCCACTGAAGTGTGCAAATATAGTGTCGCTTCTCCATGGCCAAGATATCAAAACCAGGGCTCCACGTAAGGATATTTTTTTTAGTAGTCAGCCTGACTAGTGAGACCCCATATCCCAATTTTTTTAAGTAGTCACTGACTAGTGAGACGCATGGTTTACGAATATTTGGGACATTTTTTACTAGTCAAGTTGACTAGTGAACCCCCAGATTTCGATTTATTTTAGTAGTCAAGGCATTTTTTTAGTAGTCAAATGCCTTGACTAGTGCCTTATGTTGACCGCTGATCAAAACTTAGGAAAATTTATTGGTCAAACTGTCCAGTGAACCCCTTAAATTAAAAAAAAATTAAGGGACATTTTAAGATTTTATTGGACAATGTCCAGTGTCCTGCGCTCATTTCCGGCCCTGCTCACGGGCCGTGATGGGGAAATTATTCGTGTGTAGTCGGATACGTTATCTTCCCTGGAGATTTCATATTAATTTATTGTAAAAGAATCAAAGAAGTGAGGATTTTAAAGAAACTATAATTTTTTTAAACCTGCATCGAAAACCGCTAAAATATGTCAGTAGCAATTAAAACCATAATCCAAAAGACACGAGAAACGAGAAGTGTAATGCTTTTCTAGGTAATGTGTCTTATCCCTTCTATAAAACCCCTGCTTTAGCAAGCACGCTGACAAATCTCTCTCTCTCTAGTCGCTATGTTACTCAGCAATTTCTTCATTTCCATAGGACCGCGGGGCAGAGTGGTACTCGGTACTCACCGTGCCGCTTAACCTGGGTTGAAATTAGGTTATATTGTAATGAAAGTGAATTCAAGTTGATTAAATTCAATTAAAGTAAAAGTATGAAGTTCCGAGAGAAGTGCGGACTTGTCTGAGGAGCCTTAATGCGCTCTCGGAACGTAAATACGGCTTTCTTAGTTTGAATACAGAAACCTTTGTTACCCGAAGTTGTGGATGAAAGATTAAATATCTCAAAATTATGTGTAAAAACATTGACTACTGTAGAACGAATAGGAGGCTGTGAAACAAGGAAAGTTTTTTCGTAAGGATTTATGGCATTAATGCTTAATATTTTTTAAATATTTCAATATCGTAGTATGGTTAGTTAAGGTTTGGCTTTGTAAGCCACGCCAGTCGTAACTTCTCCATTCCATTTTGATTGAAAAATATAAATTGCGATTTGAAATCTTTGTTTCATGGCAATGTTGGTAGGATTGCACTTTATCTAAGTAACTCAACTAACAGCAGTTACTGACTAATTAGACCACGGGGAGTTCGGAAAAATAGTAAAAAAATTCTAAACCCACTGCAAGTTGGTGAAAAATTTTTTTGAAAATTTTAAAATTGCATGTATTTACCATAACCCCGGGCCCCGAGAATTCCAGAAAAACCAAACTCCGTCGTCTGCAGCCGAGCTCGATCTTACCAAATGGACTCGCGACGAAAATAGTGTTATAGCTTATTCTAGATCTTACTAAGAAAAGGTAAATCTACAAAAATTATGAGATTTATGCTAATAATATTTGAAAAGGTGGATTTTAATTGAGAAAAAAAATTAGGAAAAGGTCTCATTTTATTTGAGTTGTAAAAGAAGTAAGCATCAAAATTTTGGAAAAGGCGGATTTTAGTTGAGAAATATTTCAGAAAAGGTTGCATTCTATTTGGGTTGTAAGTGAAGTAATCATCTAGTTTTTGCAAGAGGCTTCAAATAATTTGGGAAGCAAATGAACGTAAAGCAAATGAACGTAAAGGCAAAATTATGGAAAATTACGCGAATTATTTGGAAATTAATGGTAATATTTGGAAAAGGCGTCATATTTTACAGCAATATTTTGGAAAAGGCGTCATATATTACGGCAATATTTTGGAAAAGGCGTCATATTTTACGGCAATATTTTGGAAAAGGCGTCAAATTTTACAGCAATATTTTGGAAAAGGAGTCAAATTTTACAGCAACATTTTGAAAAAGGCGTCATATTTTAACGCAATATTTTGGAAAAGGCGTCAAATTTTACAGCAATATTTTGAAAAAGGCGTCTTATTCTTTTTGAAATATCCAAACACAAACAGCGATATTTTGGAAAGGGTTTCAAATTACCAGGGAAGAACTAATAGCCCAGGACTTTTAGGGTTTGACCTAGAACATTTGAACATAAAGATGAAAATTGGTACATGTGTTGTTTTTGACCCAACAAACAATATACTAAAAGTCCCCTGCTGTAGAGCGCGAGCTTTCGCCGCCATCTTGGAAAATGGCCACCGGGAATGCCAGCTACAATGTATTCCACATTCTTCTTCAAAAATTATGAAAATTGGAACACATTATGAATGGAACCACATGAACATCATGGCAAAATTTTACAGCTCTGTGTTCAATAGTTTGGTCGCTATATTGGAAAATGGCCGCCGTTAATGCTAGATACAGTATATTTCACCATGTTGTCGGAAAATTATGAAAATTGATAGACCTTATAATCAGAGCTATGTGAGCCTCATAGTAAAATATTGAAGCCATTAATCAGATAGTTTGCCCGCCATCATGGGAAATGGCCGCCACCAATGCCATATAGATACAGTATAGGGTTCAAAAATTATGAAAATTGGTAATAATTATGTTGAAGACCGTCTAAACATCATACTTGAATATTGAAGACGTGCTACTGTTAGTTTGGGCGCCATCTTCGAAAATGACTGCTGGAAATGCTAAATATATTTCAAATATATATTTGAAATTCCTATTTTGAATAGATGATTTTCATTAATATAATAAACAACAAAAAATAGATATCTAGAAGTCGAAATTATCGAAGCCATCTTTAAAAATGGCCACACGAAAATCATTGCCCTACATTTTGAAAGAAAGAAAAGTTATTCAAAGCTGTAGTTCTCAACATGTTGATTAGGGTATATAATTCAATATGAGGGTTTATATATTCTCGTGTTGTTAAGATTGGATTTAAGACAAATCTCTAACAGTTCGTTCATATTCATCTCCTCAGCCTGAAGATTTTTTTCTCAATAATTGCATGTCAGAGTCCTTGATTAGGCGCAGCACCTAGCTGGGGGCTCATAATATTCCAAATTGAACATGCGGAAACGCCGTCAAGGCACACGGGATCGGCCAGCGGCCCAACAAACGTCCCTTGAATAGGTGACAGAAGCTGAACACCGTCAGTGACGAGCCCAGGTGGTGGGTGATAGGGAAGGATCAGGCAGGAGGAGGCTCGAGGGGACGGAAGATTTCCCTCCAAGCCCATCAGTGCAACACGACCGAAACAATGTGTCCGCGACCCTTAGAGGGTTGTTAATAGCGGGGTGAGCCAATTAAGGCAACACCTGGGCGGGGGCTAAGCGGCCGAGCAAAACCTTCAAGGAATGGGGAAAGGAACGGTCTGAACCAAGGGCGAACCCAAGCAACTCTCGAATCGGCACACCGAACTCGAGCCCCTTCCGCCACAAGAAGCCCTTTTGCTCTGATCCATCACAGCTAGTACAGCGACAATGTCCACGCAATGCTGAGTAAACTAATTCGGATCGTCTACATAAATAGTTCTTTACACTAGTGGTTCCGCAGTTACAGATTATGTGTATTAAACGTTAGTCTTGAGTGGCGTGAATGGGTCTTAGGATTCGGGATCGTGAACCCATCCCCATTCTTCGGGGTTTAAATCGTTTCCTAGCCATTGTAGTAGCGGAATAGCTTGGTTCTTTTGCTAGACTATCACACCCGAATTGAAAGTTCTTCATTCTTAAATCTGAAACCAAATCGACACGAAGAAGAGAACCTCAAATGGAGGCATTTGAGAAATTAAGGTTCAGAGAACACTTCTTTCATTTACATGCAGTAACTGGATGTGGTTATGATAAGGCGGGGTTTAAAGTATTGACAGATAATCTACATCTTACAAAAACGTTGAGAGATTTAATGAAAAGTTTAAGTCAACAATAGCTAGGAAACGATTTAATCCCGATCAGTGGGATGGGTTCGCTATCGCTAAAGTCAAAGACACATTCACACCACACTGATTCCTGCATCAGATATAGCTTTGCTTTTCTTTGTTTCAGATTTTGGGATAATCATCTTTCAGTAACCATTTATAAAGATGGGGTTGATAACTTAGACTTGGAAATAGTTATTTTTATTTCGTTTAATACGTTCATGAAAATCATCTACTCAGTAAAGAAATATCGAAAAAATTTATATATCGGTAATATTTTTGGCATTTCACGCAGTCATTTTCCAAGATGGCGCCCACACTATCAGCATCAATATTCAAGTATGATTTTAAAACGGTCTTCAACAATAAATTTACCAATTTTTATAATTTTTGAAAAGTATACTCTATCTAAATGACATTCCCGGCGGCCATTTTCCAACATGGCGGCCAAACTATCTCATGAATGGCTTCAATATTCTACTATGAGGTTCACACAGCTTTCATGATATTATCTATAAATTTGATAATTTTCCAACAACATGGTGAAATAAACTGAAACTAGCATTCACGGCGGCCATTTTCCAGAATGGCGACCAAACTATCAAGCACAGAGCTGTAAAATTTTTCTATGATGCTTATGTGGTCCCAGTCATATTATGTACCAATTTTCATAATTTTTGAAGAAGAATGTAGAATACATTGATGCTGGCATTCCCGGCGGCCATTTTCCAAGATGGCGGCGAAAGCTCGCGTTCTACAACAGGGGACTTTTAGTATATTTTTTGTTGGGTCAAAAACAACACATGTACCAATTTTCATCTTTATCTTCAAATGTTCTAGGTCAAGCCCTTTTTTAGCCTATCTGTCCTGGCCTATAAATACAAATTCCAAATATATTAATCAAAAATGTCTTGATTAGAATCAAGACCTAAAAAGTATCGATAAGACTGAGGTTATCACTTGTCTGAATGATCAGATATTAATTTTTCTTTTTAATTGAAACTTAAATGCATGCTTAAGAAAAAACAACGTTCCATTACCGTTTTCCGTTGAAATAAATTATTTTACTGGTAATCAATTTCAAAAATTTACTTATCTCGGCTTTTCGACCACAATTCCATTCCCCGAAAACATTTTATCATTACATTAATTACTTTTGGGAGAGTACGTGTATGGTTTTGCGTTTTAAAAGGCTCCTAAAGACGTTACATCCCCATTTGTGACCGGCACGCTTCTAAAACCAATGGCGCCAAATTCAATAGGGACAGTAAGATTTTTACTCGCGGTTTTGCAAAATGATGTAATATCAATTGTACTTTAGTCAACCGTCGTATTGTTCTTTCTCATAGTTCAGGGCATGATCAGTGTTACTGCCCAATTTCTCTCTCTAGTTTCTAACAATGGTTAGAGACTATTTGATATGGCACGGCACAACATTATATACATTTGAAAATTCTAAGTAGCACAAAAGGAAAAAGAATCCATTTTTTTTATATTTTGGTTTGAAATAAATAAATTCATGATAGTAGTTATAACGAACAGAAAGTCAAGGGAATGGCACCGGTAATGAGCAGCAGAAAGAGAGGAAAGTTTGCTTCAAGTTAGCAGAAGGACATAGTAGTGAAAATAGTAATCTAGAATTTTGTTCATTCAAACCTTATTATATCATGAAAAATTCAAGTGAGCAGGCGACACTATCTAGAAAGATTGATTTTGGCAGATAACAGCGAAAAAATTATGTTCTACACACACTGGGACTATGGGAGAGTTTCAGGGCCGCAGGTCGCACATGATGAAATTTCAACTCCAGATTACATCATTTCTCTCTGGTCGTACTAGTAGCAGGTTAAGCTATAGTTTTCTCAGGTCCAGTTAGTCTCGAAAGGGTTATATAGTGCTTGCAACTTTTAAAAGGTTGTTATCATGGCTAAACAGACCGCTATTACAGTTTTTTCTTCTTTTATAGGCTATTTTGACACGTTATCTCCGAAAAGTAATAAATGTAATGATAAAATGTTTTCGGGGAATGGAATTGTGGTCGAAAAGCCGAGATAAGTAAATTTTTGAAATTGATTACCAGTAAAATAATTTATTTCAACGGAAAACGGTAATGGAACGTTGTTTTTTCTTAAGCATGCATTTAAGTTTCAATTAAAAAGAAAAATTAATATCTGATCATTCAGACAAGTGATAACCTCAGTCTTATCGATACTTTTTAGGTCTTGATTCTAATCAAGACATTTTTGATTAATATCTGTTCCTTCAGTCTTCATTTTAATTAAGAATGTTAAGAAACTGTTTTACATTTTCAAAATCTGCACTAAGCAGAAACATATATAAAGGGGACCATAACTTTAGCTCAATCAGACATTTATTTATAATGATACTTCAAAAATAAAACGTAAATCATTAAAAGTGTGTATTCTTATTGGAATTAGAATAATACATTTTTTACAATCATTTATTGAAACGCGAGGCGCCCCCCCTAAAAATTCCACCTACAAGAACCTACAAGCACCCGGGCAAAGCATCTACCCAAAAGTACCCACAAGTACCTACAAGCACCCACAAGTACCCACAAGCACCCACAAGTACCTACTAGTACCCACAAGTACCCACAAGCACCCACAAGTACCTACTAGTACCCACAAGTACCCACAAGCACCCACAAGTACCTACTAGTACCCACAAGTACCTACTAGTACCCACAAGTACCTACTAGTACCCACAAGTACCTACAAGCACCCACAAGTACCTACAAGCACCCACAAGTACCTACAAGCACCCACAAGTACCTACAAGCACCTACAAGCACCCACACGCACCTACAAGCACCCACAAGTACCTACAAGCACCCACAAGTACCTACAAGACCCACAAGTACCTACAAGCACCCACAAGTACCTACAAGCACCCACAAGTACCTACAAGCACCCACAAGTACCTACAAGCACCCACAAGTACCTACAAGCACCCACAAGTACCTACAAGCACCCACAAGTACCTACAAGCACCCACAAGTACCCACAAGTACCTACAAGCACCTACAAGCACCCACAAGTACCCACAAGTACCTACAAGCACCCACAAGGTAATCAAGTTTAAATAGCTTTAACCTAAGCAGAGAAAAGATAAAATGTCCATTAAGCTAGGTATTTGTTCTAAGAATTTGATTATAACCGCGGTAAAACGACCATACTCGCTTCATACACTACACAACTCATGCTAAAAAGTCGCAGGTTCCATAGTTTCAGGGTAAACTTCGTAAGTCGGAGCATGTAATTAAAACTATGAAAAACAGTACTTAAACTTAATTTTTCTTGATGAAAAAAAATAGGCGCCAACTATGGATATGGGGCTTTCATTTAAGACCGTTTTCAAATCTATCTGACGTATAGTTATTTTTGTAAGGGTATGGACAAAATTTGTAACTTTGGAAAATTTCCCATGTTATTTCTATGGGAAATTTCCAGTTTTTCGTCAAAATCTGTGATTAATTTTATGGAAATGAAAACCACCCTTAGCAACTTTATTTTTTATAAAATAAACTAATTAATGGATCTCTTTGAAATTTTAACCACATATTAAGGGTCCGAATTGTAGTTCAGTGGATTTTTTTCGAACCAATTAGTACAATACAAAAAAAACTACATCCAAACAAAAAACCCTCCTTATACATTAAGAGCAGTATGAAGTCTTATCTAAGAGAGCTACCGCTCTCATAGAATTTATGGTTATGCAGTAATGTGTGGAACTTAGCGTTACCCGAGAAACACCACTTGGAGGTGGCCACACTTCGTTTCTCATGGAGAGTTTTTTTATGGCAGGTCCCCTTGCCTACTGCCGGCTTCAATATCCTGGGGAGTTTTCATTTGTCTGGCCCCCCTACCTTTATAATGTCGACCTCATTGCCCTGCCAAATCAAAACTCCTCAGGACATTGAGGTCGACAGTATATAGGTAGGGGGGCCTGCCAAATCAAAACTCCCCAGGATATTGAATCCCCTTGCCTGCAGCCTTAAACGAAGAAAACCGACCTCACTCATCGCTGAGTTCAACCGTGTTTTCTTCGGTTTGACCACCAATAAGGAACGCCGGCTGTGTCTCTGGATTCAGAGCGTTCAATTCTTCCTCCGACACGCCAATTTCAAGTAGTTCAAGGCCTTTTTTCCCTGGACCAGGATAGCATGCCTTGACGTCTTCCAGGAACCGACGGAAGTTGGTTCCAGGAGGAAGCCAATTGCCATCTTGGTCCTTGAAAAAAAGACACCTGTACCAATATGTGGCCATATAACTATTCAACGCCCGGTCAGTTCTGTAGGACTTTATGCTCGGCTTCAAATGCCGGTTTCGGTTTTCGATGTTATTCGTATGAGCACGTGAATCTTCCGAATTCACGAACTCATACTTATGCAAAACAGTCAGATGCTCCCGAAATCCCATCAAAGTACAATTCATGTACATCGGGGCGCCATCTGACACTATCACTGACCCCGGAGCTATGTATTTCGCCATTTGGGTCCACAAAACGGCCCTGGACTTATTCCTGACCTTCAAAAAAAGACCATCTTTCGTATCTCTGCAATAGATACCAAAGATACAAATGGTCTCTCCGGCCAATTGAGCCCCGCGGTTGTATTTTCTAGAGTGCAAGTATGTTTCGTCCACCTCTACGAACAATCCTGGTACTCCAATCTGCACCTTGTCGGCCCTGTTCGAAATGACAATCTCAGCCACCTCGCGACACATGGAAAAGTAATCCACGACGGTATGGCTGGCACATTCACTGTGGATTATAGCGTCAGATACGCTCATTTTGGAAACCCACAGGAACACGAGGAAGAGATTGTCGGTAACCGACAGGTTTTGATTGTAAAACCAGGTGTTTTTCGAGGGGACGAAAGCCTTCGTGCACTCGACCGCCAAATACCATGGTACCGTCTTTTTGGATGCTTTTAAGGCCTTGCGCTTGTTAGCGCGAGACTGGGCTGCGGAACATCTTATTGAATAGCCAAATCGGCTTTGGGCATTGCCAACCCCAACAAGATATCCATTTAATTCCCCATCATCGTTTTTATTCCAACATCCGCAAGGTGTCTTTCCTTCATTGAAGGATTCAAGACGCGGGACAAGCTTCAAAGAAAGTACTAGGGCAATGGCATCCCTCTCTAACCGCGCCTTTAGGCCATCATCCATCCCGGGAAAAAAACCTCCCCAATTCTTCAAGGAAACCATTTTAAAAAAATGTTCCTCATTCCCAAAATTTGGGTTTTCATACGCCTCGTTTTCCAAATTAGCATGAGCCATTTAGAAATTAAACCAAATAAACCCCCAGAAAATATAATTTGACAGCAGTAATAATTATCTCTCAAGAAAGCCTCTTCAAAAAACACGTCTAATCAGGTTGAAAATCAACGAGTCTCTGCTCAGTAAGTTCTCGTTTCCATGGCAACCCGCGAGGCGGGAAGAGGCGCCAATCGAGGGGAGGCGTTAAGGGGCGGCCAGCAAATTCAGTGACAGTTTTAGCGGGGAAGAATACCATATATTTCAAAGGTATTAAAGGTAAGGTTAGGTTAGGTTACTTATTAGCTAATTTATCACCTTTTCCAAAATTTCTGTTTGCGATTAGGCCTAGTTAATTTTAAATACTTCCCAAAAGTTTAATGCTATTTTTGGAAACTAAAATATCGCTAATGTAATTTTCGCCATTTCTCGCTTATATTCTCCTTTTCCTTATTTTTGGCATTTCTAATTTTTCTTTACGCAATATTTTGAAAGTTTCTCAAATTACTTTATGATCACAGTACCAAAAATGAATGGTTTTGCTAAATTCAGTAGGTCTTAAAAATTCCATAGCTATACTTCCGTCGCGAGTCCTTGAAGTTCTTATAGTTGCTCTCCCCCCGGCATATTTTGAAAGATTGGGTGCATAATGCGTTTAGTCTATAGCGGTAAGTACATGCAATTTTAAAATTTTCCAAATTTTTTTGACCAACTTGCGGCGGGTTTAGAATTTTTTTACTATTTTTCCGAACTCCCCGGGGTCTAATTAGTCAGTAACTGCTGTTAGTTGAATTAGTTAGATAAAGTGCAATCCTACCCAAAATTGCATGGATACTGACCAGGGATGTACATGTCAAAAAATTAATAAAGCTGAGTCTGTGAAGTACTTGGGAATTGTAGTGGATAAACACCTAAAATGGAAAGATCACATATTTTATCTAAAAAAAAAACTGCGGTCAAATCTCTTTAGCACAAGTCAATTCTCAAATATATTGGATAAAAAACACAATTAGATCTGTTTATTTTAGTTTATTCCAGTCGTTTTTAACTTATGGAATAACTTGCTGGGGAAGTGCCTACGATACAAACCTTAGTTCCATTAGCGTAATTCAAAACAGAGCTGTCAAAAAATGTTTAAAAAGACCAATGTATTACCCAACCCATCAAATCTATAGAGAATTGGGTGTTCTAACACTTAAAAAAACTCTCATAAAGCCGTTTTGCTGATCTACTTTAAATATAATATCATAAATAATGACCGTATTCTGAGAGAGCGGTAGCTCTCTTAGATATGACTTCATACTGCTCTTAATGTATAAGGAGGGTTTTTTGTTTGGATGTAGTTTTTGTTGTATTGCATTAACTGTTTTGAAAAAATTCCACAGAACTACATTTCTGGCCCACAATATGTGGTTAAAATTTCAAAGAGATCCATAAATTAGTTAATTTTATAAAAAATAAAGTTGCTAAGGGTGGTTTTCATTTTTATAAAATTCATCACACCTTTTGTTGAAAAACAGGAATTTTTCCCATAGAAATAACATGGGAAATTTTCTGAAAAAAACGATCCGGTGGCTCCGATATTAGAAAAACTATACGTTTGTTAGACTTGAAAACGGTTTTAAATGGAAGGTACAACACCTAACATTCCGCTAAGCAATTTTCATTGACTATAATTAAGTCTAAGTATGTTTAAATTTAAATTTTCAAAACCATTCCAATCTGCGATATTTAAGCAGTGTAAAGAAACAGTTTATGATGTTAGCCCTTTTAAAGCTAGTTGGTTCATATTTCGTGGTGGTTGAAAAACAAGGGGACCTAGCTTTGTGTGAGCTAACAAGTTAAGTTTAAAAAGGTCCCCCACACTAGTAAATTATGTAACCAACTGCCTTTGGTACTTGTGGGTGCTTGTAGGTACTTGTGGGTGCTTGTAGGTACTTGTGGGTGCTTGTGGGTGCTTTTAGGTACTTGTGGGTACTTGTGGGTGCTTGTAGGTACTTGTGGGTGCTTGTAGGTACTTGTGGGTGCTTGTAGGTACTTGTGGGTGCTTGTAGGTACTTGTGGGTACTTGTGGGTGCTTGTAGGTACTTGTGGGTGCTTGTAGGTACTTGTGGGTGCTTGTAGGTACTAGTGGGTTCTTGTGGGTACTTGTGGGTACTTGTGGGTGCTTGTAGGTACTTGTGGGTGCTTGTAGGTACTTGTGGGTGCTTGTAGGTACTAGTGGGTTCTTGTAGGTACTTGTGGGTGCTTGTAGGTACTTGTGGGTGCTTGTAGGTACTTGTAGGTACTTGTGGGTGCTTGTGGGTGCTTGTGGGTGCTTGTAGGTACTTGTGGGTACTTGTGGGTACTTGTGGGTGTTTGTGGGTACTTGTGGGTGCTTGTGGGTACTTGTGGGTGCTTGTAGGTACTTGTGGGTGCTTGTAGGTACTTGTGGGTGCTTGTAGGTACTTGTGGGTGCTTGTAGGTACTTGTGGGTGCTTGTAGGTACTTGTGGGTGCTTGTAGGTACTTGTGGGTGCTTGTAGGTACTTGTGGGTACTTGTGAGTGCTTGTGGGTACTTGTGGGTGCTTGAGGGTGCTTGTGGGTACTTGTGGGTGCTTGTAGGTACTTGTGGGTGCTTGTGGGTGCTTGTAGGTACTTGTGGGTGCTTGTAGGTACTTGTGGGTGCTTGTAGGTACTTGTGGGTGCTTGTAGATACTTGCCCCGGGTGCTTGTAGATACTTGCCCCGGGTGCTTGTAGATACTTGCCCGGGTGCTTGTAGGTACTTGCTCCGGGTGCTTGTAGGTACTTGCTCCGGGTGCTTGTAGGTACTTGCTCCGGGTGCTTGTAGGTACTTGCTCCGGGTGCTTGTAGGTACTTGCCCCGGGTACTTGTAGGTGCTTGTGAGTGCTTGTAGGTACTTGCCCCGGGTGCTTGTAGGTACTTTGACTTATCCATAGGATTAACATTACACTAAATTTTGGAAGCTCGTAACTCTGGTTATATTAGAGATACGGGGATATCCTTTGATTATGTAATAGTCCTATTTGCCAATTAGGATACTCCATATACGAGAAAAACCTGGAAAACTCAGAGAAGTATATGGGGAAAAGCCTGGAAATCTCAGGGAAATTTGTTTTCGAAAAGTTGTATAAACCTTGTGGTTGTATAAAACTTATGGTTTTAGTTATATAAAGTTTTACCAAGAAGCGATATCTAGTTTACTAGGGAGAAGGTGTAAGATGCCGAAGTATTCGCGCGCCATAGTCCCAGTCCCACTTTCAAAATACAAGGGGGGACGTAAAAGGAGGCCGGGCTATTTCGCCTCTCCTCAGTCGGAAAATACGTAGTTTTCGTCATTCGCGTCGCGTTTACGTGAGTTTTCTGGTCCGTGACCAAATAAGGATTTTTTAAACTGGACATTAGGCCAGCGACTTTCCTGACTTGGAATAAGTAAACTGGTCCGTGATCATTGACCAGAGCACGTCGTCTGCTAAACCAAAGAAGTGGATAATTAAAATATTAGAATTTTAATGTGTGAAGTCTGGTTACCCTTGAACTTTCTTAGTAGTCTCGTGGACCAATGACCACCCTCCGATTTAATTTTTGAACTGGACCAGGCAATTTTTAAACTGGTCATTTGCCCTGTGTCACCGCCTTATTTCCCACGCTGGCGCGAGTTGCTTTTCGTTGTCGAGTGCGTGATGGAGTCGGCTATGCCTGGAGTCCCAACCTAGAAGGAGAGAGGAATGTAGTGGAAACCCTCATACCTATAGCGTTGCCTGTGTACCCCCACCTACGGCACCATAGTCCTCCCAGCATCCTCAGCGGTTAGGAAGGGGCGTACTGGACGAAATTATAAAAGGGCGCTCCCTCTATCTACAAAATAGAAGCTAGTTCTCATACAAATAAAATGGCGCTATGCGGCAGCACTTAGCAATCGCCTACCGAAGGGTAGGAGCGTGCGCGAGGTACATTGGGAGAGATACGGTGCCGCAGGTCGCCCATCATCATTTTCAATCCATCTCAACTCGTTTATCTCTGTCCCAACCCCCGCGACTTCCAACCACTAGCATAGCCCACTCGATCACGCTCTCTTTTCCCCGGCTACATATTTTGAAGATGGAACTTTTTAGGCGTATTTACAATCTTGGATCATCTTTGTGAACTTTAAGGGTAGCCCTGACTATATTCTACAGGGCCGGTAGGCCCTTGTAGATATGACATGACACCCTTCCGTAATGTTAAAGGAAAATTCACAGTTTTTAGGATTAGCGTCCCATAGAAAAAGCATTAAAAATTTTCGTTTTTTAGGAAATTGTCATAGGGCATACGGAAAAAGTATAGCGAAGTTAGTTTTCGGAATACTTCTAAATTAACAAGCATTTATTAAATGGGAAACTTACCTGTTTCGATTTTTAATTAATGAATTCTAATTTTTGTAATTTAACTAATTAAGATAGTACGTCAAAAAATTACTTTTGGGCCAGAAGTCAGCCTAACCTTATAGCACGCTTAAACCTAATTCTACATTTCGTTCTCGTTGACAACTAGAAGGGCCTAGGTTTGTGGGTGCTAACAAGTTACGTTGACATATTTCAAATTTTGGCTTTCTTGCTGATTTTCCTAATTTCTTAGCAGTGGACGCTAACAAATTACTTTGGTATTTCAACCGAGCTTGAGCACCTTTATATGTATTTTCTAATTAACTGTAGCACCCTTAATAAGAAATACGTCGTTATCAGGTCGAATTTTCGTCTAGAAAGTAATTCAGGTAAATAATTACAGTTAACAGAGGTTTTTATATCATTTAAAGTAAGTTTTTGAACGTTCTTTACGGCCAAGGCTTAAGTTGTATAGACTAATAGCACCCCATGTTATTTCCCCATAGAGCTTAATACAGTCGAAGGCAGAGGGCTGCCATTACCCTATTTTAGTTACTCTTTAAAGATTATTAAAAAGGCTGATTTCCAGCTCTCATTTGTTTTGGAATCCTGTGTATAGTCTGCTCAATTTTATGCTAGAAACATAGCCTAACCGGGTTAACACTAGGCTTTTTATGCTGTATTTACCGTGTGCGCTTCCAATAAATGGCATACCTATTCAAATTATTAACGTGTTGAAATAAAGATAATGCTTTTCACCCTGTGAAAAGATCGAAAACTTCAAAATACTACTGGTAAGATGACAAAAAGTTTAATATGTTTTCCCTACTGCAGAGTCGTGATGTTTACGTTAGCGCAGCTTAACTATTTGTTACCAACAGTGGATTTTGTTAATTCATAAATATAAGTAACAGTGGTGCTGATTAATCCAGGAGGACAGTGTCGTTATGTAATTTAATTAGTCAAATAATTTCCATGTTTACATCAGCGCAGATTTTTCCAACGTAACCACGTCAGCAACGGAGGGTTACGTTGTTGGCTATCTCCACAGTTCACATTGCCGTTTGTTCATTGTCTAAATTGCTATGAATTGTTTAGGTATTTAATTTAATTACTGTTATTGAAGCCAAAGTTGCTAAACTATAGAATCACATCATTCATTAACATATGTTATAGATGATCTTTTGTTACCGCAAATTTAGCACGTGGTATGATAAAAATTTAACACATTGTGTTGGCAAGAATGAAAAACTCTTCTAAACTTTACAATTAAGGTGATTTGAAACTCATTTTAAAAGCTAAATCAACACTGCCAAACCTCAATCCTTCATTAATTTCAACTTAATTATGTATAATTAACGTGAATTTAAACATGAAATATACATATTTGGATGAGAACTCGAGTAACTTTGAAATAAAATACTTAATTAAGATTAAAACTGCACAAGCTGTTAGTATAGCCCCATGTTTTCTATCTCATACTTAGTTAATTTAAATTATCTTTAAAGTACATTAATAGGCGCGAAATTCGAAAGTTTAAGGTAAAATAAGAGTCAAAACCCACTGAAAATTGCAATTAAGGTTAAGTATATATTGAAAGTCATTTATAACCTAAATGTACACTGCCGAAACACAATCTACGTTAATTTTAAATCAATTAAATATAATTAACGTGAAATTAAACCAAAATATTCATTTTTTGGATTAAAAGCTCAAATAACTTTTAAATAAACTGTTTAATTAAGATTAAAACTACCCAAGCCGTTGGTAAATCCCGATGTTTTCTATTTCACACTTCAGTTAATTTCAACTACACATTAATTGGCGCGAAATTCAAAAGTTTAGGGTAAAATAATGACTGTGGCAAAAATGTTAAACTGCACAAAACGTTCCAATTAGGGTAAAAAATTCCAATAAATTATACTTTTAAGCTTAATCGACTCTCCCGAACTGCGCTCAAATTAAGATTAAAACAACACAAGTTTTTCGCACAGCCACAGATGTTTCCTATTTCACTTTCGAATTAATTTAATTCATCATAAAAATGCATCAAAAGCGCATACATATTTTAGAGTAATTGCAATTAAAGTTATTATTTCATTGAAACTTGTATTATAAACTAAATGCACACTAGATAAACCGTTAAATTAAACTTAATCAAGTATAATTAATGTGAAATTAACCCAAAACAGGAATGTTTTTGGTAAATTCATGGATACCTTATAATTAAACTAACAAATTATAATTAAAACTACACTTATCTTTCACTCAGCCTCCATTTTCCTGTTTAATTCTTACACTTAAATAAATTGTCTTTTAAAATCATTTTTCCCATATTGAAAAGAGAGCTATTGAATAGGCGCGAAATTTAAAAGTGTTTTGGGGGGAGGGGGGGTACAGTATGTGTGCCTTTTTAACAGGAGTATTTCTAATGGGACCGGCAATACCGCAACGCTGGGCCGAAAAAACGGGATGGTAATTGTTTGGACCTATCGGGTGAGGACATTGGAGCACCAAAAACATACCGCGGTGTCACTTGTTGAACGTTAAAGCGACCTTCATCACTTTAAATCCCATGACCTGCTCAATCTGACAATCTTTGAAAACTCAACTTTGAGGTACTTCCGGTCCCTTTTCATATACATGGTCTTCAGTGTGGGAGTTAAAGGGCTCCTTCGGACCCTTAGACACATGGCCCCGCGGATTTCCATCCCCTCTTCATAGACGATCTTCCTCAGTACTCTCCCTCTCTCTGGCTAGGTAGAGGGGTTCGGAAATCCGCGGGGCCATGTGTCTAAGGGTCCGAAGGAGCCCTTTAAGTAGTAGAATTACAGTAGTCAGTCTCGTTTCCTAGCAAAATGCCAACCTATTCCAACCAGGACAAATTTGACAGGATGTTTATTTTGGGTGAAGGTCGCAGTAACGTTCAACTAAAGGCAGTGCTTTATGCCGAACGGTTTCCACACCGACAACTTCCGGTGCGAAGCACCTTTTGCAACATTGGCGAGCACCTTCGTGATTTCGGTAGTGCAAGATCGTGAACGTAGAAGAGACTGTATAGTCTGTAATGAGGATATAGATTTTGACATCGTAGCACGTTTTGAAGCCAATTCATGCTAATAGTAGAGCGGTGGAACAAGAAGTTGCACTAAGCCATTCTACTGTTTGTGCCAGTTTACAAGGGCATCATTACCGGCATTATCATACCCCCTACATCAAGCCTTAACGGACGAGGATTTCGTAAGACGGCAATACCATTAGTCTTACCATGCGTCATGAGTTTACTGCTTGCAAATGTATTGCAAGACATGGACAGTCGTCTGGAAGAGTGCCTAAACCACAATGGTAGAAACGTCGAATATTTACGTTGAGGTGTTTACCAAACAGTTAAGAGGTTGTAATTTGAGGCCTACGTTCTAAGACTAATCGTAGGACAGTGCTTTAAAATAGTTTGTTGCATTCTCTAGTATTCTCGTTGTCACTTGCATACAATAAAACATGAGTTCTAAACATTTATTTACATAAATGAAGTGCAACATTATATGCTTATCGAAATCAATGTTATTGGATATAAGTTAAATGTAATTAACGATACTGAAGTACTTCTTTAAGCAATTAGAAATAGATCAACCCCAAATGTATGACGGTAAAGCAAACATAATTATTCAAAATTTAGTTACATTAAGACTGAAGTGACAGATATTATAAAAAAACGTCTTGGTTTGGACCAAGGCCGAAAAAACAAACGATATGTGTGAGGTTTATCAATTGGCTGAAGTTTCAGATATTGCAATTTTTTTAGTTAAATCAATATTAAATTCAATCAACTGATTTTACTCTTAATCGATCTATTCCCTCTAAATTTATTCAAAAAATAGCATATCTCCGCTTTTTCAAGAACAATTACATTTTCCGAAAACATTTTATCATGAAATTAATTATTTTGAAGGAATTTCGTGTAAGCACCTTGACGGACATAGTTTTAATTGTTGCTGGCTTAACAAATTTTCAAGTTTGCATCAAAAAAATTTTTAAATCGGTAAGTTGCTAAGAAGACTGATGTTAAAAAAATATGATAATTTAAATTTATTTTGCTCAGACTAGTTAATAAACGAATGCCGTATACTTAAGACAAAGCAACATCGTTTATCCTGTGAGGTTTTTGTTAAAGGTAGCTATCTGTAGCACTGGAAAAATTTGATATCGGTATAAATATAACCAAAGGTATAGGTAAAGATTACATAAAAAGAAATACGTTTCAGTACCAATGGCTTTTGTATTCATTTCCATTCATTACCAGTTAAACGAAGAAGGTCACACTTAACTTAACAACCCCCCCCCCCAAGAAAGTACAAAGTACGAAGAGAGAAATTGCAGTGCAATCTTTCTTTCACAGTCGCGACATTAGAAATGTAGCATTTCGATATACTAAATTAAATGTATGAATTCGTGCAACACCCTGGTTTGGCATCCACTATTAAATATTTACATCTTCCTTTCGAATTATGTCAAAGTTCGCTGGTCTTTTTAGACACAGTATTTCAAATATTCAATATTAAATTCCTCAACACGTACTCCCTTCAAAATAATTAATTTCATGATAAAATGTTTTCGGAAAATGGAATTGTTCTTGAAAAAGCGGAGATATGCTATTTTTTGAATAATTTAGAGGGAATAGATCGATTAAGAGTAAAATCAGTTGATTGAATTTAATATTGATTTAACTAAAAAAATTGCAATATCTGAAACTTCAGCCAATTGATAAACCTCACACATATCGTTTGTTTTTTCGGCCTTGGTCCAAACCAAGACGTTTTTTTATATATATAGTTGGCTCTATTGACGATTTAGAGTCGAAGATGTTTTATGATATTTTTGCCACCGTTTATGACAGAATTTAATAAACACTATTTTATTGTAACCTTCCGTAATAGTTTAGGGACCTCCAGAGTTTCTACTCCAGGGGTGTAGGATTTATATTCCTTTGACCTTTCCCTAACTATATAAGGGTAGACTGCTTATGATAATATGTCAGTCATTCTCCACTACTAAGATGTTGTAGTTCGCTCGAGCGTAGGGCTTCGACCCTGATATTGGACTTCATCTTCGCAAGTATTATTAATTTGTTAATTTGTACTAGGCCTAATACAAGTCGATATTTAGTTTAGTCTTTAGTTATTTATTCTGAGAGAGCGGTAGCTCTCTTAGATAAGACTTCATACTGCCCTTAATGTATAAGGGTGGTTTTTTGATTGGATGTAACTTTTGTTGTATTTAGTTTACTGTTTTGAAAAAAATCCACAGAACTACAGTTCGGGCCCTTAATATGTGGTTAAAATTTCAAAAAGATCCATTCATTAGTTTTTCTTATAAAAAATAAAGTTGCTAAGGGTGGTTTTCATTTCCATAAAATTCATCACACCTTTTTATGAAAAACAGGAATTTTTCCCATAGAAATAACATGGGAAATTTTTGAAAAAGAACCGTCCGGTTATCCGATGTTAGAAAATCTATACGTTTGTTGGTTTTGGGAACGTTCTTAAATGAAAGGTAGAACACTTCTCATTCCGCTAAGCGATTTTCATGGAAAATAATTAAGTTTAAGTATTAATTTTGATAACATTTAGAACATAACTCGATTTGGCGATTTTATATCATGGATACACTAATTTACTAGAAAATATCAGCGCGACCAAAATTAGCGTATTTTAAACGTTTAGTTGCCTCATAATAATTTTGAGAGTTTCTGTTTCTTCATAATGCTTTTGGATGAAATGGCCTATAGAGAGCGGGATAAAACGGCTTTAATAATGCCGCGCAGCCGCCGTGACGTTGAAACGGCGATAGCTTTAGTCGGTCGACGCCATCAAAATACTAGAGTCTAAATCGTCGCCTTAAATAGCGTTTATGAACTTTGTGAAGCTTTAGGAAGTAATTTGGTCTAATTTTAGTATTTTTAGTTGCTAAAACTTAATATTATTTAAATATAAAACGCTTAAGGTAAAAATTATCATTAAATTTGTAAATTATTGTAAATTAATCTATTTCATTTCACTAAGCCTTGGTCAAAACAATTTCCGTACCACCGTGCAGTGCTAGGATATCCTCTGTTCCTAACTTCGAAGTCGTAATTATGCTATTGATTTTATGCTTGTTTATTTCGTCAACATAGGTAACAGTAGCGCTAGTTAATTCAGATACCCGTTATCTAATTTGCTCAAATCAGGGTAGAAAAAACCATGTAGTCGTGTTCTTTAGTACACATCTGCTTTGACTGCACACCTTATAAGTAATGACTGCAGACCTTATTTTGTTAACTAATAATCCTCATTTATTATAATTTTAGCTCAAAGTGCTTTAATTGACACGCTTTTAACAAGTTTTATTAATTGTGATTGTATGAATGTAACACTTGATGGATGAAGTTCAGTTTGGTACGACGCCACTTAACGCGAGCCAACCAACGAACAATGGTTTCTAACCAAATAGACTATTGTGAGTAAATCAAAAACAGTAAATAATTTCCTAGAATGCTGCTAGTATTTTTCTTTTATTTCAACAAAATATTTCCATCAGTTTGGTGGAGAAAATTCTGCGTTAGCGTTAACATAGTTTTCTCAACAACGAATACTGGAATGTTGAAATCAGTATTTAATGCCCAACATTTGTTATTAGGTAAAATTTAATTATAAATAATTATTTGCGTGTCCAGTCACTGTCCATAACTCAGTTTAAAAAAACCCAATGTTCCTAATGTTGTAAAATTGCAGAAAAACATTTATTTTGCCAAGGTTAGCGGAGGCATCTAGTGCTCTAACAGAAATTTTTTTTTTTGCTTTGAGATGTGTGGAAATTTGTTATGTGGACAAAATTGTTAACGCTAATTTATAAATAAATTGACAATTTTTAATAGATATTATTAATATTAGACAACAGTAGCTAAATGACTCCATTCATTCATTCATGACATGATTCATTTATGTCAGTATACATGTTTGTTCATTATTTTCAGTATAAATGATTCATTTATGTCAGTGTAAATAATTCGTTTATGTCAGTGTTATAATTGTTTATTTATTTATTGAATGTGTTGTTCACAAAGTCAACAATATGACGTATGTGTGAACATCGGAATTCAATACATTAGGCAATTTGCGGAAAGACAATAAAGGAGTAGAGTAATACGAGAACAAAAATGGATAATTTAATTTAAAAAAATAATAACAATACATAGTTTACAGGCGTGGAGGATTCATACCATTTGCACAAGTAGACCTGGCAACATAGAGATGTAAAATAGCAGCCGATTTTACACTCTAAGTCGCTTGGTCTCCTGGTGTTAATGCTAGGAACCTCCACGCCTGTAAACTATGTATAAAAACAATGTCAGTTAATTAGAATTCCCTGCACATTAATGTAATTTTTTAAAGTATCATTTAGGTTGAAGGGTGAAAGAAGTATAATGCTTACAATTTAATACAAAAATGTCTAATATTTTAGGACGAAAATGGAATTTATATTAGTTACAATGACGACATGATTCAGACAGGCTACAGCACATGCAAAGTGTTGTTTGTCCGAATGTACTTGGCACCCTACGTTTTGTCTAGGTTTATGTATAATATCAAAACTAATTATATAAATTAGTTTCGTAGCTCGAGTGCACGGACCTCTAGGCCTTAGTCTCAAATGCGTGTTAATTTACCTACAGCCTACTACACGTATTTGAAACTAAAGGGCCTAGAGGTCTGTGCACTCGAGCAAAAAACTCCCGGATATTTTAAATCCTGAAGATCAGAGTTTTTCGCCTCTTGACAGCACGTACAAATCTTAGTCTCTATGTAATCTAGCTTTGCGAGTGCTGACAACCGGTGCTGTAACAGAGTATATACAGATTAAGCTCTCGTTCGAGATAGGGATTTGCCTATCCTGTAGAGTGAAAACCAACTCGCGAAATACCAGCCAGCGTGGGAAATAAGGCGTTGGCACAGGGCAAAATGACCAGTTTAAAAATTGCGTGGATCAGTTTAAAAATTAAAATCGCAGGGGGTCAGTGGTCCACAAGACCACTAAGAAAATTCAAAGTTTCCAGAGTCCAGACATTAGCTAATATATGTAATTATCCACTTCTTCATTTAGCAGACGACGCACCCTGGTCATTGGTCATGGATCAGTTTATTTATTCCAGGCTATAGCGATCGCTGGCCCAATGTCCAGTTTAAAAAAATCCTTATTTCCCACCCTGATACCAGCATCTGTTTTCCCAGTTACGACGTAAAGGGGACTTAAATTATTTTTGATTGGTTGTTTGTAATAGGAGAATTATAGGCTCTCCACCAGTCTGGGAAGTAGGGATAATTTTTAAACTAGTCCTTGGGACCAGT
>JAEQBA010000578.1:0-92320 GCA_019434445.1 Phalangium opilio
TTGTTTGAACACAAATGCAGTCAAAGTGATTAAACTCTCTTAATCGATCGATGAAGGAATGGCCGAGTGGTTAAGGCGATGGACTGCTAATCCGATGGGCTCTGCCCGCGCGAGTTCGAATCTCGAATCCGTCGTTTTAACCGGATTGTTTTAATCAAAAATTCAGGCGAAATTATTAAACCAGTTTTAATCAAGGACGGGGTGGCCGAGTGGTTAAGGCGATGGACTGCTAATCCATTGGGCTCTGCCCGCGCGAGTTCGAATCTCGCCTCCGTCGTTTTATCCGTTTTGTTTTGAACACAAATGCAGTCAAAGTGATTAAACTCTTTTAAATCGATGAAGGAATGGCCGAGTGGTTAAGGCGATGGACCGCTAATCCATTGGGCTCTGCCCGCGCGAGTTCGAATCTCGCCTCCGTCGTTTTAACCAGATTGTTTTAATCAAAAATTCAGGCGAAATGATTAAACCAGTTTTAATCGAGGACGGGGTGGCCGAGTGGTTAAGGCGATGGACTGCTAATCCGTTGGGCTCTGCCCGCGCGAGTTCGAATCTCGCCTCCGTCGTTTTAACCAGATTGTTTTAATCAAAAATTCAGGCGAAATTATTAAACCAGTTTTAATCAAGGACGGGGTGGCCGAGTGGTTAAGGCGATGGACTGCTAATCCATTGGGCTCTGCCCGCGCGAGTTCGAATCTCGCCTCCGTCGTTTTATCCGTTTTGTTTTGAACACAAATGCAGTTAAGTGATTAAACTCTCTTTAATCGATGAAGGATGGCCGAGTGGTTAAGGCGATGGACCGCTAATCCAATGGGCTCTGCCCGCGCGAGTTCGAATCTCGAATCCGTCGTTTTAACCGGATGTTTTACTCACAAATTCAGTCGAAATGATTAAACCAGTTTTAATCGAGGACGGGGTGGCCGAGTGGTTAAGGCGATGGACTGCTAATCCGTTGGGCTCTGCCCGCGCGAGTTCGAATCTCGCTTCCGTCGTTTTAACCGGATTGTTTTAATCAAAAATTCAGGCGAAATTATTAAACCAGTTTTAATCGAGGACGGGGTGGCCGAGTGGTTAAGGCGATGGACTGCTAATCCGTTGGGCTCTGCCCGCGCGAGTTCGAATCTCGCCTCCGTCGTTTTAACCAGATTGTTTTAATCAAAAATTCAGGCGAAATTATTAAACCAGATTTAATCAAGGACGGGGTGGCCGAGTGGTTAAGGCGATGGACTGCTAATCCATTGGGCTCTGCCCGCGCGAGTTCGAATCTCGCCTCCGTCGTTTTATCCGTTTTGTTTTGAACACAAATGCAGTTAAGTGATTAAACTCTCTTAAATCGATGAAGGAATGGCCGAGTGGTTAAGGCGATGGACCGCTAATCCATTGGGCTTTGCCCGCGCGAGTTCGAACCTCACTTCCGTCGTTTTAACCGGATTGTTTTAATCAAAAATTCAGGCGAAATGATTAAACCAGTTTTAATCGAGGACGGGGTGGCCGAGTGGTTAAGGCGATGGACTGCTAATCCGTTGGGCTCTGCCCGCGCGAGTTCGAATCTCGCCTCCGTCGTTTTAACCAGATTGTTTTAATCAAAAATTCAGGCGAAATTATTAAACCAGATTTAATCAAGGACGGGGTGGCCGAGTGGTTAAGGCGATGGACTGCTAATCCATTGGGCTCTGCCCGCGCGAGTTCGAATCTCGCCTCCGTCGTTTTATCCGTTTTGTTTTGAACACAAATGCAGTCAAAGTGATTAAACTCTCTTAAATCGATGAAGGAATGGCCGAGTGGTTAAGGCGATGGACCGCTAATCCAATGGGCTCTGCCCGCGCGAGTTCGAATCTCGAATCCGTCGTTTTAACCGGATTGTTTTAATCAAAATTCAGGCGAAATTATTAAACCAGTTTTAATCAAGGACGGGGTGGCCGAGTGGTTAAGGCGATGGACTGCTAATCCATTGGGCTCTGCCCGCGCGAGTTCGAATCTCGCCTCCGTCGTTTTATCCGTTTTGTTTTGAACACAAATGCAGTCAAAGTGATTAAACTCTTTTAAATCGATGAAGGAATGGCCGAGTGGTTAAGGCGATGGACCGCTAATCCATTGGGCTCTGCCCGCGCGAGTTCGAATCTCGCCTCCGTCGTTTTAACCAGATTGTTTTAATCAAAATTCAGGCGAAATGATTAAACCAGTTTTAATCGAGGACGGGGTGGCCGAGTGGTTAAGGAGATGGACTGCTAATCCGTTGGGCTCTGCCCGCGCGAGTTCGAATCTCGCCTCCGTCGTTTTAACCAGATTGTTTTAATCAAAAATTCAGGCGAAATTATTAAACCAGTTTTAATCAAGGACGGGGTGGCCGAGTGGTTAAGGCGATGGACTGCTAATCCATTGGGCTCTGCCCGCGCGAGTTCGAATCTCGCCTCCGTCGTTTTATCCGTTTTGTTTTGAACACAAATGCAGTTTAAGTGATTAAACTCTCTTAAATCGATGAAGGAATGGCCGAGTGGTTAAGGCGATGGACCGCTAATCCAATGGGCTCTGCCCGCGCGAGTTCGAATCTCGAATCCGTCGTTTTAACCGGATGTTTTACTCACAAATTCAGTCGAAATGATTAAACCAGTTTTAATCGAGGACGGGGTGGTTAAGGCGATGGACTGCTAATCCGTTGGGCTCTGCCCGCGCGAGTTCGAATCTCGCTTCCGTCGTTTTAACCGGATTGTTTTAATCAAAAATTCAGGCGAAATTATTAAACCAGTTTTAATCAAGGACGGGGTGGCCGAGTGGTTAAGGCGATGGACTGCTAATCCATTGGGCTCTGCCCGCGCGAGTTCGAATCTCGCTCCGTCGTTTTAACCGGATTGTTTTAATCAAAAATTCAGGCGAAATGATTAAACCAGTTTTAATCGAGGACGGGGTGGCCGAGTGGTTAAGGCGATGGACTGCTAATCCATTGGGCTCTGCCCGCGCGAGTTCGAATCTCGCCTCCGTCGTTTTATCCGTTTTGTTTTGAACACAAATGCAGTCAAAATGATTAAACTCTTTTAAATCGATGAAGGAATGGCCGAGTGGTTAAGGCGATGGACCGCTAATCCATTGGGCTCTGCCCGCGCGAGTTCGAATCTCGCCTCCGTCGTTTTATCCGTTTTGTTTTGAACACAAATGCAGTCAAAGTGATTAAACTCTTTTAAATCGATGAAGGAATGGCCGAGTGGTTAAGGCGATGGACCGCTAATCCATTGGGCTTTGCCCGCGCGAGTTCGAACCTCACTTCCGTCGTTTTAACCGGATTGTTTTAATCAAAAATTCAGGCGAAATGATTAAACCAGTTTTAATCGAGGACGGGGTGGCCGAGTGGTTAAGGCGATGGACTGCTAATCCGTTGGGCTCTGCCCGCGCGAGTTCGAATCTCGCCTCCGTCGTTTTAACCAGATTGTTTTAATCAAAAATTCAGGCAAAATGATTAAACCAGTTTTAATCAAGGACGGGGTGGCCGAGTGGTTAAGGCGATGGACTGCTAATCCATTGGGCTCTGCCCGCGCGAGTTCGAATCTCGCCTCCGTCGTTTTATCCGTTTTGTTTTGAACACAAATGCAGTCAAAGTGATTAAACTCTCTTAAATCGATGAAGGAATGGCCGAGTGGTTAAGGCGATGGACCGCTAATCCAATGGGCTCTGCCCGCGCGAGTTCGAATCTCGAATCCGTCGTTTTAACCGGATTGTTTTAATCAAAAATTCAGGCGAAATTATTAAACCAGTTTTAATCAAGGACGGGGTGGCCGAGTGGTTAAGGCGATGGACTGCTAATCCATTGGGCTCTGCCCGCGCGAGTTCGAATCTCGCCTCCGTCGTTTTATCCGTTTTGTTTTGAACACAAATGCAGTCAAAGTGATTAAACTCTTTTAAATCGATGAAGGAATGGCCGAGTGGTTAAGGCGATGGACCGCTAATCCATTGGGCTCTGCCCGCGCGAGTTCGAATCTCGCCTCCGTCGTTTTAACCGGATTGTTTTAATCAAAAATTCAGGCGAAATGATTAAACCAGTTTTAATCGAGGACGGGGTGGCCGAGTGGTTAAGGCGATGGACTGCTAATCCGTTGGGCTCTGCCCGCGCGAGTTCGAATCTCGCCTCCGTCGTTTTAACCAGATTGTTTTAATCAAAAATTCAGCGAAATTATTAAACCAGTTTTAATCAAGGACGGGGTGGCCGAGTGGTTAAGGCGATGGACTGCTAATCCATTGGGCTCTGCCCGCGCGAGTTCGAATCTCGCCTCCGTCGTTTTATCCGTTTTGTTTTGAACACAAATGCAGTTTAAGTGATTAAACTCTCTTAAATCGATGAAGGAATGGCCGAGTGGTTAAGGCGATGGACCGCTAATCCAATGGGCTCTGCCCGCGCGAGTTCGAATCTCGAATCCGTCGTTTTAACCGGATGTTTTACTCACAAATTCAGTCGAAATGATTAAACCAGTTTTAATCGAGGACGGGGTGGCCGAGTGGTTAAGGCGATGGACTGCTAATCCGTTGGGCTCTGCCCGCGCGAGTTCGAATCTCGCTTCCGTCGTTTTAACCGGATTGTTTTAATCAAAAATTCAGGCGAAATTATTAAACCAGTTTTAATCAAGGACGGGGTGGCCGAGTGGTTAAGGCGATGGACTGCTAATCCATTGGGCTCTGCCCGCGCGAGTTCGAATCTCGCCTCCGTCGTTTTATCCGTTTTGTTTTGAACACAAATGCAGTTTAAGTGATTAAACTCTCTTAAATCGATGAAGGAATGGCCGAGTGGTTAAGGCGATGGACCGCTAATCCAATGGGCTCTGCCCGCGCGAGTTCGAATCTCGAATCCGTCGTTTTAACCGGATTGTTTTAATCAAAACTTCAGACGAAATGATTAAACCAGTTTTAATCGATGAAGGAATGGCCGAGTGGTTAAGGCGATGGACTGCTAATCCGTTGGGCTCTGCCCGCGCGAGTTCGAATCTCGCCTCCGTCGTTTTATCCGTTTTGTTTTGAACACAAATGCAGTCAAAGTGATTAAACTCTTTTAAATCGATGAAGGAATGGCCGAGTGGTTAAGGCGATGGACCGCTAATCCAATGGGCTTTGCCCGCGCGAGTTCGAACCTCACTTCCGTCGTTTTAACCGGATTGTTTTAATCAAAACTTCAGACGAAATGATTAAACCAGTTTTAATCGATGAAGGAATGGCCGAGTGGTTAAGGCGATGGACCGCTAATCCATTGGGCTCTGCCCGCGCGAGTTCGAATCTCGCCTCCGTCGTTTTAACCGGATGTTTTACTCACAAATTCAGTCGAAATGATTTAACCAGTTTTAATCGAGGACAGGGTGGCCGAGTGGTTAAGGCGATGGACTGCTAATCCGTTGGGCTCTGCCCGCGCGAGTTCGAATCTCGCCTCCGTCGTTTTAACCAGATTGTTTTAATCAAAAATTCAGGCGAAATTATTAAACCAGTTTTAATCAAGGACGGGGTGGCCGAGTGGTTAAGGCGATGGACTGCTAATCCATTGGGCTCTGCCCGCGCGAGTTCGAATCTCGCCTCCGTCGTTTTAACCAGATTGTTTTAATCAAAAATTCAGGCGAAATGATTAAACCAGTTTTAATCAAGGTCGGGGTGGCGGAGTGGTTAAGGCGATGGACTGCTAATCCATTGGGCTCTGCCCGCGCGAGTTCGAATCTCGCCTCCGTCGTTTTATCCGTTTGTTTTGAACACAAATGCAGTCAAAGTGATTAAACTCTTTTAAATCGATGAAGGAATGGCCGAGTGGTTAAGGCGATGGACCGCTAATCCGTTGGGCTCTGCCCGCGCGAGTTCGAATCTCGCCTCCGTCGTTTTATCCGTTTTGTTTTGAACACAAATGCAGTCAAAGTGATTAAACTCTTTTAAATCGATGAAGGAATGGCCGAGTGGTTAAGGCGATGGACCGCTAATCCATTGGGCTTTGCCCGCGCGAGTTCGAATCTCGCCTCCGTCGTTTTAACCGGATGTTTTACTCAAAAATTCAGTCGAAATGATTTAACCAGTTTTAATCGAGGACGGGGTGGCCGAGTGGTTAAGGCGATGGACTGCTAATCCATTGGGCTCTGCCCGCGCGAGTTCGAATCTCGCCTCCGTCGTTTTATCCGTTTTGTTTTGAACACAAATGCAGTCAAAGTGATTAAACTCTCTTAAATCGATGAAGGAATGGCCGAGTGGTTAAGGCGATGGACCGCTAATCCAATGGGCTCTGCCCGCGCGAGTTCGAATCTCGCCTCCGTCGTTTTAACCGGATTGTTTTAATCAAAAATTCAGGCGAAATGATTAAACCAGTTTTAATCAAGGACGGGGTGGCCGAGTGGTTAAGGCGATGGACTGCTAATCCATTGGGCTCTGCCCGCGCGAGTTCGAATCTCGCCTCCGTCGTTTTAACCAGATTGTTTTAATCAAAAATTCAGGCGAAATTATTAAACCACTTTTAATCAAGGGCGGGGTGGCCGAGTGGTTAAGGCGATGGACCGCTAATCCAATGGGCTCTGCCCGCGCGAGTTCGAATCTCGCCTCCGTCGTTTTAACCGGATGTTTTACTCAAAAATTCAGTCGAAATGATTTAACCAGTTTTAATCGAGGACGGGGTGGCCGAGTGGTTAAGGCGATGGACTGCTAATCCATTGGGCTCTGCCCGCGCGAGTTCGAATCTCGCCTCCGTCGTTTTATCCGTTTGTTTTGAACACAAATGCAGTCAAAGTGATTAAACTCTTTTAAATCGATGAAGGAATGGCCGAGTGGTTAAGGCGATGGACCGCTAATCCGTTGGGCTCTGCCCGCGCGAGTTCGAATCTCGCCTCCGTCGTTTTATCCGTTTTGTTTTGAACACAAATGCAGTCAAAGTGATTAAACTCTTTTAAATCGATGAAGGAATGGCCGAGTGGTTAAGGCGATGGACCGCTAATCCATTGGGCTTTGCCCGCGCGAGTTCGAATCTCGCCTCCGTCGTTTTAACCGGATGTTTTACTCAAAAATTCAGTCGAAATGATTTAACCAGTTTTAATCGAGGACGGGGTGGCCGAGTGGTTAAGGCGATGGACTGCTAATCCATTGGGCTCTGCCCGCGCGAGTTCGAATCTCGCCTCCGTCGTTTTATCCGTTTTGTTTTGAACACAAATGCAGTCAAAGTGATTAAACTCTCTTAAATCGATGAAGGAATGGCCGAGTGGTTAAGGCGATGGACCGCTAATCCGTTGGGCTCTGCCCGCGCGAGTTCGAATCTCGCCTCCGTCGTTTTAACCAGATTGTTTTAATCAAAAATTCAGGCGAAATGATTAAACCAGTTTTAATCAAGGACGGGGTGGCCGAGTGGTTAAGGAGATGGACTGCTAATCCGTTGGGCTCTGCCCGCGCGAGTTCGAATCTCGCCTCCGTCGTTTTAACCAGATTGTTTTAATCAAAAATTCAGGCGAAATTATTAAACCAGTTTTAATCAAGGACGGGGTGGCCGAGTGGTTAAGGCGATGGACTGCTAATCCATTGGGCTCTGCCCGCGCGAGTTCGAATCTCGCCTCCGTCGTTTTATCCGTTTTGTTTTGAACAAAAATGCAGTTTAAGTGATTAAACTCTCTTAAATCGATGAAGGAATGGCCGAGTGGTTAAGGCGATGGACCGCTAATCCAATGGGCTCTGCCCGCGCGAGTTCGAATCTCGAATCCGTCGTTTTAACCGGATGTTTTACTCACAAATTCAGTCGAAATGATTAAACCAGTTTTAATCGAGGACGGGGTGGCCGAGTGGTTAAGGCGATGGACTGCTAATCCGTTGGGCTCTGCCCGCGCGAGTTCGAATCTCGCTTCCGTCGTTTTAACCGGATTGTTTTAATCAAAAATTCAGGCGAAATTATTAAACCAGTTTTAATCAAGGACGGGGTGGCCGAGTGGTTAAGGCGATGGACTGCTAATCCATTGGGCTCTGCCCGCGCGAGTTCGAATCTCGCCTCCGTCGTTTTATCCGTTTTGTTTTGAACACAAATGCAGTTTAAGTGATTAAACTCTCTTAAATCGATGAAGGAATGGCCGAGTGGTTAAGGCGATGGACCGCTAATCCAATGGGCTCTGCCCGCGCGAGTTCGAATCTCGAATCCGTCGTTTTAACCGGATGTTTTACTCACAAATTCAGTCGAAATGATTAAACCAGTTTTAATCGAGGACGGGGTGGCCGAGTGGTTAAGGCGATGGACTGCTAATCCGTTGGGCTCTGCCCGCGCGAGTTCGAATCTCGCTTCCGTCGTTTTAACCGGATTGTTTTAATCAAAAATTCAGGCGAAATTATTAAACCAGTTTTAATCAAGGACGGGGTGGCCGAGTGGTTAAGGCGATGGACTGCTAATCCATTGGGCTCTGCCCGCGCGAGTTCGAATCTCGCCTCCGTCGTTTAATCCGTTTTGTTTTGAACACAAATGCAGTCAAAGTGATTAAACTCTTTTAAATCGATGAAGGAATGGCCGAGTGGTTAAGGCGATGGACCGCTAATCCATTGGGCTTTGCCCGCGCGAGTTCGAACCTCACTTCCGTCGTTTTAACCGGATTGTTTTAATCAAAAATTCAGGCGAAATGATTAAACCAGTTTTAATCGAGGACGGGGTGGCCGAGTGGTTAAGGCGATGGACTGCTAATCCGTTGGGCTCTGCCCGCGCGAGTTCGAATCTCGCCTCCGTCGTTTTAACCAGATTGTTTTAATCAAAAATTCAGGCGAAATTATTAAACCAGATTTAATCAAGGACGGGGTGGCCGAGTGGTTAAGGCGATGGACTGCTAATCCATTGGGCTCTGCCCGCGCGAGTTCGAATCTCGCCTCCGTCGTTTTAACCGGATTGTTTTAATCAAAAATTCAGGCGAAATGATTAAACCAGTTTTAATCAAGGTCGGGGTGGCGGAGTGGTTAAGGCGATGGACTGCTAATCCATTGGGCTCTGCCCGCGCGAGTTCGAATCTCGCCTCCGTCGTTTTATCCGTTTTGTTTTGAACACAAATGCAGTTTAAGTGATTAAACTCTCTTAAATCGATGAAGGAATGGCCGAGTGGTTAAGGCGATGGACCGCTAATCCAATGGGCTCTGCCCGCGCGAGTTCGAATCTCGAATCCGTCGTTTTAACCGGATTGTTTTAATCAAAACTTCAGACGAAATGATTAAACCAGTTTTAATCGATGAAGGAATGGCCGAGTGGTTAAGGCGATGGACTGCTAATCCGTTGGGCTCTGCCCGCGCGAGTTCGAATCTCGCTTCCGTCGTTTTAACCGGATTGTTTTAATCAAAAATTCAGGCGAAATTATTAAACCAGTTTTAATCAAGGACGGGGTGGCCGAGTGGTTAAGGCGATGGACTGCTAATCCATTGGGCTCTGCCCGCGCGAGTTCGAATCTCGCCTCCGTCGTTTTATCCGTTTGTTTTGAACACAAATGCAGTCAAAGTGATTAAACTCTTTTAAATCGATGAAGGAATGGCCGAGTGGTTAAGGCGATGGACCGCTAATCCGTTGGGCTCTGCCCGCGCGAGTTCGAATCTCGCCTCCGTCGTTTTATCCGTTTTGTTTTGAACACAAATGCAGTCAAAGTGATTAAACTCTTTTAAATCGATGAAGGAATGGCCGAGTGGTTAAGGCGATGGACCGCTAATCCAATGGGCTTTGCCCGCGCGAGTTCGAACCTCACTTCCGTCGTTTTAACCGGATTGTTTTAATCAAAACTTCAGACGAAATGATTAAACCAGTTTTAATCGATGAAGGAATGGCCGAGTGGTTAAGGCGATGGACCGCTAATCCATTGGGCTCTGCCCGCGCGAGTTCGAATCTCGCCTCCGTCGTTTTAACCGGATGTTTTACTCACAAATTCAGTCGAAATGATTTAACTAGTTTTAATCGAGGACAGGGTGGCCGAGTGGTTAAGGCGATGGACTGCTAATCCGTTGGGCTCTGCCCGCGCGAGTTCGAATCTCGCCTCCGTCGTTTTAACCAGATTGTTTTAATCAAAAATTCAGGCGAAATTATTAAACCAGTTTTAATCAAGGACGGGGTGGCCCAGTGGTTAAGGCGATGGACTGCTAATCCATTGGGCTCTGCCCGCGCGAGTTCGAATCTCGCCTCCGTCGTTTTAACCAGATTGTTTTAATCAAAAATTCAGGCGAAATTATTAAACCAGTTTTAATCAAGGACGGGGTGGCCGAGTGGTTAAGGCGATGGACTGCTAATCCATTGGGCTCTGCCCGCGCGAGTTCGAATCTCGCCTCCGTCGTTTTAACCAGATTGTTTTAATCAAAAATTCAGGCGAAATTATTAAACCACTTTTAATCAAGGGCGGGGTGGCCGAGTGGTTAAGGCGATGGACCGCTAATCCAATGGGCTCTGCCCGCGCGAGTTCGAATCTCGCCTCCGTCGTTTTATCCGTTTGTTTTGAACACAAATGCAGTCAAAGTGATTAAACTCTTTTAAATCGATGAAGGAATGGCCGAGTGGTTAAGGCGATGGACCGCTAATCCGTTGGGCTCTGCCCGCGCGAGTTCGAATCTCGCCTCCGTCGTTTTATCCGTTTTGTTTTGAACACAAATGCAGTCAAAGTGATTAAACTCTTTTAAATCGATGAAGGAATGGCCGAGTGGTTAAGGCGATGGACCGCTAATCCATTGGGCTTTGCCCGCGCGAGTTCGAATCTCGCCTCCGTCGTTTTAACCGGATGTTTTACTCAAAAATTCAGTCGAAATGATTTAACCAGTTTTAATCGAGGACGGGGTGGCCGAGTGGTTAAGGCGATGGACTGCTAATCCGTTGGGCTCTGCCCGCGCGAGTTCGAATCTCGCCTCCGTCGTTTTATCCGTTTTGTTTTGAACACAAATGCAGTCAAAGTGATTAAACTCTCTTAAATCGATGAAGGAATGGCCGAGTGGTTAAGGCGATGGACCGCTAATCCAATGGGCTCTGCCCGCGCGAGTTCGAATCTCGCCTCCGTCGTTTTAACCGGATTGTTTTAATCAAAAATTCAGGCGAAATGATTAAACCAGTTTTAATCAAGGTCGGGGTGGCGGAGTGGTTAAGGCGATGGACTGCTAATACATTGGGCTCTGCCAGCGCGAGTTCGAATCTCGCCTCCGTCGTTTTAACCGGATTGTTTTAATCAAAAATTCAGGCGAAATGATTAAACCAGTTTTAATCAAGGTCGGGGTGGCGGAGTGGTTAAGGCGATGGACTGCTAATACATTGGGCTCTGCCCGCGCGAGTTCGAATCTCGCCTCCGTCGTTTTATCCGTTTGTTTTGAACACAAATGCAGTCAAAGTGATTAAACTCTTTTAAATCGATGAAGGAATGGCCGAGTGGTTAAGGCGATGGACCGCTAATCCGTTGGGCTCTGCCCGCGCGAGTTCGAATCTCGCCTCCGTCGTTTTATCCGTTTTGTTTTGAACACAAATGCAGTCAAAGTGATTAAACTCTTTTAAATCGATGAAGGAATGGCCGAGTGGTTAAGGCGATGGACCGCTAATCCATTGGGCTTTGCCCGCGCGAGTTCGAATCTCGCCTCCGTCGTTTTAACCGGATGTTTTACTCAAAAATTCAGTCGAAATGATTTAACCAGTTTTAATCGAGGACGGGGTGGCCGAGTGGTTAAGGCGATGGACTGCTAATCCGTTGGGCTCTGCCCGCGCGAGTTCGAATCTCGCCTCCGTCGTTTTATCCGTTTTGTTTTGAACACAAATGCAGTCAAAGTGATTAAACTCTCTTAAATCGATGAAGGAATGGCCGAGTGGTTAAGGCGATGGACCGCTAATCCAATGGGCTCTGCCCGCGCGAGTTCGAATCTCGCCTCCGTCGTTTTAACCGGATTGTTTTAATCAAAAATTCAGGCGAAATGATTAAACCAGTTTTAATCAAGGTCGGGGTGGCCGAGTGGTTAAGGCGATGGACTGCTAATACATTGGGCTCTGCCCGCGCGAGTTCGAATCTCGCCTCCGTCGTTTTAACCAGATTGTTTTAATCAAAAATTCAGGCGAAATTATTAAACCACTTTTAATCAAGGGCGGGGTGGCCGAGTGGTTAAGGCGATGGACCGCTAATCCAATGGGCTCTGCCAGCGCGAGTTCGAATCTCGCCTCCGTCGTTTTAACCGGATGTTTTACTCAAAAATTCAGTCGAAATGATTTAACCAGTTTTAATCGAGGACGGGGTGGCCGAGTGGTTAAGGCGATGGACTGCTAATACATTGGGCTCTGCCCGCGCGAGTTCGAATCTCGCCTCCGTCGTTTTATCCGTTTGTTTTGAACACAAATGCAGTCAAAGTGATTAAACTCTTTTAAATCGATGAAGGAATGGCCGAGTGGTTAAGGCGATGGACCGCTAATCCGTTGGGCTCTGCCCGCGCGAGTTCGAATCTCGCCTCCGTCGTTTTATCCGTTTTGTTTTGAACACAAATGCAGTCAAAGTGATTAAACTCTTTTAAATCGATGAAGGAATGGCCGAGTGGTTAAGGCGATGGACCGCTAATCCATTGGGCTTTGCCCGCGCGAGTTCGAATCTCGCCTCCGTCGTTTTAACCGGATGTTTTACTCAAAAATTCAGTCGAAATGATTTAACCAGTTTTAATCGAGGACGGGGTGGCCGAGTGGTTAAGGCGATGGACTGCTAATCCATTGGGCTCTGCCCGCGCGAGTTCGAATCTCGCCTCCGTCGTTTTATCCGTTTTGTTTTGAACACAAATGCAGTCAAAGTGATTAAACTCTCTTAAATCGATGAAGGAATGGCCGAGTGGTTAAGGCGATGGACCGCTAATCCAATGGGCTCTGCCCGCGCGAGTTCGAATCTCGCCTCCGTCGTTTTAACCGGATTGTTTTAATCAAAAATTCAGGCGAAACGATTAAACCAGTTTTAATCAAGGTCGGGGTGGCGGAGTGGTTAAGGCGATGGACTGCTAATACATTGGGCTCTGCCCGCGCGAGTTCGAATCTCGCCTCCGTCGTTTTATCCGTTTGTTTTGAACACAAATGCAGTCAAAGTGATTAAACTCTTTTAAATCGATGAAGGAATGGCCGAGTGGTTAAGGCGATGGACCGCTAATCCGTTGGGCTCTGCCCGCGCGAGTTCGAATCTCGCCTCCGTCGTTTTATCCGTTTTGTTTTGAACACAAATGCAGTCAAAGTGATTAAACTCTTTTAAATCGATGAAGGAATGGCCGAGTGGTTAAGGCGATGGACCGCTAATCCATTGGGCTTTGCCCGCGCGAGTTCGAATCTCGCCTCCGTCGTTTTAACCGGATGTTTTACTCACAAATTCAGTCGAAATGATTTAACCAGTTTTAATCGAGGACGGGGTGGCCAAGTGGTTAAGGCGATGGACTGCTAATCCGTTGGGCTCTGCCCGCGCGAGTTTGAATCTCGCTTCCGTCGTGATTATAGCGATGACAACTGTTCAGTTCAGTTCAGTTCCAACACCTTCCTCCCACCTTTGGGTGGTGGGGCTGTTCGTTAATTTGGCCCCCCTCTAATTTATTTTTCAACTTGTGTGTAAACTATAGTGGCGAAAGTAAAATAAATGGTGGCGCACTGCTGCGCATGAAGAGCGCAATCGTTTGCATACATTACCTTCCTTCCACCTTTGGGTGGTGCTGTTCGTTAATTTGGCCCCCAAGTTATTTTTCAACTTGTGTGTAAACTATAGTGGCGCAAGTAAAATAAATGGTGGCGCACTGCAACGCATGAAGAGCGCAATCGTTTGCATACATTACCTTCCTCCCACCTTTGGGTGGTGGGGCTGTTCGTTAATTTGGCCCCCCACCTCTAATTTATTTTTCAACTCGTGTGTAAACTATAGTGGCGAAAGTAAAATAAATGGTGGCGCACTGCTGCGCATGAAGAGCGCAATCGTTTGCATACATTACCTTCCTTCCACCTTTGGGTGGTGCTGTTCGTTAATTTGGCCCCCAAGTTATTTTTCAACTTGTGTGTAAACTATAGTGGCGCAAGTAAAATAAATGGTGGCGCACTGCAACGCATGAAGAGCGCAATCGTTTGCATACATTACCTTCCTCCCACCTTTGGGTGGTGGGGCTGTTCGTTAATTTGGCCCCCCACCTCTAATTTATTTTTCAACTCGTGTGTAAACTATAGTGGCGAAAGTAAAATAAATGTGGCGCACTGCAGCGCACAAAGAGCGCAATCGTTTGCATACATTACCTTCCTCCCACCGTTGGGTGGTGGGGCTGTTCGTTAATTTGGCCCCCAAGTTATTTTTCAACTTGTGTGTAAACTATAGTGGCGCAAGTAAAATAAATGGTGGCGCACTGCAACGCATGAAGAGCGCAATCGTTTGCATACATTACCTTCTGTTAAATTAATATTCAAGTAATGACGCCGGATTATATAAAACCATATTAGTTTATTATTAATCTGTTTAAGTTATGTTAGTCATCGTTCTTCATTTCGGTAAAGCACTCTTACTGTTATTACATACTGGTTATAATTACAAATAGTTGAATACGTCCTACTACAATACTAGGTCTACTTAGCGTAAATCACGAGAGGCACATCCTGAAGGAAACTCACTGGTAGAGAACCGATTGAGGGAGAGAGTGATGCATTATCACTAATTCAGTCTAATCCTAAACTCGGGTTAGGTGCAAAGGTTCTTTATCTCTATCATGTGATTATAGCGAAGATAACTGTTCAGTTCAGTTCAGTTCCAACATGCTCCCCTCTTTTTTTCGTTGTCTGAGCTATTATGCTTTATACATCTTTGTTTTGTTTCTGATTTTTTTTATACATTATTATGTTACTTCATTAATACATTGTTATGTTCTTTTGTCACATTATAGCACTTTAGTCTATTATTACCGTTTATATATCACGTTAGTCTTATTATCACATCAATCTATTAATTATTTATCACATTTTCTATTTATAGTATCACTTTGGTTTGTTAATACTGCAACCTTAGTGTGTTGCAAAATTCTTTAAATTTTCTAGTTGGTATTGCCTTGGTAAACATATCAGCAATATTATCATTTGTTCTTATGAATTCAACATTAACAAGACCTTTATTAATACAATCTCTTATAAAATGATATCGGATATCTATATGTTTCGTTCTATTATTCTCTATACTATTTTTAGATAAAGCTATGGTTGCCTGATTATCACAATATATGGTTGGCTTTAATTCATTAGTTCGTAATCTAAAAATATCTACAAATTCGTTTATA
This sequence comes from Phalangium opilio, assembly GCA_019434445.1. Classification (NCBI taxonomy): domain Eukaryota; kingdom Metazoa; phylum Arthropoda; class Arachnida; order Opiliones; family Phalangiidae; genus Phalangium; species Phalangium opilio. Next base: position 15,208 of record JAEQBA010000578.1, read on the forward strand.
ATTCTTGATATCCAAATTACTTCTTTCGTTGTCTCTGCTAATGCAATATATTCAGCTTCGGTGCTTGATAATGCGACTATGTCTTGTTTAACAGTTCTCCATTGAACTGGATTATTGCCATCATTTAGTATGAACCCTGTGGTTGATTTACCATCATCTAAATCCATCCCATAGGATGCGTCGGTATAAGCGTCGACCGTTAAATAGCTTAATGCGTTATAATTCAATCCATAAGCATTAGTATCAAATACATATTTCAATACTCTTGTTAAATGATCGCGATGTATTTTGGCTGGATTTTCCGAGTATCTTGATAAGCTAATTACCGCATGCATTATATCTGGTCTTGTACGTTGTGCTATGTATAGCAATATTCCTATTAGTTGTCGGTATGGAAAGTCTACTCTTTGCCCATCAGGTGGGCATTGTCGTTTCGAGAATACAACGCCAACTGGTACCGGTATTTCATAGATTCTGGTTAGTACCATATCCCAAGCTTCTTTTATTTTAGCAATATATCCCTTTTGATGTATATATGCTGTGCCATTCTTGTGAAATTCAAATTCTATCCCAAGAAAATAGTGCAATGGTCCAAGGTTGTTTATTTCGAATTCGGATTCAAGTCTTGTCGTTATTTCCTTCATTACTTGGTTATTTTTAGCAATTATTATGATATCATCTACGTATACTAGTAGTATCCCCTTATCTTCATAATGGTAAATACAATTACAACCTTGTAACTTTTTAAAGTTCAAATCATGTAATGTTTTGTCTAACTGTTCATACCACTGCCTACCGCTTTGTTTTAACCCGTATAACGCCTTGTTTAATTTCCAAACATACTGTTCTTTTCCTGATTGAACAAAACCCTTTGGTTGCCTTAAGTATATTTCTTCTTTTAAATCGCCATATAAGTATGCATTCTTTACATCTAGTTGTGTATGAGTCCATCCCAAACATAGGATAAATATGATTACGCAAATTCTTACAAGTGCAAAATTGATAACTGGCGCATACGTCGTCGTATAATCTGATCCAAATTCTTGTGAAAATCCTTGGGCTACTAGTCGCGCTTTATGCCGTATAGTTTCGCCGTTTGCATTCTGTTTCAAGGCGTAAACCCATTTCGTTCCAATAATATGTTGGTTTTCTGGTTTCTTCACTAGATCATATACGTTTCGTTTTGCAATTGTTTGTAATTCCATATCCATGGCGTCTTCCCATTTATCTTTGTCTTCACTCTCTATGGCTTCTTCATACGTCTTTGGAATCGTCATACAATGGAATTCAATATTTCCTAACATATCTCTGGCATATCTTGCCTGCTGTTTTGCCTTAGGCTTAAATGAAAATTTACTCATGTCATGCTGGATCCCTCTTTGGCGTAAACAAGCTTTCACTTCATTATATGATCTCAACCTTTCCTCTTCATCCGTGATGTAGTAGACATCTATTCTTGGCCCAAATGTTCTCGGTACTTCTTTTCTTCGCCATCCTCTTGGTAATTCTAAATCTTCTTCTTTATCTGGGAATCTATCTTCTTTCTTCTGAGGTTCCATGTTATCTTTATGGTCTGGGAAATGAAATGTGACCATGTCGTCTTTCTCCTTGGGCTTCACGTGTTCTTTGTTGGTACGTTTGGGTCTTCGGAATGTGACTCTTTCTTCATCATCATCAGATTCATGGCTAGTTTCTTCCATATTGTCTTCTACAGATTGTTCCATACTGTCTTCGAATTCGTCATCAGACGTTTCTTCGGCTTCATCAGCAAATCGTACTGTTTTCTTGGTCTTTGCTGGTTCCAAACACTCTTCATCATAGTGTTCTACTATTTCAACCTTCGCGTTAACTTCCTGTATCCCCAATTTATCTTCGTCAAATGATACATGTTTCAGTTCAATTATCTTGTCTTGATCTGGAAACCATATTCTATATCCTTTAGTTTTGATTGCATACCCAATTAAAACACCAATTCTTGATCTGTTTTGTAGTTTGTTTCTTCTTGGTTTGGGTATCAATGCAAATGCCGCACATCCGTATCGTTTAAGGTGTCGTACACTAGGTTTCTTTCCCATCCATCGTTCTAAAGGAACTTGATTTTTAAGTTTGTCATGAGGTAATCTATTGTACAGGTATGTAAACGCCATTGCAGCTTCGCCCCATAATTTCAAAGGTAATTTTGCATCTTCTAACATCGTACGAATGCCTTCTGTTATTGTCCTATTGAATCTTTCCGCGATGCCATTCATTTCTGGAGTGTATGTATTGGTTCTTTCGAGTTTTATTCCCAATTTCTTACTATTATTCTCAAATTGCCTATTACAGTATTCTAAGCCATTGTCTGTTCGTAAGACCTTGATGTCCTTGCCTGTTTGCCTTTCTACGAAGCGTTTAAACTCTTGAAATTTGTCGTACGCTTGATCTTTCGTTTGCATAATATAAATCGTAGCTCTTCTTGTATAGTCATCGATAAACGAAATAAAATATCTGCCACCACATCTTGACGTTATAGGTGAGGGTCCCCATACATCACTATGTATTATCTCTAATGGTTGTGTGGTTTTAATTTTCTCACTTGTTCGAGACGGATATTTCGCAGCTTTTGATAATCGGCAAGGTTGACAAACGCCTAACTCCCCATCCAATTTAGGTATGCCTTCGACTAAATGCTTGTCGTGTAATTCCATAAATTTTCTTTCGTTAGGGTGCCCTAATCGTTGGTGCCATCTCATTATATCATGCGTTTGACTTGTTTATGTGCTTATGTGCTGCTTACTATCTTGTTCTGGTTCATCAATATGTACTTTGACGTCTGCGACGTATAAATTCTCCTCCGTTAACCTGGCGCTCAGGAAGAATTTCCTCTTCTCATCGTATACCTTTGCTTTTCCATTTTCCACGATAGTCTTGTATCCATTCATATCGAATTTTCTCACTGATAATAAATTTCTATTATACCCTGGTACATGTATGACATCTATCAAATCAATTATTTCCTGTCCATTTCTAATTGATAATGCGACATTCCCTATGCCTATAGCTTTAGCTCCACCTTCAGCTATTTCTACTGATGATTCTATTGGTTTATAGTTTGAGAACCATTCCCTCTTATGGCAAAAATGATGCGAAGCTCCTGTGTCAAATATCCAGGCTTCCTTATCCTTTATCGCTAGTAAGGCTGATGCGAAATGAGCTCGTCTACTTTCATTGTCGCTTGACTGCTTATTTTTCTGTTTATTTGTTTTATTTGACCAACAATCTCTTGCATAATGACCTTCTTTACCACAATTAAAACATATTATCATAGTTTTATTAATCCTATTCCTTGATTGACTTCTTTTTCGACTATTACTTCTATTTGGCCTAGGCTGATTAAAGTTATTCGGGGTCCTAACTCTACCTCTTTGTTGCAAGTGAGATGAATAACCGGCTTGTTCATAATCGTCTTCACAATCTTCTCTCCTTTGCCTATCATATTCTGATATTAGCAACTGTTTCACGTTCTTCGGAGTAAAATCTTTATCAGGCCAATGATACGCTAAAGTCTTGATTTGCCTATAGGCTTCTGTTAGGCATGTGCGATATTTGTAAACCCGCTGCTTTCAAATTATCTGCTATCACTATTAAACTTGCTAAGTGTGTTGCCATTGAGCCACCCTTATATCGACAGCTTATAAATTCTGATCGTAAGTCTGCCATACGCGCTTTTGATTTGGGTTCATATATTCCTGCTAAAATATCCCACGCTTCCTTTGCTGTATCGCACTTCTCTATAATACTCTTGTGGGGGTCATCACAGGCTAATGATAATTTTGATAACGCTTTCTGCGATCTTCTAAGATATGCTGTTTTCACGTCTTCTGAAGCTGATGCATCTGGTTCTTTTTCTTTTCCATCCAGGAATCCCCATAAACCATAGTCTAATAATGCCATTCGCATATCGCGCTTCCAGGTCTTATAATTGCAATCATTTAATTTTCGAAATGATAGAGCATTGCCCGCGTTGTTAGTCTCTACGTAATCAGCCATTGTAATTATAAATATTCCCTACTTTACTTTACTTAAATGGCCAGCTTATCATGTCATATAATACTCTAATAATAATCTTTAAATGCTTATTAACTCCCTTCTTATTTAACTTCCCTAGTACTCCTTAACTTCTCAAATGGTTTTATGATTGGCTTATTTCTGTTTACAAGCTATGATTCTTACTTAATGGTCTTATTATTATTATTAAATTATGGTTAAAATGTTCCATTAAATGTTCATCAGTTCATACTTAGATCACCATTACTATTATACTTAAATTATAATTATTATCGCGTACTGTTCAGTCTTAGGTTTCTTCTTATTATGTGTAACTCACCGCCGTTGTTTGTACTGTTCTTGTCCTCTGTTGTATGGCTTCTTGTTTCTTAAGTCGCTCTTCCTTGGTTGCTTGTTGTGAGCATGTTTTAACTTGTCCAAGACAGTTCCATTCCTCGATTAGTTGACACACTTGGTCTGGGTTTTCTAACCCTAACTTCCACGTTGTACCGGATTACCGCACTGATTTTGACTGCCCCGTTCGTCGTTAAGCCTCGGCTATATACGTTGACTCCGTCCGCGTTTATTACCACGTCATTACCATTAATCACGTTAAATATTTGTTGAATACCGTTAAATACCGCGAACCACGCTCTGCTACCATGTTAAATTAATATTCAAGTAATGACGCCGGATTTTATAAAACCATATTAGTTTATTATTAATCTGTTTAAGTTAAGTTAGTCATCGTTCTTCATTTCGGTAAAGCACTCTTACTGTTATTACATACTGGTTATAATTACAAATAGTTGAATACGTCCTACTACAATACTAGGTCTACTTAGCGTAAAACACGAGAGGCACATCCTGAAGGAAACTCACTGGTAGAGAACCGATTGAGGGAGAGAATGGTGCATTATCACTAATTCAGTCTAATCCTAAACTCGGGTTAGGTGCAAAGGTTCTTCATCTCTATCATGTGATTATAGCGAAGATAACTGTTCAGTTCAGTTCAGTTCCAACACCTTCTTCCCACCTTTGGGTGGTGGGGCTGTTCGTTAATTTGGCCCCCCCCTCTAATTTATTTTTCAACTTGTGTGTAAACTATAGTGGCGAAAGTAAAATAAATGGTGGCGCACTGCTGCGCATGAAGAGCGCAATCGTTTGCATACATTACCTTCCTTCCACCTTTGGGTGGTGGGGCTGTTCGTTAATTTGGCCCCCAAGTTATTTTTCAACTTGTGTGTAAACTATAGTGGCGCAAGTAAAATAAATGGTGGCGCACTGCAACGCATGAAGAGCGCAATCGTTTGCATACATTACCTTCCTTCCACCTTTGGGTGGTGGGGCTGTTCGTTAATTTGGCCCCCCCACCTCTAATTTATTTTTCAACTCGTGTGTAAACTATAGTGGCGAAAGTAAAATAAATGGTGGCGCACTGCAGCGCACAAAGAGCGCAATCGTTTGCATACATTACCTTCCTCCCACCGTTGGGTGGTGGGGCTGTTCGTTAATTTGGCCCCCCCCAATTTATTTTCCAACTTGTGTGTAAACTATCCAACAAAGTCTGCAAGCGTCTCAAATCCACCACTGGACTGATTCGGCGCAATATACACCATCGATCGGAGAAACTTATTCGTAGGTTATATAACTCTCTGGTTCTTCCGATACTCGACTATGCATCGCCGATTTGGACACCATCTCTCTTAGGTGGTGCCAAGATCCTGCAGAAGGCACAAAATGCTTTTTCGAAGCTTCCGCAACGCCTATCTAGACTTCCCGCACCCGATCGCCTAGCTCCATTGCGGATTCAATCAGACGTTTCATTAAGACATCGCGTGAACAACCTATGCCTTTTACACGACTTTTTCACGGCCGCCTCGATTTGGAAACAAGTGAATTTTTCACCAAATCCACCGCCATCACCCGTGGTCATGCCCTCAAATTAGTAAAGCCTCTCGTTAAAACAAATTTTCGCCTCAATCATGTCACCTTCACTGCTATTCATGACTGGAATAATCTACCATCTAATTTAGTTCAACTTCAAAATCGTCATACGTTTCGTCAAAAACTTTCTATTTTTTAGAGTTTAAAATTTTTGTTCACCAACTCCCCCCCTTTTTTTGCTACTTAAATACATGTTTTTTCATTCCTAACTTTTTTTCTATATGCATAGAAGCCTAAACATGAAAAGGCTTAGCGAATATGTACACTTGAAAATTAAATAAATAGTGGCGCAAGTAAAATAAATGGTGGTGCTCTGCAGCGCAAGAAGAGCGCAATCGTTTGTCAACATTACCTTCCTCCTATCTTTGGGTAGAGGGGCCAACTTGATGGACCCCTTCAATTGTCGAGCGGTATCCTGAAGAACTAGTTTTAACGATTAAAAAATTGATGCAACTGCGGTCGGATTCACCCGTTTTGTCAGAATGTACAAGCTTTGAGAGACGACGAACTTCTTCTAGCATTTTTCCCTAGAGGTGTCTTTTGGAAGATTTAGTACTACGTGTGGTTCTTCCTGTTCTTACATGGAAATATTTCACCACCCTTCGGTTTGATCGGAGGGACGCTAGCAACATATGACAATTTTCGGCCTGTTTACACCTCTCTGAGAAATTTTTCTACTTTCGAAAAAGATAAAGTCTCCTCCCGTATTTTGAATATGATATTTGAAGACGAATCCATATTTATATTTAGATATAGTAACTTTACAAAACAACCTTTCGTATACTTCTTAGATAAGACTTGATACTGCCTCTAATGTATTAGGATGGTTTTTTGATTGACCGTAACTTTTTTCGTATTGTGTTTGCTGCTTTGATATTTTGCCAGTGAACTAAAATCCGGACCCTTATTTGGTGGTTAAAATTTCAAAGATATCCATCAAATAGATAATTCTATTAAGAATAAAGTTGTTAAGGGTAGTTTTAAAATCCATAAAATGAATTCGACATTTAGTGGAAGATACAATATTCTTCCATAAAGATAACATGGGATTTTTTTTAAAAGTGACCTTATCTAGGAAGGCATATTAGGAAAACTGTTCATTCGTTAAATGAATGATAACAGTTCTTTGATGTGCCTTCCCATAGTTTCATTAAGAAAATTAAGTTTAAGTATTGATTTTTTTCATTATAAACACATACTTCGACTTACGTTGTTTTGGGTATTGGAGTTACGATGTTTTACCTCTGTTAGAGACGCGTATTTTAGCCTTATTTTTTTATGTTAGACTTAGGCGTTTTTGTCGTGATTCACACCGTTAGAGTGACTTAAGCGAGAAAGACATGGCATTCGAGCGCCCGTTTAAAACCATAATGTTTTAAATTGGAATTAAAATGGAGGCTAGTTAGGTCTGATCTTTATTATTTTCGTAACAAAAACGTCATTGAAATTTACAACAATTATTTGTAAACTAGAAATTCACCAGAATATTTTGTTATTAAACAATTTCGCTAAGCCTCGGTCAGAATAGCGTTATGTTGATGTTATATTACATTACGAATATTGTCGGTAGGTTCAAATTATAATCTAATTAATTATTAATCTTACTGCTAGATCAATCAATTACAACATTGTTATCTGTGACAGCTGAGACATATTAATAAGCTGGTGAGGTAATTTGACACCTTAATGATGAAACCTCGGCTGACTAAACGTTCGCGATAACGTTTCAAGGGAAATAATGAAAAACAGAACTGTATAGATTCTTCCTCCGTTTAATAACAGTTTACATTTACATTATTTAAATTCAAATTCTATATAAAAGGTAAAAACCATTGCCGTTCATTGGATCTCTAACACGTTTTCTTAATTTCGACTTACCAAGGTAGCTCTTCCAATTTGTGGCTGTTTTTTTAAAGTCGTTTATAACACAATTTTTAATCAAATGATATTATTTTCGGTTTATGTTAAATATGTAACACACTGTTCAGCGGTTCTGCTACTAAGCCTTCTCAAAGAAGATTCTGATATTATTGGGAATAAATGTTTCTTAGACGCAAGTGTACGTTATCAAACATTGATTCAAACTTACTCTTATGGGTCATGGTTCTGGTTTTCAAGAGGATCCCATTGTCAGGCTTTGTATTTTATAACACTTCATTGTTAAATTAATTCTGGTTAAATAAGTAACACTATTTTTTATTAAATTTCTGAAATTATCAGAGCTAAATATATTTAATTGCTCTTATTTCGACACAACTGCAACAGTATAGATTTATTAATTAAATAACATTTCTCATTTCTAATTATTTAAATTCAAAGGGCTCTATTAACTTCGGCAGGTGAGAACCATTGCTGTTTATTGGTCTTATAACATGCTTTCCTAATTTTCGACATACGAACATAGCTTGAGGTTGCGTTTTTATAAAGACGTTTATAACACTATTTTGTTTTATTAAATGATATTAATATTGTTTTATGTTAAAAATGTAACATACTTTAAGCCGCATTGAAGCCGAGTTAAACAAATACGAGACTGCCAGGCTCTCTATTACACAACAAGGTTGGCCTTTCTCGGTTATGAGAAATGTATCCTTGTCATATGCATCTATCGCGCGTTTTAGAGGTTCGGAAAAGTATTGGTCCGACCCTGTCTGGCAAGCTGAGCGTCCCTTCAACCCCATTTTAGTTCTAAAATTGTTTTATACCAAAAAAGATAAATGCTTTTATGCATTTAAAATGGTTTTTGAAATAACTTTTTGGCACAAATATTATGAGATTTTTCTAACGTTTTTCGGTTCCGGCTTTTCTGATTAATTGGCACTTAGTACGTTATAAACAAAAAAGGAATGAGGTTGCTTTTGGCGGTCATATCTATCGGGCCTGCCTTCTAATTCAGTACGATTTTTCCTGTTCCTTGTCTCCACCATCCGTTTCCGTGTCACGTCTAGCGTTGTTCGGTAGGGCTTATGCAAATTACTTTACAAATGCATAAACGTGCAATCAATGAATAATTTTAGTACCGAAACGCATCTATTATCCCACAAATATTAGGTTTGCAACAAAATTGTTCCAGTTCATAGGACAGAGGTTGTTTATTTACTTGTTTCATTAATGTATAACCCAAAATCAAGCTAGATTATTTTCATTCATAATTGGAATGATATTTGATAATTAAAATAAAAAAATAACCGTAAAGCATATAGGCCGGCGTCACCTTACAATAAACTTAGCTAGCCAAAAAAAGGCAATATTAAGGCTCTATAGGATTTCTTTACACATCAACACAAGGCGAACTGCTAATGCGGTACACTAGTGTAACAACAGACGGACACACACAAACAATCACATATACTACTTTTTAACCCTTTTCGTATTAATTTTGTTTTGGGAAATATGATTATCTTAAATAACAAAATAAATATAATTAAAATTAAACATTTTCTTCGTTTGTTATTCGCCTTATTCAGCGTTATATCGTTTTAAAAAAGAACAATTAATCATTCTTAAAAGACTTGACTAATATTGACGTTTGAAATGAAGCATACGCCTGCTGCTTCGCCTTACTCAATTTGGTAGTATGTAACGGTTTCGAATCGCAGCTATAGTTAAGAACTGCGCAATTGCGTGAACCTTTGGCGGAAGCCCCGCCATTGGGAGGCTTGACTTTTCTCGTAACCCTAGCCGATCGCCGTGTATGTCTTAACCTTAACGATGATGATGGAGATAGAAGCCAGTGCGTACAGACTGGTGTCCTTGTGGGATGAACAAAAGACTAGATGATGGTGTGTTTAGAAGCCAGTACTTACAGACTGGTGTTCATGTGGGACGGTCAAAAGGCCAGATGATGGTAGTGTTTAGAATCCAGTATGTAGACTGGTGTCTAAGTGGGATGGACAAAAGACTAGATAAAGGTGGTGTTTAGAAACCAGTGTATAGAGACTAGTGTCCATGTCGGATGTACAAAAGACCAGATGATGGTGGCGTCTGACCGACAACGGAGTAATAACCAGTGTTAGTGGAATACAATTTTCGAGATTTCCGGGAACATAAAATGCGGTTCGGAAAATGAGAACACATTTGCTCCACTTTGCAAACTACGAACGCGGTTCCCTGGGGTATAACAACAGACAGACACACAGACAGGCAAGTCGAAAATTAGAAACTCTTCGTGAAATACGTCACTCGGAGAGGTAAAAATCAAAAGATATTACTGGCTTTAAACCTAAAAGAAGAGAAATATTTATAGAACATAATTTTTTTCACAATACTTTTGTTCCAAACCTTGTGTAATTCTAGTTTTCAAATTTAAACAGACATCAACATCCTAACATCAGGTTACAGGTATAGCCATAGACAATAGAATACTATAGTAAGCCGGGTATAGCCAAAAAGTTGCAAATATGTCAGACTAAAATCGGTTTGTCAGTTATGTACAATATATTGAAAGGGCTTATTAATAATTTTTAATTACCGGAATTATATCCAACCATTATTTTCAAGTAAAAAACTTTTAAAGTTGATAATCAATCGCGTTTATCTGCCTTAAAACAACTTCCCGAATCGCAGCCTTTGTAACAGACGACGGACGACTTTCTTCCCGTTACTCCCGACATGAATCCCGAGATAAGCCTAAATTCCGGTGTTAGGGAATAAGGTGGATTGAAACTGCTATTTCAATGGCCAACTTTTCAAAACATGAGGAGACAACTTAAATAAAAATCATACTTCCGATTTTTGCAAAATCTGGGAATTGATGCACCTTGTCTATTGCTGTCTACAAAAATAAATAGGGGAAACTGTCGGACTGCCATATTTTCCTGCCTTTGCCTTAGCTTGACATGCATTTCGAGACGCTCAAGCGCGCGAGAGGTGTTTGGCCAATCAAATTTGAAGTTGATGATGTCATTCATCCCGAAAATAACGCTCGTACGCCACCAAACGGGACAATTTGGCATAGGCGTATCTCAAGGAAGAGTCACAACCTCGGACCTCAGCGCTCTGTTCTATTTTCTGTAGTGTTATTTTCGCGTTTGACCGAGGTTAAAATTTGTTTAAAACGTTAGCACGCCGAAAATAAATTAAAAATGCCGAAAATCATCATTTATTTCAAAAAACGCATGGGTAAAATCCTTCAGAATTTCGTTCAAACTTAGGCCCTGGGTTGTTATTATAAGCTAAATGGTTTTAATATTAGTAAATAACATCAATATTAGCAATCTAAATTAATACAATCATGTACATCATCAAATTAAATTGTAGCCACGGTTAGCCTCAGTCAAAAGCAACTAATGTAAAATAAAACCGCACTATTTCTTCACGCGCAATATCACAAATTATCTTAGGTACATGGTGAATAGGCGAGGGGGATGAAACAGATTTCGCGAGTATGCATTCACCCCTCCAAATGCATGTCACAGACGAAGGAGAGAGAGTCCGACACTTTCCAATATTTATTTTTGCGGTCTACAAAAAAGTTATTATTTTGTTGGGATTCTTTGATGTTGATTAGCCGTTCCTTCACATATCCGTTAAAGGTGTTTGTTGACGATGACGTGTTTACATCAGAAAGGGTTCCCAGATCTTCGTACAAAGAAATCCAGCTTTTTCATTTTCTTCGTCTTGAACCATATCGGTCAAGAGATTAACAATCATGCTTTTCGCTTCAGACTCTGTTATGGTATGGAAATTTGGATATTCATCCTGCCACACTGGTGAACTGTAGCCTAGTGTAATTTGACCACTTTCATCATTCATTACCAGCTGAATAGAGACGAAATAAAGGCATGCCAACATTTAAAAATTGTTGTTTTTGTCGAGGATCAAGAATGACCCCTATCAGAAACCTACTTTCTCTCACTAAGTTTGAGAACCTTCCTTCTAAAGTTTTTAGATGTTTCGCTAGAAGTTCGCAAAGAAGACTGATCTCAACTTTCTTATTTTGTTGAATAAACCCATCAACAATCCAATGAGTTTGGAGACAATCACTTTTTTCGTCTCCGTTCGCCTACCGATTTCGTGTCTTTTAACCTGTCGATGTCGCCTCCGTTCGCCTGCTTATTTTGTCTCCGTTCGCCTGCTTATTTTGTCTCCGTTCGCCTGCCGATTTTATACGAAAGAGGGAATGCTAGTAGTCTAGCATTCCCCAGCCTAGTGGCTGTTATACCAGGTGTTACAAACCCATATAATTAAATTTGAAATACTATTGTTCTAAAGTGTTGTATTATTTATTTTCTGATGTAATTATAAACAGTTTATATGAGGGTAATTTTGCAATCTTCTTAATGATCATGTGGCACTTGTCGTAGGAAATCAGCTAAGTATTTCGTGAATTTGTCACTTGTATCTTCTTCTGGAACTTCTATTGCTTTAGCAATACCACTAAGCCCAAATAAAAGTTAAAAACTAATTTTAGAGGCTTTAGGAATCAAATTAGTAAAAGTAATTTCCACACCTGTCGAGTGATGAAATTGATGCGTCAATTTCTGTATTGCTTGCTTCGAAAGAACGTTTCGATCCTATTTTGGCGTATAAATTGCTTGGGTTTGAGGCTCTGGATCATGCCCTCGAGTTTTTGGGTGCTTGTTCATGACCTTGAGCTTAGACTGCTTGTTGAAGGCCTACAGCAGGTGTTTGGTGAAGCAGCCTTTTGAGTATAGGGATTTGGCGAGGTTGTCGCTGGGCTTCTGTGAGCTGACGAACTCATGTCCATGTTTTCAAGGTCATTAGAATCATATGTGTTTTGCGGTACCACAATTTCTTCTTCAAAAATATTGTCATCATACTAGGCCTTTAAAATAGAAACAAAAACTTGTGCAGATATTAAAGCTTAGCATTGTTCTAGGTAATAAAGAATTCATTGATTAACCTGGTTTGCAGCTTCGCCATTTAAGTTTGTTTCATGATCATCATCATGTTCTACATTTTCACATGTGCTCTGAAAAACGGGCATTTTATCATGTTGTAGACATTTTTTTATAGTTAAATATAGTAGCACTAATTCATGTTTATATAAACTGTTCCATAACGTGCAGTACTCACTGTCGTTTAGACAAAACGTCCATTAAAAAAAGGACGGATTTGAAAATGGCCATTTTACTTTCTCTGGATCGTAGCCATCGCCAGATTTATTAGCTCTCACCAAATTCAAATTAATTGGAAATTGGTCTCGAAGATATTTCCACTCTTTCCAAGCTTCTTCTTCTAAATTTTTCGACAACTTACAACTTTAGAAATAACATTTCAAAAAAAAATTGTCAAAAATGTCACTCAAAATGCTTACTTGACACATTTGTTGTAGTTGCAACATCTATCTAACAAGGCTCAACTGCTTGGTTATCTTTGTGATTTTTATCAATTTTTTTCCAAATAGGTGGAAATTGTCTAACAGCTTATATTATTTTTTTTTCACGTTTTTCGACAATTGCTTGACGCTTTTCAACATTTTGTTCCTTTTAAAAGGCTCGTTTACATGTGCGCGAGAAATGGAAAAAGTCGAAGCGAAAAGCTGAGAGATGAGGCGTATTGGGGTTTGAGTTCCCTAGGCGTACCGTTTACAAACAAGCGAGAACTTTTCAAGTCGCGCTTGTTGCTCATAGATGAAGCGGGTGTTCCGAATAAGCTCCGATGCGCCGCGGTGGAATCTTCAGCTCGTGTTTGCTTCTCGCAAAGAGTCACGTGATTTTCCAAGCCAATAATATCCAAGGACCGAATATCGTTTGATATTTTTGAGTTTGTTTATCTCGCGAAATAGGCCTAGGCACCACCATTGAGAATGTCTTTAAAAGAACAAGATAAAATTGTTGAAATACGTGTAATCACATTGCCTCATCCTTTCAAGCTCGACTATTAAATCCACTTGTCACTTAATTGTTCTTGAAAACGTTTCACCCTCTCCTTCCCATGGCTCATTCTCTATCAAGGTAGGCATAAATAGCTTCGAAAGTTCGGTTTTCAAATCCTGGAGATAGAGGGTCGTTACTCTAGCGGATGACCAGACAAAAATGGTTTCAGGGTCGAACGGCAAGCGTGGGAAAAATTTGAAAAGGAAATAAAACTTTATATTGTCATCCATTCTTGTTGTCAAATAGAAACGCTGTAGTTAGAATTTGGCTCTAAAAACGTGTAATAGAAATTATTCGCAAAATGGGTAAGAAAAAGAAAGTGAGTGCCTCTGTTCAAAAGTACTTTGAGCTGCAAACACCAAAACTCGGAAGATACTATGCTATAAAAAGTATTATAGCTACATACAAGTGCTATTTATCATTACTTAGCTTAAAAACAATGAATATAATTTTTATTTTAGAATTATCGTAAATTACCTTAAACGGTAATTTGCGTTGTAAATTACAGCGTAATTTACAATTTCCTAAAATTGCCGTAATTTTCAAACTCTAAATGTGACATGAACAGAAAACTTGAGTGAGTAGCCCCACAATTAACATCTTTTAACAGTGGTGAAACAAAATACGCTTCAAAACTTTCTCTCCATTTGTGGAGAAATAGACGTAACTTCTAATAATTAACACCGCTTTACGACCAATCTAAATACAACGTTGGTATATACTTGCTTTTATTTTTAAATTTCCTTCGATTTCTTTGAATTTTGAGATTGGGGAGCCAGATTGAAATCGCGAAACTCTTATTGTCAACGTGTGACAGGATTTTTAAAGGGAGTACTAAACCTTTCATTTAAATTAAGGCCATACCATAGTCCTCTCTCTAGCGTTAAATAAATTGGGCAAACGTAAAAAACAATTCACAATTCTTAACCTTACTAGTACAATTCAGGCAGTTATAATCCCCATTATTTTAAAATACACGAACGAAAAATATCATCTCACCATTATTCTCTCCCTTTAATGACGAATGAAAACTTTTACACTGCCAAAGGTTGTTTTCTTTCACGCTGCTGCCGCCAGCGACCAGGCCCATAACAACAGGAAAGGTCAGACTGAGACCACATCGTAGATGTTCAACATACGATGTGGCTAGAAACGATGGTCCGTTAAGGTTGTGAAGGTTTTTTTATTTGAACTTGCATAGAATTCTACAGGGCCGGTAGGCCCTTGTAGATATGACTTGATACCGTTTTGTAACGTTAAAGTAATATTCACCCGCTTTTGCTAATTTCCTATGGAGATTAACATGGGTTTTTCGTGATTTTTCCCCACCGATAACTTAAAAACTACAGCGAAGATACTTTTCGGAATTATCTTAAATTAACAATTAAGTATTCAGGGTGTGCTATCAGCCAGTTTGAACAAAACAATTAAGTCTAAGTATGTTAATTTTAGTTAATTACATAAGTACGGCTTTGACCATCGTGATTGGACATAATAGTCAGCTAGATCTCTTGGAAAACTCAGTGTTATTACGTATCTGTAGTGTGGTGGTTATCACGTCCGCTTCTCACGCGGAAGGTCCCAGGTTCGAGCCGTGGTAGATACATGTATTGACCATCGTGATTGGACATAAGAATTAGCTAGATCTCTTGGAAAGCTCAGTGTTATTACGTATCTGTAGTGCAGTGGTTATCACGTCCGCTTCACACGCGAAAGGTCCTAGGTTCAAACCCTGGTAGATACATGTTTTGACCATCGTGATTGGGCGCTTGAATTAGCTAGATCTCTTGGAAAACTCAGTATTACCACGTATCTATGGTGTAGTGGTTATCACGTCCGCTTCACACACGGAAAGTCCCAGGTTCGAGCCCAGGTAGGTACATGTTTTAACCAGATGTCGTGATTGGACATAATAATTAGTCAGATCTCTTGGAAAACTTAGACTTACCACGTGTCTGTGGTGTAGTGGTTATAATAAATATTTAACAATTATTTCACTTCACTTGGTTTAATAATGTGACATAGGTAGCATACTTTTTCCCTATTTTTAAAACCATTAAACTAAGTAATATTAGAAGTTCAACAGATTGTAAAAAAGATGTTAAAAGCCACTGTAAATGGTGCTTAAATGCCTAATATGTCCTTAATACTTCCAAATAATATTAGTAAATGGAGTGAATTGATCATAGAAATGGGGTTAAAGTACACCCTAAATGATGTATTTTTTGGCACTGGAAAAAACAGCATATATGGTGTTTGAATGCACCATTATATTTTAGAGTGCAAATGTATGACGGTAAAGCAAACATAATTATTCAAAATTTAATTACATTAAGACTGAAGTAACAGATATTATATGAAAACGTCTTGGTTTGGACCAAGGCCGAAAAAACAAACGATATGTGTGAGGTTTATCAATTGACTGAAGTTTCAGATATTGAAATTTTTTTCTAGTTATTTTTATCCACTCAATCCTTAATCAATATTTAATTCAACCAACTGATTTTACTGTTAATCGATCTAGTCCCTCGAAATTAAATGAAAAAATTACATATATACGCTTTTTCAAGAACAATTACATTTTCCGAAAACATTTTATCATGAAATTAATTGTTCTTGAAAAAGCGTAGATATGTAATTTTTTCATTTAATTTAGAGGGACTAGATCGATTAACAGTAAAATCAGTTGATTGAATTAAATATTGATTAAGGACTGAGTGGATAAAAATAACTAGAAAAAAATTTCAATAGCTGAAACTTCAGTCAATTGATAAAAGAGAATATGCAGCCAGTATGGAGTAATTCAAGATGGCGGCCACTCAAGGGGGAGGAGTCGGGTTTTTTCGATCTCCTCTCTTTACCTGTCAATATTTGATTGATTGATTGTATAGGCTTATAACAAAAGATGGTTTTGTAGGAATAAAGACCATAATATAAAGTAAAAAGTTATTTTATTTTCTTTAAAAGTATAGGTTCTAATATTAAAGATATTTTTTAAATTTTCATTTTAAAATGCATTTGATTTATTCTAAAATAATTCCTTCTATCTGCGTAAGGAAGAAGATAAATTTTAATATTATTTTTAAATCTTACGTAAGTCATTAAGCCTTTCTTTAATATACAACGCGTTAAGTTGTTTTCTAACGTAGAGTTCCAAAACTAACCTTTCGAGATCTTTAGTTTTGACTTTAAAGGTGTGATAAAGTTCTTCCGGGTTTTCTTGAGGTTTTTCCGGTGGATTTTCCTCTGTCTTGACTTTTATATTTTTGGTGCACGTCTCGGTTTCATCAATGGTAAAGGGTATATTTTTAGTAGGCCTACCTCTGATAAAATTACATTTAGGGATATGTTTTAAATGTTCTTCGTAAAGATTATCGGTCGGTTTCCACGATAGTAAAATCCCGTTGCATTCGAAACATTGTACTAGATCATCAGTATGTAACGAATAAAACCCCGCTCTGCTTAAAGCTTTTTTATAGTTTTCATCTTGTGGCCAGGAGTAAAAAGAATGATATCTTTGCAGCTCGGAGTTCATGATGCTGAATGAAAATTCTTATAGGAATATCTGAGTTATATCCTCCTTAAATTTACTACCCCCCCCTTTTTTTACTTTCCCCCTTCCTTAATATATGCAATAAAAGAAAACAGTATTAAAAAAAAGGTGACACATTTATTTTTTAAAGATACAAAAGAAATTACAAAGAGTATTTTTTAACAAAAGGATTAAGTTATTCTTTACGGGCGCGTTTCAACATGTTTGTAACAATGATGTCATTTTTCAAACCATCTCGTCCAAACTGCTTCATGAATGATTTGTGGCTCTTTCTTTTTGTTCTTTGTATTATATACATAATACAATATAGTCCGCATGTCGAACTTGACAAGTTTTGTAGTCTTCTTTTGTTAAAGGACCATTTTCTTGAATTTCTTTTAACAAATTCTTTAATCGAGGGGAGAAAGTTCCCTAACGCCAATGAGTCAAAATAATAACCCCTTCTTTTTCCATCAAAGTAACAGCATACCCAGTGGGACCCGTCTTTATAGTGATTGTCTAAATTTATTATAATGGACGAAGGAAACTTGTCAATTTTTTCGGGTAATAAATCACTTGGATAAACCCCCATGAAATGCGGCGTGAATCTTAGAAATCGTGTTATCTGATCGGCGTTCATTATATCTCTTAACAAACGATTGACACGTTTCTATTTTTATCTATTTGTAACAAAGCCTGGAATTCGGCTAATACGATACAACTAAGAGTAGTGGGTGTGGGATTTTCAAATCCCAATTCTAATCTTAATTGTCCTTGCTTCGTGGGACTCCAATGATCGGAATGACTCGCGCTACCGTCAGGTGTCAGGTCTAAACAGTAAATGGCGTAGCCCGAGGCAAAGTCATCCATAGAGATATTGTTCCCCTTGTCGTTGTAGTGACTGTTTGACCCCGAAAATAAAGTGTAGTAGCTTCGGACAAATTGCTTTTTACTGTAGTTGGGTCTTAAGGCTCTGGATGGGTATTGTTCGGAATTGATGAATGCTGCTAGATGATTGACATTCCAATGTCCAAAGTCAAAGGGGTTACTATCCAATGTTCCATTGTAAGCAGTATGCTTTACAATAGCTACTGTTATTCTTGAGGGCTGGGTACCCAGGTAGATGTTTCCGATTGATGTGTTTAAGATATTAGGCGAGATTGTGAATATTTTAGTTTCCGTTCTAGTGTAACTATATTGGGCTGGTTTAATACTTAAAGCTTGTTCGTGAGCAAATAGAATTTTAGGGGCTAATTGCAACTTTAAGACGTATAATATGGCTTCAACGATTACGGGTTTATAACCAGTGCCTGCGGCGGGAAGTTTACCCATAAGACAAAAATTAGGTTTGCTTCTATGTAATTTTAATTTCATAGAAACGCCGTTTATCAGGTATCGGGGGATATTGAACATGTCTACGTAAAGGCTGGAATACATCTCAACTTCCTCGGATAATGCTGCGAGTTTCTGTCGTTTAACAAAACCCATATTTTCTGTAAGCGAGTCCATGCTTCCACTTGTATCCTTGTAAAACAAAGAAGCCCCCAAATGAGATTCTTTAGCCGCCGGACCGTATGACGTCAGAGCCGAAAGCAAAGCCGTGTACGCGTAGTTACTAGCAGCGGGTGTTGTTGCGCAATCGCCCAGCTCCAAATCGACACGCTCAAATTGACTGTGTTGGAAATTATTTACGGGTCCAACCTCGTCAGTGGCTGTTAAAGCGGTTCCATCTTCATTTACAATTTTAGTTCTGGTGTACAGCATTGTTAAGGCTGTATCCACGTATTCACTACCGCTAGACGTTACTTCAAATTCAATAGGTTGGTCACCTTTCAAGGAAGTCAAAGGTTGATACGGAACCCATTTGGAATTTTCGATGGCCGTTTGAAGGGGAGGGGTGGCGAAAATATCGAAACCAGTACTGCAAGCTTCGGTCATTTTTTAGGGAGAGAAAATATCGCGAACCGTTTTGAATGAAAGTTTACGTTTATCTGATTTAAATTTGTTTGTGTTGCTTTGTTTTATAGATTTCTTTCTCTTTGGTATTTTTTTCTTTTTAGCTAGTCTTTTCTTTTGTTTGCCGCCCCCTCCTCTACCGTATTGTTGTTGTACATCATCCAGCGTTTCGGTGAACCTTCTTTTAGCGGAAGTTTTCAGATCCTTTCCAGCGGCGACATCGTTTATAATCTCTGAAGATGTACCCAGAAGCTGTTTACCAAGGAACTTTGCCCCTTTAATTAAGAAAGGTGATACGTATCTTCCGAAAGATTTCAAGAACGAGCCAATGCCTTCCCCGTTTTGTCCGTGTCCGTGTTGTCCCTGTTTGCCGACGTAAAAAGTCAGACCACCGCCTGACATCGCTTGTTGAGTATAATAATCCGTGTAGACACATCTTTTGTTATCTAACGCGTTGGACTTGCGCATCTTAAATGAACTTTACAGTGCAACAGCCCAAACTGAAATAAAGCCGGTTCACCCATGTGATCCTTTATATAAATGCCAACCTCGCTAATATAATGTTTTGACAAAGGGACGTAATGGGGTGAGACAAAAGTAAGGCACACGGTATCCCCGTGTTTCTTGTCTTCGATGGGTATAATACGTAGGAGGGGGGCGTGGATGTTACCGACAATTTCCCCTTCTACCAGGTCGCAATAAATATATAATTGAGATGGTACGTGGTAGTTTAGCCTGGCTGGTCTATCGCTCACACCTTGTATATTGAGATGGTCTTTATACCCCAAGATGTCGGCTAATGATTTGTGGGTCTTGAAGATAATTTTTGTATCACCAGAGGCATCGGTTTTTAGTTTTACATGTCCCGTCGTTTCATTAATATGAAACAAAGAAGCTGTTTTTTCGCATACTTTGGAAGTATTGATAGTTTCCACAACGTGGTTTAGTGATTTGTAATGACCAGCCGGTATATTATGCAGCTGATAGATTTCGTATCTGGTCAGTTTTGCATCTTTTCGTTCAACCTGGTATGTTAAGTCGCATGACTTGGGGTTTTTAGGTTTTTTAAAGTTGCCATCATCCAATGAATCTTCAGGTGTTTTTCTCTTATTGGTTTTGTATATTACATTGTAGAAGCTGTTTGTATATATTATCTCTACTAACGAAATTTCCCATTGTCCTTGTAAATTAATAGGATCCGGTAGTTTAGTGATGTAACTACCCATAGTGTTATTAGGGTAGATATCCATACTAGCGTCGCTAGGTAGCGTTAAATAGAATTCAGATTTTCTCGACATTTTCGGCTGTTACCCAAGAGTTCTGTGATTTAGGTAAACCGATAAACGATACAAAATATTCTAATTTTCCTTTACGTTTACGTTTCTTGAGTATAGAGTCTATCTTAAACAGTTTGGGCTCCACTGTTCGAATGAGCTGATCAGAGTAAAACAACCCGCTTATATGCTTGTCGTCCAAATCTTTCAGACGATATAACACTGGTTTTCTGAAACTCAGAATAGAGGAAATGACAAATACTTCCGTCGAGAAATTAGGTTCATAACCTTTAGAAAATTCTGGTTTAAGCTTGCTTATTCTTACTTAATCACCAACACGAAATTTGACATCTTTTTTAGTAGGGTTATTACTCAATTCAGGCTTGTAAATGTTTTTGTAGACTTCCAGAACGTTAGATGGGGAAACATTATCGGGTGCCATTTTTATTACGGAGTGATAAGAGGCATTGTAGCCTTTAACTATGTCTGTCAAATGATCTATATATCTATGTGAATTGAAATGAGTCAACATTTTGAATATTCGATGTTTTAAAGTTTTAATTAATCTTTCTACAAAAGGACAGTGGAATTTTTCTGACGTCATAGAACCGTATTTGATTTTATTTTTCTTAAGAAGTTTTTGCGTACGTGAATTAATAAATTCTTTACCTAAATCGGACCAGATGGCTTTAGGTTTGCTTTGTTCGATGATTATTTCGAGAGCTTTCGTAGCCTCGGCAGCGTGTTTTCTTTTCATGGGTACTACAAAAGCTTTTCGGGAAAAGCAGTCAATTCCTACCATAAGGTATCTGTAGTCATCGTTGTATTTGGCGATTGACCCCAAATCAGCAAGATCTACTTCGACCCTATCCGAGATATTAAATACGGGGATTTTACGTCTTTTGAATTTATTTATAGCAGTTTTAAGTAGTGTGTAAACGTCAGTGGCCTCTAGAAAGGCTTTGACATCATTTCTCGAAATGTCAAGATCTCGGACTGCTTGGTACAAAGGGTTTAATCCAGTGAAGGAGGCTTGGTGTTTACTATTGAGATAAGTGTTCTTTAAGGTTTCCTCTTTTTGGAGCCGCGATAGACCTCCCATAACGTCTTATTATAAGGTTGTTTCTTCAAAATTAAAGGGCTCGTTTTATTGTCAAAGGTTAATCTCTTCTTCGCTTTTAAATAAGTTCTTGGTCGAAGTTTATTCTTCTGAGGTACAGAGCGGGGTGACGTCTTTATAGACACAGGTGCTACTGGTGGCGACGGTTTAACTGGTGGCGGGACGATAAAGTTTTGGACAAAGGGTTGGAATTCCGTCCATCCCGTAGGGGGAATGGCGATGAGTGACGGGGGCACGCCTTTGTTATTGAACAATGTAGGATGTATAGTAAAATATACTAGTTGCACTATATCGGAATCTGGGATCTTAAAGTTATTTACAAAAAGAGCCCCCGTGTCGTCCCAACGTATACTATGGGCGTTATCTGCCAAGTGATCGAATATCTTTCTCGCTGCTCCCCTATATTTCAGTGGAAACATATTAATCCATTTGTCGTGTTTATTCGATGGGCGGGGCTTCAAGATGCTCTGGTATCGTTTCAGGGCTTCCTCGTAAAAAACCCACTTGGTTCTTTCATCTAAAGTAGGATTTGAGATAATTAGATTCATCTCTTTATCCAACTCCGATAACACTGCATTGTTTTTTGAAATATCATTGTTTGTTACTGTTATTAATTGACGGGGTGGTGGGTTAGGACTTTGTTCGTGTTGTTGTTGCTGTTGTTCCAGAGGCACTAAGGTCATTTTATTAGCGTAAACTAACTGTTTATTCATTTTGCAAATAATCCGCCTAAAAGGCTCGAAATTACTGGAAAAAGGACGCTAAAGAAACCACTTCCGGTTTGCTTAGATAAAATAGCTCTTTTGTCTTTCCAATGAGTATTTTTGCAGGCAATCTTTCGAATATGTTTCTTATGCTTGCACAGTTTATTATATACGTCTGGTTTCAAATTGATGGCGCCTTGTAAGGCGTTATGACAACACTCGCTAATTGAATCAATAATTTCTCTATTAGAGTGTTTAAGAATAGCTAATCTTTGTGGTTTTTTTAATTGCCCCAAAGCGGCTATTAAATTGATATTTTTAGCGGCTAAACTTTTTTTCTTTTTATTCCCCAATGTTTTCTTAACCTTCCTTGATGGTGACATCGTAAAGAATGATTAAATTTGGGAAATGTTATTTAATTATATAGTTTTCTTCTTGGGAGTATAGATGACTATTTGTTCTCCCGGTAAAATATTTGTTCTAAACCTGAAATCGGGATGACATTTTTGGGTTAAATCGCAAAGTAAATACCCGTGAGGTTTTTCAGTTGCATCCAAATAACATTCTACTATAAATTTAGAGTTGTTGGGTGCCAATTGTTTAGAAAGGGCCACTAATTGCATAAGATCTCTTACGGTTTTCATAAGAATCATGTAATGAGCGTTTAAGGAAGCTGTTCTCAAGTTTTTTTCAAATATATTTTGTAAAAGGGTAATTACGAATAATTTCCTATGATGCGATTGTTTAGTAAATATTTCTGATAAAATATTATTCTTATTTTCTAACATGAGATCATCTAATACGATTAATGTTGTTTGAGAGCCGTCATATACAGTAACGTCGGGTAAACCTTGACGCATAATTACACCCATTTCTTTTAATTCATCATAGCAAGGTTGATATATACTATAATGCCAAACAACTAAATCGACTTTAGGTTCGAACATTTTATCCTTATTTTCTATTATTCGTTTACATAAAACTGTTTTGCCAGATCCCGAAGGACCAAAAATAATCAAATTTCCGGGAGTTGTGAATGGTATCATATTCAATACTCGAATGATACTAATTTATAATAGATATTCATATTTAAACGCGTATAATTAACACGCGGTCGCGCGCGCGGTTTCGCGAAACGGGGGCCCGCGTTGTTGCCATCCCCCCCCGGCTCCCGCGCCACCCCCTCACCCTCTATCCTATAAAAAAGTTTATTTTTTTATAGGATTCCCCCCCCCTATTAAAAATAGGGTAGAGATTTAAAAAGAGTATACAAATGATGTTAAGTTCAATTCATTTTATTGTAAGCAAAAATTAATATAAAAAAATTACCAAGTATAAAATTAAAATGATATGTATTTAGAAAATATAACAGTTTTTTCGGATCAATTCAATTTATTGTAAAGACAAAATTTATAAAATTAAATACAAATAAAATTAAAAATGGGTTAGTAAATGCATACGTGTTTTTAAATACGTTATCTGGCCCGAAATTACAGAAAATAAATTATAATTATAAAAATAATTTTCAAGATTTTCTTCTTGTAGAACATTGTTGAATTTCGTCACTACCTGGTACGACGTTATAAAGTTGGTGAAATACCCCACCACGGCGTCGAATTTCTCGGGTTGGTCATCTAAGCCAGATATATGACAGGGGTCTCCGTATAAATTGTCATAAATATCATTATAAACTTCTATAATGATATCTGCCATATGTGTAAACACAATTGCATGGTTACTTATCTTAATAAGATGTTCCTTTACAGCTCCCGAAACGCGGTTCAGGGCTGCTGTTTCCATACTGGTCAAAACAATAGAGTCCTCCTTTATTAAGTCTTTAATATGGCATGTGTTATGGTATGCCACAACTGTTGTCTTTTCATTGGGGGTATCGTTTAAAACGATTTCAAAATTGTTGGCTTCATGGGCGGCAGTCCAGCCCGCTAAAACGGGTAAGCGCGGCATCAGCTTTTCCCAGGTTTCCGTAGAAATGGCGAAGCTTTTTACCGATTGTTTCCGGCATAGACGAACCTCAGGATCCAGGGTTCCGTTCACGAATCCAGTTGTTAAGAACAACTCTTTAGATATATGGAATCTCCCGTTAATTTTACGTTCATTAGTTACGCCAATCTTCCTTTTGGGAGCTTCTTGATTTTCCATCTCGCAGGTTTAAGATCTTCTCGAATAATGATACTCTAGTCTATTGAATCAGGGGTTTTTATACAAAATTTCTTACGTAGCTATTGCGAAATATCTATTGTCCTTAACTGTTCCATTGTTAGACTGTAGGCGTATTTTTATGTCAAAGTTCTGAAACCATAGATTAAGGAATTCCAGTACCCCCAAAATCAATAAAATAAATAATACAATAAGTAGTTTTTGGGGATTAATCTCCAAGATCTGACGAATTCTCGACATCCTTTGTGTACTTGACTCCATAACGACTTACGAGTAAATAAGTTATACAATGGTAAACTTGACCTATTTATCTATTAATAGAGACATCTCTAACCTGTCAATATTTGATTGATTGAAGAATCACTTTTCTTACATCTTCATGTAATGTCGTAAAAACCCACGAAATGACGCATCATCTCTTTTGTTACAATCCTTTTTTTGAATTAAATAATCTATTGATGACTCATCCTTTTGTTACCATCTGCCACCTGGATGTCAATCTTATGTCACCTACTGTTCGGTTGACAAACAATAGTAGACGTGTTTAAACACGTCCGGAAGGTCAACGTACCATTGACCAATAGAAGCTTAGGTAACCCTCCACCTCCCCCCCCTATTAATAAGCCTAGGGAAATTTAGTATAAAATAACGCGAGAAAAAATCAGAATATCGCATTCGAACTTTAGATCTCGTAACATCAAGATGGATCCCGAATCACTTCGCTGGAATTTGGATGAATTAGCTGTAAATAGGCCTTGGCCCCTAACTTCACTATACAAGTTTTATTTTTTCATATGTGCCTATTTACACATCAACCCTGCTAATGTACCATCAACTTTACCCACTTTTATTACGAATGGGGGCTTAAATATAATTCAGACATTCCTTGATGTCATTGAATACATGAGAACCGTCCCTAGAACACCGGAAGACTGCCATACAATAGACGAATTGGACCACTTAAGTAACTTAATTCCTAGACCTTTAAATATTTCTTACGCCGAACGCATCGAAAGACGCCGGAATGAATTACTACCCACTAACCAGGAAGAATCCTTAATCAACGATTTCAACAATCCACAATACGATATAGAGATGGCGGCATTTTTGAATCAGGAATGTCAACAAAACGACCCTTTTGAGTACCTGTCTCTGAACTTCTCCGACTACCTACCCAGTGAACAGGAGTCTCTCGTGGACTCGGAAGAAGCCGAGGCCAATATGTACGATCAGTGGGGTGGCGGCTACCCCCCTTCACCTATTCAGGATGTCCCTCATTGCGAAATCTTGGAACAGAGCGAAAAATTCTATGAACAATTTAATATGTACGGTAGAGAATTAGTTCTAAACATCACTGACAATCCCGTAGATAGTATAAGTACTATTACGGATCACGTATTAAGCGAATATCGACCCACTGATTATGTCCAAATAACATTGAGAAGTCTAGGTATAAATTGCAGGCCAGAATTAGAGTTGTCATTTAAAAGACTAGACCAAGTAGATCCCTCTATTCTCTTTGACCAACTAGCCGATCTACTTTATGACGATGAAATTGAACATTTTTTTCAAGGCCCCGTAAAAATTATTTTCCATATAGTTAGAATTCCCGAAGGATACGGTCGATCTAATCGTCGTCAACTTTAACCCTTCAATATTTTCTCTAAAGATAGGCGTGGAATACGTCGGATTACAAGTACCGATAATCTGTGCCTAGCTCGAGGTCTCTGTGTAGCTATTTCTCATCGTGACTACATGAACAACAAAAACAACGAAGAGTTAAAAGCTCATTACAAGAGCATATCCAGAATAGGTCCCCACAACAAAATGCAAAAAACAGCGGCTTTAGAGCTATGTCGTAAGGCAGGAGTCGCTTTATCTGAATGTGGTAGCCCCGACTCGTTCCAGAAATTTAAAGTTTATTTATCGGCTTACTCCATCTTTGTCTATAAATTCGAAAATAGGGTACCTGTTTTAATATTGGGCGAAAATGACCCTACAGACACCAGACCACGCCTCTTTCTACTTAACGAAAATAATCACTACAATGTAATTACCAATTTAAAGCCTCTTTTTAGTCACGAGTACTTTTGCGAGAAGTGTCTTACCCCATACTGGCGAATTCAATCACACAAATGCAATGACTTTTGCTTTAAATGTATGCGTCCCGCTATTTGTCATGGCCGTGAAAAAACATGTGGCTCATGTTTGCGAAAATTCTGGGGTGATGATTGTTATAACAGTCACTTGGTTCCAACTGGTAACAAAAAACCTCTTTGTGAGAGGCTCTACCTTTGTAAAAATTGTTTTAAAACAATAGATTTCGCAAACCGTAAAACTAACCATATTTGCGGAGAAATTTTTTGTCAAGTATGTGGAAAACATCAACCCAGCGATCACTTATGCTACATTCAAGTGATAAAGGACAAAAACACCAGCATTATCCCCTCGAAAAAACCTCGTCGTAATATACCGGAACTAATGTATGTTTTCTTTGACGTGGAATGCATACAGACGAAAATATGTCAGGAAAAATTGGGTGCTTACGAACATCAAGCCATCTTATGCGTCAGTATCTCTGTTTGCGAAGATTGCGTTGACGAAAAATCCCTAGATTTTAATTGTATCAAATGCAACCAATTTGGACCCCGAAAACAACGTTTCTCAGGAGGCAAACCTATAGCTTTATTCCTGGATTATTTAGTCAGCCTATTCGACGTAAAGAAGGTTATTGTATTATCGCATTTTGGGAGCAATTACGACAATCAACTATTAATTAGGGAAATTATCGATCGGGACGAGAAATTTGTCCCCGAAACTCTGAAAATTAACGGTACGCGCATTTTAGAAATGAAACTCTCTAATCTATTATTCCTCGATTCGTACAATTTTATCCCTGTAGCTTATCTAAGTTCCCTGCCACTTTTGGGTTACCTAATGCCGCCAAGGGGTACTTTCCCCATTTTCTTTTCAACGTAGTTGATCACGAGTTCGATATAGACCGACAGGAGGAGACAAACTACGTGTTAGAAAATACTTTACCCCCCACAGAGGCTTACGGTTGCCAGTACTTTACAAGGAAAAACTTGGACACCTTTATGAAATGGCACAACTCCGAAGTCAGTAAAGAGAAAGGGTTCAACTTCTTAAATGAGTTGTATTATTATTGCGAAAACGATACTCTACTTCTCTTTCTAGGATGTTTAACCTTTCGGTCCCTTCTACTTAAAGTCACTAGCGTAGATCCTTTTAATTGCGGCTCAGTTACCCTCCCTGGCGTTTGTTCTTACGTTTTCAGGAAAAATTATCTTAAATCGAATACCATTAGTATCATTCCCTCAAACTATTACAGACTTGGTGAGAATCAGTCTTTAGGCGCCATTGAATGGCTTGAATGGACATCTCATGAGAGAAATATCCACATTCAATCCTCTTTTAGGGGTAAGGAAGTTAAAATCCAAACCCTAAAGGTAGACGGTTATTGTTCAATCAACAAAGAAGTGTTCGAATATATGGGATGCTATTATCATGGATGTAAAATACACTTCCCTATAAATAGAAACAAGATGTTACATGGTGACCCTACTGAAACGTTAAACACCAGGTACTCAAAAACAGAGAAAAAAATTAGCAAACTAGAGTCACTAAAATATAAAGTCAATGTCAAATGGGAATGTGAGTGGCAACAAGACAAAATAAATAACACCGAAATTAATGACTTTTTAAAACGGAACGACATCCGCGTTAAAACATCCAAAAGGCTAAACCCTCGCGACGCCTTCTTTGGAGGCAGGTGTTGCGCTAACAAACTCTACCATAAAACAACGGGTACCGAAAAAATGCACTACGTCGATTTCACTAGCCTATACCCATTCGTCAATAAAACGGGAAAAATTCCTATTGGCCATCCTCAAATTATTCTAGATAATTTCCCCGATATCTTCTCTTTTGATGGACTCCTCAAATGCGACGTACTTCCGGCCCAAAATCTAATACATCCTGTTTTACCTGCGAGGATAAATGGTAAGCTCACATTCCCCTTGTGTTACACCTGTTGCAAAACTCAATTCCAGGGGGACTGCACCCACACACCTGATCAAAGAGAACTGAGGGGCACGTGGGTAACAGATGAACTAAGATACGCCGTGGAGCGAGGATACAAAATCACTCAGATGTATGAAGCTTGGTCGTACCAGGTAACACAATACGATCCCAATACTAAACAAGGCGGGCTTTTTAAAGACTACGTAAACGCCTTCCTCGAATACAAAACTCTGGCTAGCGGTTTTCCTGCTGATTGCGTCACCCAGGAAGACAAAGAAAGCTATGTCAAAAATTACAAAGAAGTTGAAGGGATTGATTTAGACATCGATAAAATAGAAAAGAATGAAGGGTTGCGATGCCTTAGTAAGCTCATGCTGAACTCTTTTTGGGGGAAGTTTGGACAAAACACAAGGCACGTCTCAACAGATATAATAAAAGACGCCAAGACTCTATACGAGTTACTGCTTGACCCAGACAAAGAGGTCAAAACTCTACTGACATTAAATGACAACACTATTCTCGTCAAATCAGAAGATATTGCAGAAAACGAGATAGCTCACAAGCATACAAACGTAGTTATAGCGTGCTATACTACAACTATGGCACGCCTTCACCTCTTAAAACATCTCGAAATGGTGGGAGACTTATGTTTTTATATGGATACGGACAGCCTTATCTACCTCTCGCCAGATGGAGTCCCTATACTCCCCACAGGGGATTATCTTGGTGAGCTAAAGAATGAGCTAGAGCCATACGGCAAAGATGCATATATTTGTGAGTTTGGAAGCGCGGGGGCAAAAAATTATTCTATGAACATATACGATCCCGCAACAGAAAAAATCACCAACATAATTAAAGTTAAAGGTTTCTATTTAAATTCGTCAACAGAAAACCACGTAAACTTTGATATTATGAAGAAACTATTAGGTGTAAACAATCAGGGGCAACCAGAAATGAACTCCGTACAAGTACCAATTGGCCCCCAAATTCGACGATTACCTAATCACACTTTAATTACAATTGATCAAACTAAAACGTATCAAGTAGTCGTCGACAAAGTAAGAGTTTTCCCCGATTACACCACAACCCCTTACGGGTATCTTAAAGATCGTCGTTTGTCCCACGGTCCGAACCGCCCCTTTAAGTAAATTTAAATTTGTATATATATAATTTTTTGTATTTTAATTAATTTGGGATTTTGTCTGCAGACTTTTTTATTATTAATTGTGATTAGTAATTAAAATAAAAATTGTCATTATTTTTTTACTTTATATTATGGTCTTTATTCCTACTAAACCATCTTTTGTTATAAGCCTATACAATCAATCAGATATTGACAGGTAAAAAGAGGAGATCGAAAAAACCCGACTCCTCCCCCTTGAGTGGCCGCCATCTTGAATTACTCCATACTGGCTGCATATTCTCTGATAAACCTCACACATATCGTTTGTTTTTTCGGCCTTGGTCCAAACCAAGACGTTTTCATATAATTTACTAGGGCTTGGTTATTTGAACCTCCATAGAATTAAGTCAGGCTTGCTTATTTCATCCCCAATATAATTAAGTCAGGTAAAGTTAGATTAAGTTTGTCTATTTGCACCCCAATATTATTAGGTCGGGATAATTTTATTTTAAACCCAATAATATCAAGTAGGACTCGGTTTGGTTTGTTTATTTCAACCACAATAGTATAAGGTGAGGTATAAAATTTTTCGATCGTCATTGAAAGGAGAGTGAATGGGAGAGAATTGTGGTGAGGTGATATTTTTCGTTCGTGTATTTTAAAAGGAAGGAAATTATGATAGTTAGGTTAAGCCATACACCCTCCC
This sequence comes from Phalangium opilio, assembly GCA_019434445.1. NCBI lineage: Eukaryota > Metazoa > Arthropoda > Arachnida > Opiliones > Phalangiidae > Phalangium > Phalangium opilio. The sequence continues at coordinate 45,659 of JAEQBA010000578.1, forward strand.
TTAAAAATTCCTCTTACCCGTCGACAATAAGAGTTCCACGCTCCCCTATTTTAACATTCAAAGAAATCGAGGGAAATTTTGAAAGCAAAAGCAAGTATTTACTGACCTTCTTTTTAGAATGGTCTTAAGGCACCGGGATATTACAATTATTGGGTGTTTTACCGAATTCTTTCTCTTTCAAACTCTTCTGACCATAAGTTCATGTTAGAAATTTATAAGAAGCGATAAGTGTGCATCGGCATAAGTCTATTTTGTAACCTCATCGAGGGGATAATCACTAAAACTATCTGTTCTTCGATTCGCCGGAATACTACAATTACGGCATAAGAAAATTTATACGGGTAATAATTCTATCACCGTTTAGGGTAGGGCATCGAGGGGCTATTCACTCTGATTTTATGCACGGTAAATTATTTAAGCATTGTAAAAGATAGCGCTATTCACTCATTAGGGTAAGGTATAGAAGGGTTATCCACTCATTAGGGTAGGGTATAAAGGGGCTATTCACTCGTACGATGTCGCTACTATTACGAGCCCTTGGGTCGCCTTGTTAAGCCCTAGTGTGTTAGGTCACGTGAAGTAAAGTTTTGTTTATTTTAACAATAGTCTTAGGACGTGTGTTTTCTATTTGAAACTTAAGCTACATATCGTCTATTATCTCATCATCATACCTGTCCACCATCGCTTGGGCTCAGCTCAGCTCACGTTACTTTATAGAAATTGACAACGAGCTCACCTCAAGCTCAAAATTGAAACAATGTTTCCTTAGAGCTCAATGCGAGCTCAAGCTCAGTTAGTTTTTATAAATGAGCTCGCCTCGGGCTCGGGTTCATTCGCATAAATTTGATGGGCTAAGCTCGAGCTCAAGCTCTCTCTAATATCTTTCGCGGGCTCAGCTCGGGCTCGGGCTCAAAATTGATAGAATTTAAGGCTCACCTCGAGCTCGGGCTCATTCAATTAAGTAAGCTCAAGCTCGAGCTTGGTCTCATATTTCTGGAGAATATTTCTTCCAAACAGTGTAGATGTTGTAATAAATAATTTTGCAGCTATTTTTACGCGATAAATGCAAAACTACAATACATATTTACTATCCAAATGACTTGCACTACATTTGTATTAAAATATTTTCAAAACTTCATCTACCAATGAGTTACGCTAGTTTCTGTTGGCACTGAATACGGCGCTGAGCCAAGCTGAGCGCAGTCTCAAAACAGTGAGCGCCCTTTCAAAATGAGCGGTCCAATAGTTTTCAGTTGGCCTCGCTCGAGCTCAGGAGAGCCAAAACATTTGTAAGAGAGCTCAGCGCAAGCTCTTGTTGATTTTACAGTTGAACTGGGCTCAGCTCAAGGCTTACTTTGTTTGTGACGTATTGTGAGCCCGGGCTCATGCTCAGAAAACATTTTCATAAACTTTCGGGCTCGGCTCGGGCTCGTGACTTTATCAATTATTTCGAAGAGCCTCGCTCAATTCGCGCTCGGGCTCGCTAAATTGAGGTGAGCGCGGACAGCTATGCTCATCATAGATAGCCTTTCTCCTAGGATTATAACGGTTGGGTGCGCATGATATTGGACAGGAGTCGCCGGTAATGGGAGTATACGTTAGTAATTCCCGACTACTTATCAAAAAAAGGTTGATATTCAGTGACAAGCGTTTCTAATAATACCCGCTGTTCGGGTGATACCTGAGCAATCGAAAGAGCTCGGTTCCATTGAGAGAAATTGTAGCGCTTCTACTTCCGGTGGTATTATACCTTGTTCGATTACCTAATATAAGTCCGTTACGTAATCTACCTTTATTTGTTTTTAATGCTGGTATTATATTTTTAAAATGGTTATCCACTATCGAGTGAGTGGCTATGCATGAGTTTTTATTAATTTTGATTTTAGCAAGGTTCGGAAGTACTCGGGTGTTATTTTTCGCCCTGGTAAGAGGAATAGAGCTAGCATTTAACGGCAATTTTATTGTTGGTTGCCGGGGGGCGTTCGCTTGGTCGAGGCGTTCGCGTGGTCGAGGCCCCCGCTGACGCGTTTCCCGGAGTGTAAGTTGCATTAGAAATAAGAGGTGGGGGAAGTCCGGAGTTAAGTGTCGGACAATCGTGACGTATATGGCCCATAACCCCACACCTGAGACAAATAATTTCGCTAGCATTACGCTTACCCCGTTGTGATTCACATGGCTGAAGACCTGAGAAATTGTTTTGGGAACTAACATAACCGTTGACGTTCCCTGTTCTATTACTGTTACTACTAGACCGCGAAACATCATAGCGCTGGCTTCCGTTACGGTAGCCATTGCTGTTACCATTATTTCTATGGAAAGTATTTTGTCCTACAATGACTTTGGTAGTGCCCTGGTTCTCCACAATAAAGGCATATGATTCCGTGGCCAGTTTCGGAATTGGCGGGCGGCTTACTACGCGTACTTTCGGGGACGGAAGGCCGTTCGTTTCCGTGGCGCGGGTTAGATGCTTGTTCATCCAGCGTGGTCGCGGATAATAACTCTCGTACTGAAGTAAATTTTGAGGTTGCGAGAGGTTTTCGGAGGAAGGAAGGAGTTTTATTCACTCAAATACAAGCTAGAAGAACCCATGTCAGCATTCATTGGCCGTGTAAAGACTGAACGGAGGCAGCTGTTAGAGGCAGAGGAAAACATTCCAGATAAGGATCTCTGTTATTTATTAATTGGATCGCTCCCGTCGTCTTATGATTCATTGGTGCAAGCATTGTACCATTTCGATGACTCTGTATTTGAAACATTTAGTTTAACTTACTACATAAGTGCCAATATGTTCACTCCAAATTAAACTTTTTTGCAAAATTAACGAGGAATTTATATGCCGGTTTACTGTGCCATCCCGGTGAAATTTAGCCTCGTCATAAAACAGTTCATGCATGACAAGGCTCATAAAGTAGCAAATGCTAGCTCTAGTACCAAAAGTTAACGTTTGGATTTCTAGCTTCATGTACTTCTTTCTATAAACATGTGACGTCAAGCAGCTCTTCCCTATTTGGCTAGTTCCTGTTGGCGGTTGAGCGGAGGGTAGTTTGCTTCTCAGTTTACATGTCGTCCTCAGCCAAAGGTAGAGAATTGTTAATGATGTGTTCTTCTTGTTTCTATATCTATATACCTTTGCTTGTAAAAACAGTTTTTACTGCGAACCATTTTGTTTACAAAATTTACTATTGTTATAAATAATATTTATAATAATACATATTCTGTTATAGGTTTAAAAATATGCAGCGCGACGCCTTAAGCACTTATCAAACACAAAAACAAACGAGCAGACGATAACCGATGAGGATGTGCCCGGAATTAGTTGCGCGGCAATGAATCTCCCCGAAGGGGTGAATATGGGAAGAAACCTAGTAGTATCAGGTGGAAACCACGGCCGATAATCTGTAAGCGCGTTTTGATGGGAAAAAAGGCAGTCGAAGTCTCCCTCACACCTTTATCCTCCTAGCATCTTAATGTTTAGATGTTGAATTTCGTGACCCTATAGGTTCAAACATATACCATCCTGGTTTTTAGGCTCAACGTTGAGGTTTACATTGTCTCTGACTTTTAAATGATAAAGAAAGACATAACATGGTGTCAGATACGTTTTCGAACTCTCATTTTCCGCTTCGTGATTGTATATTTTCGCTACTGTCGTTTTTCTTGGAGAAATAGGATCTTTGAACTGTAAACCATGGCTTCCAATTTACCGGCAATACAACCTTCTCACCATCTGAGGCTTGGCGCTATTGGAAACAGTATTATATCTCGTGGCGCCTAAATATACCGGAGAAACCGACGCAACAAAAACTTCCCTTTTTCGGCATGTGTGCGGCGATGAGCTGCTTGTAGTGAGGAGCTCTTTGAAACGGCAGATGGACTTTTGTGTAGGAGTCAACATCTCATTGTTCCTCAACAAGGACGAGGTCATATACTTCAGACCATCGAAATTGCCCATCGCGGAATGCCCATGCGATTTCTTCGAATTACAGGGTAAGCACTATATGCTCATTATAGACTACTTTTCGAAGTATATCAAAGTCTAACTTATGCACTGAACTAATGCGGTAGCTGTTATCACGGCTATGAAGGCCATTTATGCCCTACATGGTATCCCAGAAGAGATCCTCAGCGATCGTTGACTGCCATTTGACGCAGAAGCTCTCAGACAATTTCACAAGGAATGGGACATACTCCATAATATTTCAACTCCCCATTACCCACGCATTAGTATTTCCATCCGTGGTATAAAAGTTCTATTCTTTTTACATTTTTAGCCCTCAATAAGAAATTCAAATAACAACGCTTCAATTTCCAAAAATAAAATATTGAGAATATAATCTACGAAAGGTGCGAGGAAAATCTTCGCGAGTTCCTATCTCAATTCGGAAAAGTAGTATTATTCAATCTAGTCCACGAGTTCCTGAATAAAACATACACAGCCTCAGGTAAGTAACGACAAACAGGGTATCAAAAAGTAACATTGACGAGTATTAATCTTTTATTTTTAGAATGACATTTATTAAGGACGAAGAATTTGAAAGCTGCTTTAGCGCTTTGGACGGGATTGAATCGTCTCAAATGGATCCTCATCACTACAATAGTGATAACGAAGATTTGAAACTCTTCTCAATGAAAATTGACTCTTTGTATTTCATACATTTAGTTTATAAAGTTACTACATAAATACCAACATTGTTTTAAGTTTACAAATATGTACGAATAAAAAATATATCTGTTGAAATAAAAAAACCTTTAGAAAAATTAAAGAGCAGACGTTATGCCGTTCTACCGTGCCGTTCCCTTTGAAATTTAGACTCGTCAGAAAATAGTTCAAGCTTGGTAAGACAAAGGTCTAAACATCTTAGGTTATCCTCGTCCGTTAAGGCTTGATTTAGGGGGGATATGATTATAAACTGGCAAGAACAGTAAAATAGCTTAGTGCGTTGCCTACCTTATATCATGACCCGAGTACGCTCTTCTGGCTAGGGGGACTTTTAAGGAACAAGACACCTTGTTATTTGCTCTTTTCTTTTCGAAGATGGCGCTCGTAGCAATCCCATTTTAAGGGATTTTCCATTTATTTGAAATTGGAGGGAGCGTGCATATATTACGCCAAATTTTTTAATAAAAATTAATAATTTCTAGCGTTTCAATGCTATCAATAATGCGTAATTATTATTCAAATATTCTAATATTTATAATATATTTTTATTAGTATTAAAAAAGATTTATAATAATGATAATTATTATTATCAAAAACGGTAATTGAAACTATTCATTGTTATACCTATTGGGTTATGATACGAAACATATAAGCCTGTTGAAAGTTTTCATTTGAGAAGTAAACTTCTTGCAATTACCATTTAATTATTTATTCACACTTTTAAAATCTTTTGGGATAGTGAATAAAAAATTCGTGTTTTTCTGATTTCAAGAAGATCATAAGTGTCGCGTGCATGATTGTGTAACAATGGTCTTAAATATTTTTTCTAAAATGTTCCAAACTCTCCTTCCCAATCGACGCCGAAACCGTTGCCGCCTATGCTGCCGCGTACGCGTACGTGCACGCCCCCAAACCCGATCCGTTCTCCCTCAAGCCCGCCGTTGCTCAGTTTCGCCGGGAGCTACTCGCTAGAGAGCTGCAAAATGAAAATATTAACCTCCAACTCCAAGGCAATACACAACAATGACTCCAATTCCTCCCAATGCCATAATCAAAAGTTTCAACTCCGCGGAACTCCACCAAGCGAAATGTATAACTCCTCCCAACTCCTTCCATGAAAATTAAAATTTATTAAACTCCTCCCAACTCCTTCCATGAAAAATAAAATTTCTTAAACTCCTCCCAACTCCTTCCATGAAAAATAAAATTTCTAAAAACTCCTTCCAATTCCTTGCATGAAAATTAAAATTTCTTAAACTCCTCCCAACTCCTTCCCTGAAAATTAAAATTTCTTAAACTCCTTCTAACTTCGTCCATTAAAACCTTTCTAGTTTCTAGTCTTTGGAAGATTTCTTTACTCTTTAGAATTGGAAAAATAGAAAGTTCAAGTAAAACATGTAGATCATTAGTTTTCTTTCAAATTTGACCTGAGATTGATATCACGAGTGCTTATAAATTATAATTTTCAAATAAGAAATAATATTAACTCATAAAATAATTCTGGACATTAAAACTTAAGATTTGGGGAGGAAAGGCGCTACGCGTTGTCGTTGGGTCATATTTTACGCTTAGTTTCTTAAATTAGCTATTTAATTAAAATCGGACTGATTCGCTTCGCAACTGCTATTTTGAAGGACAAGGCCACGAACTTCACGAATCAAGAAATACTAACACTACAGTCCATTCTGTTATTAGTTGTGCCTGCCAATATGCCTACTGCCTTACTTTAATATGCATCAAAGCTAGAAAGGAGACTTTTGTCAATGGGTTTAAGAGAAAAGGAAAGCGCCCTCGGCCCCATTGTGTGAGAGACTCACTGAGGGGACGTGTCACGTGGGGTTACGGGTGAAAAAGAATTTTGTACGAAGCTTCAGAAGACAAACAACGCCAAAGTCCGCTTTTAAATTGGAGCCCTACCACTTACCAGACTCAAGTTTTCCAACTCCGTAGATTTCCATGTTTTAAGATAATTTTCCATTGCCTCCCAACTCCGCAATTATAATTATAATTATTCCCATTGCCTCCCAACTCCGCACACGAAAACTTCCACTGCCACCCAACTCCAATTTTATCTCAGAAAAGCATTTCCAACTCCTGGATTTCCCATCGCTTAAACGCGGAACCCAGCGGGTTTCGGAGTTCTTCCACGGAGTTGCAGCTCTCTACTACTCGCCGATCTCGTCCCTTTACTCGCCTTTTCTAGCTCGGGAAACTAAGAATTTCAAATAATATGACGTCACACAGGTCCAGCTAAAAGCGTTCCTGAAGGGAAAAAATGGCGAATTAAATGGCTAATTTTTCAATGGAAATTGGGTGTCGTACTCGGGCCTTGATATAGCGTAGGCAACGCTTAGTGCGACTGTTGTTCCACCGCTCTACTACCAGCATGAGGTTGGCGTCAAAACTTGCTACGATTTCAAATTCTCTGTCCTCATTACAGACTGTAAAGTATCTTCTACATCCACCATCTTGCACACCGAAATCTTGAAGGTGTTGTCTAATGTCTGTGTTTAAAGTCTTTGGCATAAAGCACTGCCGCTAGTCGAACGTAACCGGAAACTTCACCCATAATAAACATCCTGTCCAATTTGTTCTGCTTGGAATAGGTTGGCATTTTGTTAGGAAACGAGACGAACTACTGTAATTCTACTACTTAGCTGCTACACTACAGACTCTCTATATCTAAAGAGACCGGAAATACCTCAACGTTGAGTTTTTAAAGATTTCCCGCTTTAGCAGGTCGTGGTGTTTATTGTGGTCAAGGTCGCTTTAACGTTCAACACGTGACACCTTTGGCTATTTTTTCGTGTTCAGAGACCAATTTGTCCCGAGACCCAATTGTTCCGGGACCAATTTGTCTCGAGAGTCAATTGTACCGGGACCAATTTGTCTCGAGACCCGTTTGCCCCAAGACCAAATCGGCGAGACCAAATTGTCGCGTACCGTCATAAAATTGTCTTGAATGGTCTATGCTATTTATAAATTACAGAACTTATCAAAATGCAATTACCTGACATATGACGTTGATCATAGCGTTGTTCATTTGGTGTTTCAGGGTGGAGCATGGCTGTAATGGGTGACCACTGTCGCCCAAAAGATACTCTTGTGGCATTATTCCAGCCTTAAAACGCCCAAATATGTCGCTGAAACACCAAATAAATGAGTCATTCGTCCCACCAGGATGTTTGGCCACAATATCGGTGATGCGCATTTTATTATCGCAAATCTAGTATAGAAAAAGAACTGTCAGTATGGTCATTCAAGGAGTACACCATTTACCAATTATGTATTAGGGGAGTAATTTCCTTTCCTATCCATGTGGGCATTTGGTTTAACAACTGGTGCTTTGATTAGCAAATGATTAGCAAATGAGTGCAACCGATTCCCAAACATCTGGGAAAGAGCAACTGGCTCTAAATGATGCCTGCCTGCAAAAACTATGGGAGATACTTGATTTTAAATATTGTCTCTATGTTCCAGAAAAACGGAACTTTGAATTGAAGTTAAAGTAAAATTTTTTGGTTCCATAAAAAGGTTTCTTGCAAACATAACTTGGCATGATAAATGTTACGCCAAAACCGCATTTAAAATGCCTGAAACTACATAAGCAAATCTCACCAAAACTGAACCAAATCATATTTCTCAAAAAAATATTTTGATTCCCTTTGACCAATTCGTGGTTGTTGAACATGAATATCAACGTATTTTTCAAACATATGTCTAATAAAGGAAACATATACCCGATGTATTCAGAGCTTTATGCTGGAGCAGAAGTTACGATCGAAGAATACTTTAAACGGCTATACTTCTGATTTTAATACCAAAGTAAAAAGCTGAAACCAGACATGTCCGCCAAAACCGTGCTAAGAATTTGGGGGGCTTTTCGTGTTACATAATACCAACCTTTACCAGCTCCTTCATGGAAAAATTGATTGCCTCGGTTACTTTCTTTATGGCTCGGCCACTGCAATCTCTAAATAGAGAAGGCAGTGACTGAAATATAGTCACAAGAATGGTGCTGATCTTACACTACAAAAATTCTTTCTAAAAAAATTGTTTCTAAAGTTGCCTATAGAAAATTTTTCTTGCTTAGTATTTTAATGCACGGAACGCTGAAACTTGCAGTATCAAATAGAAACATCCAAATTTTAAGTTATAGGAATTTTTAGAAAAAGTGAGGCGCGTTGACCATAGAGTAATGGCAGTACTACATTTGCAAACGTCATACTCTTCTATCTCTTAGCTCAGTGTCATCCCCTACTGGGCGCGTATAGTATCCCCCAGATGGAGGAATACACAGTCTGCACCCCTCTCTACCGCAACTAGTCTATATCCGAAATTCAACCATTTCTACTATGTTTTTATTCAAAATCTGACGGTTACTATTTATATTCTTTGGTTTGGGGGTTCCGTATAAAAGCTCAGGGGTCCGGACTCTAGTCTATTTTTGTGGAATAAGGAGAGAAGCTTGTTCAGAAAAACTTGTAATGGAAGTAATTGACGGTAGGAAACTAAGGTCACATCTTTATGTATACAACTTTCAATACATGAAGAGTGGAACTAAAGGAATGTAGTCTTCTTAAAGTGCTTTCGATATAAAGATTTAAAGTGTCCAGCTACAGCCAAAAAAAAATAATGGAGAACAAGTATTATTTCTTTTGAATGATTACCGTGGCCATGGTCACGATTTGGAAGAGCTTGATAACCTGAGGCTGTTGTCTTGCGTGAAAAGTAGAGTTCCTAGAGATTTGGATGTTATATTGGAAACCATATTTGAAGAGGAAAAGAATATCGGAAGTAAAGTTAATAAAATGTATTTGGTTTTTGGGCCATTTTTTCCTGTGTTCATAATACCACGCTTTGGAAAAAAATTACACGCGCAAGTTTTGTAAACTTTCTTGGAAATAACTTTGGGTTTCATTTCTATTATATTTTGCAAAGTACTAAAGACGAGGAAACTTAGTGAACATAAAAACAAATTTTCAGATCAACAAACTTGCCACATGGCATAAAATCCTAAATTCCCGCTAAAAAACCAAGAGAGAAAAACCACGACCAACTAAACTACTCGAGGGATACTGAAAGGTTGGCCACACTAGTAAAAAAGAAGATGTTGCTTTGGAAAAAAAGGATTGGCAGGACCTTTCATAAACGTTCAAAGAGCAGCAGCAAGAAACTATGCAATGGAGGAGGCAGACATACGCGAAACGTTTTTAGACTAATTTTATACGAAAGAGGGAATGCTAGTAGTCTAGCATTCCCCAGCCTAGTGGCTGTTATACCAGGTGTTACAAACCCATATAATAAAATTTGAAATACTATTGTTCTAAAGTGTTGTATTATTTATTTTCTGATGTAATTATAAACAGTTTATATAAGGGTAATTTTGCAATCTTCTTAATGATCATGTGGCACTTGTCGTAGGAAATCAGCTAAGTATTTCGTGAATTTGTCACTTGTATCTTCTTCTGGAACTTCTATTGCTTTAGCAATACCACTAAGCCCAAATAAAAGTTAAAAACTAATTTTAGAGGCTTTAGGAATCAAATTAATAAAAGTAATTTCCACACCTGTCGAGTGATGAAATTGATGCGTCAATTTCTGTATTGCTTGCTTCGAAAGAACGTTTCGATCCTTTTTTGGCGTATAAATTGCTTGGGTTTGAGGCTCTGGATCATGCCCTCGAGTTTTGGGTGCTTGTTCATGACCTTGAGCTTAGACTGCTTGTTGAAGGCCTACAGCAGGTGTTTGGTGAAGCAGCCTTTTGAGTATTTTTTTATAGTTAAATATAGTAGCACTAGTTCATGTATATATAAACTGTTCCATAACGTGCAGTACTCACTGTCGTTTAGACAAAACGCAAATTAAAAAAAAGGACGGATTTGAAAATGGCCATTTTACTTTCTCTGGATCGTAGCCATAGCCAGATTTATTTGCTCTCACCAAATTCAAATTAATTGGAAATTGGTCTCGAAGATATTTCTCCTCTTTCCAAGCTTCTTCTAAATTGTTCGACAACTTACAACTTTAGAAATAACATTTCGAAAAAAAATTGTCAAAAATGTCACTCAAAATGCTTATTTGACACATTTGTTGTAGTTGCAACATCTATCTAACAAGGCTCAACTGCTTGGTTATCTTTGTGATTTTTATCATTTTTTCCAAATAGGTGGAAATTGTCTAACAGCTTATATTATTTTTTTTTCACGTTTTTCGACAATTGCTTGACGCTTTTCAACATTTTGTTCCTTTTAAAAGGCTCGTTTACATGTGCGCGAGAAATGGAAAAAGTCGAAGCGAAAAGCTGAGAGATGAGGCGTATTGGGGTTTGAGTTCCCTAGGCGTACCGTTTACAAACAAGCGAGAACTTTTCAAGTCGCGCCTGTTGGTCATAGATGAAGCGGGTGTTCCGAATAAGCTCCGATGTGCCGCGGTGGAATCTTCAGCTCGTGTTTGCTTCTCGCAAAGAGTCACGTGATTTTCCAAGCCAATAATATCCAAGGACCGAATATCGTTTGATATTTTTGAGTTTGTTTATCTCGCGAAATAGGCCTAGGCACCACCATTGAGAATGTCTTTAAAAGAACAAGATAAAATTGTTGAAATACGTGTAATCACATTGCCTCATCCTTTCAAGCTCGACAATTAAATCCAAATTATTTTCAAGCTCAAGTAGAGAAAATATACGCACCTTGACAAATTATATCAAGTAACGTTCCAAAAGGCGAAAATAGCCATCTTTGTTTCTATTTCTCCATATAGGATGTACCCAACAACGACGTTCCGTTCTAATTTTCTGTGTTTTTTTTTTTGTTATAAATGTCGAATGTTTTTCAAAAGCAATAGATTATTTTTAAGCAGAAGTAAACTAACGACAGTCGACGCCATTTTAGTTGTTTACTTTCGACTGAAAGACAACTCTGCAATCTAGGCCCATGCTACCGCCCAGTTCGTATGTAAACGAAGGAGCGGGTGGAGCAGCGGGAACAAACGCTTTGGCAGACGCGATTGGACTTTCAACTTCTCGCTCACATGTAAACGAGCCTTAATAGTGCTTTAGCCGATTTCATTTTGAAGGTCTAAACTAACCATAGAATCCGACAAAAAAGCAAATGATGCAAGCAGACGGAACTTGGTGTTCTTAATGATTGGTCGACATAATCACGTGACCCTAGGCTAAAAACTGGAATATCTACCTACAACAGATATGAGCTGAAAATGAGATCCAGCGCTCTCTTTAGCAATCCGCTTAGAAACATTCGCATCTATAGTGGGGTGGCGTAACGGCTAGCGCTTTCGCCTCGCAGCAAGAGGATCCCGGGTTCGATCCCGGACTGTGGCACCGGGTGAAAATCTAGGAACAAATCCTTCTGCGTAGAGTTTGCAAGTTCTCTCACCACTTGTTAAATGGAGTTTTCCTCCGCTGTCTAACCCGGTTTCTCCTTTCCATCAAAACTTGCAGAGGTTAACGGTAATAGTTAGTATAGGGCGCTGTAGGTTAGCGGTGGCATAGGGGCTAGCCACTACCCCTCTATGCAATGTAAAGGAATCCACCTGTAAACAAGCCACAGGCTTAGTGTGGACACCCCTTCTTAGACAAAGCCTAGATTATTATTATAGAGATTGCGAAAGGGCAATATGAAACTGAATTGGGAAATGTGCTTCAGCTACCAAGAGGTCCTCTTTGCGCGAGCTTGCGAAGGTACCTCCAAGATTTCCTTTTAGCTCTAATTCAACGCGCGTTCTGGCGGAAATTACTGACAGTATGTCGTCGGCATTTGCTTGAGTACTCTTTCCGTCCGGAAAAACTTGACGCAGGGCATCCCTCATCACTAGGTTCCACAGCAAGACCCCTGCGGGCACCGGCGGAATACTGTTCTAGTTAGCGAGCCCTCGCTGTTTAAGATTACAGCCTGCCCATTATATGGATAATCCGACAGAAGAGAGTACACATTTCTGGGACACTCGCGTTCACGTAGGGAATCAAGTATCCCAGGGACCCAGACCGGATCAAAAGCTCCATGGATATCGAGCGATATGATAGAGGTAAAGTGACCCGCAGACTTGTTTTCCTTGATTGAGTTGATGTATTAAGAAGCGAACCAGTGGTTGAACGAAGATGTCTGAAGCCGAATTGGTTTTAGTGAAGCGGACTATGAACATGAAGGAAGCGGTAGAGTCGGTTCGTCATTAATTTGTCTAGATTTTGCCAAAGATACGCGTGAGCCTTATGGGTCGGTAGGACGAGCTAAGGTTAGCTGGTATACCTTATTTGTTGAGGAGCACAAGTTTTGAAGCTTTGCAGGTGGCGGGGAAGTGAGCGATGGATAAACACCCAATGAAAAGGGTCACAAAGATGCCAGGTCTCAGCAAGAATACCTTTTGGATAACCTCTATTCCAGGGGCTTTCCCTTTCAGTAAAAGCGTAACGACCTCAGTCAGCTAGTCCAGGGTAAAGGGCTTATTGTCCTCTATGTTAGGCAGGGCCTTTTCTCGAGCGCGTATTAGAGATTGCATAGCCGTTTTATGTGCCGGATCGTCTGGAGGAAAAAGGTCATCCGAAATCGTTTGATATGTCTCCCCAACCTTGGACGTTGAAGATCCGCCGGACCGTCGGATGGAATGGAGAAAATAGGTGGCGCGTTGTCTTTCACAGGCGAGCTTGTGGGGTAAAGTAAACGGGTTGCCCTCCTCCAAAGAGAATACTAACTTAAGAGTTGATCATTTTTGGCCAAATATTGGAGAAAGTAAATATTCTCTAAGTATCCTACAGTTATGCAAGTTTTAAGAGCCGCTTTGGTGATACCAAATGGTAACGCTGAAGTTGAACGAGGGTTTTCCAAATCGGGAAAGGTAATCTCACCAGATCGAGTTCTATAAGCCTTTATCTACCTTCTTCATTTGTTGTTTATGGGGGTGGGGTGGGTTGTTCGACGTCCTACGAGAGGGGTTAAGATGCAACACAAACACCTAACTCTTATCACTAATGATTCGACCTCGCTAACGCTAGACAAGATGTTAGAATGCAGTCAGTTGTGGAGAGTTAAGGCCTTTTAAAGGGAACGAGGGCCTTATTAAATTTCTGAATCAAAAGTTACCGCGTTTGATGGTATGTGTCAGTTGAGAGTCAAAATAGATTCTAATCCAATTTTTAATAGTCAACATTATATTCAATCTTGTTCATAAATTTTCTCAAACTTCTATGGGGGTCAAAATAAGAAAATTATACAAAAAATCAAATTTATATCTAAGGGAGGTTTGTATTTTAAAACCTCTATGGAATGTCTCCTTTTAGTTTCAAATTTAAATTAGGGGTATTTAGGTTAAGATTTTATAATAATGTATAAAAATAGAGAGTTAAGATTTTAAAATTGTATCAATCCGTCAACCATAATCTAAGTTCTTTAACCATAGTTTCAAGTCAGTTTATCAAAATACTTTCAAGTTTTTAATTTCTTACGACAAGTTGCCCCTCTTCCATATTCTTCTTAAGGGTTAAGGGTTCTTTCTTCTTAATTTATCTCGATTTAAGGGTTAATAATTGTCTATGACTTTTACTATTTCGCGCTCTTGCGCTCCTCCTCTTCTTCAAAAATTAAGGGTTAAAAAAATAAAATCTCCGATTCTCTTCCAAAAAATTAATGATTCAAAATGAATAAAATAAGTTTCGATTTAAAATTTTTTCCGAACGTCTAAGGATTTCTTAAGGATGGGCCGACAGGGTTTCGTTTAGATAGTACAGATATCGACTGAGGGTGAGAAAGGAGGGACTTCGTATATTTAACTTCTAGTTTCTCGCAAGGATCTCTGGGACAATGACGTTTGTTGATTGACTTTGGTTTGGCGAATAGTGGACCATATTTATGACGTAGCCGCGCGAATTCATGATATCAGCGAATAGGCAAAACTTTTAAATCTGGGACCAAATACGGATTGGTCAGTTTAGGGTTAAAAAAATGTTCTAGAAGTTTCTTGGGCCAGGTACCAGGATAGTGACTCAAGATCTTGTTGCTTAGGGTCTAATTAAGCGAGCCAATTCTCTGGGTTCCTGGAAAACTCTTTAGTGGCTAGGTATTTCACTTTGCACTGTGAAAATAGGGGTATAGGATAGTTCTATAAAGTTCGGTGTCAATTTTGATAGGCTAGTTCCTCTTCTATTGTACGAAGCCGTGAGTTTCTTTTCAGTTTATTTTAATGGTATAGGTTTAAAGGGCTAGTAATATCTTTATTGTGTTAATTTAGAGTATTTTGTTATTAATTATTGATTAATTGTAAATTCAATTTGATTTTTGAGTTAAGATGGCTATAGTTCATATGAATCTTCAAACAATTAACGCGGTAATGTCAACCAAAGACGCCATCAATGGTTATGAGAAGGTCCTTCGTGGATTTCCAATAAGCAAGGAACTAATAATAAAGCAAGCGCATTCATCTTATATGCTAAGGCTCGAGATGTTAAAAGAAAAAGAAGAAAAGGCTAAACGAAAAGAATTTGATGAAATTCTTGAGCTAGAAGCTAAGAAAATGGAAAAATTATCAAAACAGAATGAAGAATTGTCTAACTTAACTAAAACAGTGAGGAATTTGAGAGAAGAAAAGGACAAGTCAGAGGCGGTTGCGAACACACTCCTCGAAGAAGCTAACACAAAGCACAAGAATGCTATACTACAAAAAGACTTCCGCTGTAAGCGTTGCCCAACTCATTCTTGAAACACTCAATGAAAAAATTAAAAAAGATTCAGATTTTTCAACAAATTTTAAGAAAAAAGAGGTAACTCTGAGAAAACGTCAGAGCTCTCTTATTGAGGCTCATTTTACGAAAAAAAAAGCTAAGCAAGCCTAGGCACAAGCAGCAGTCTAGTCAAAAAATTTAATTCTTGTATTTTACATAATTACTATTGACAAAAATGTAATGTGATATGATATTCTGATACAATATTAATAAAGTTCCTTTTTTCACAATGAAACTCGATTTGTTATACATATATTCAAGATTTATTGAGTAATTTAAGCCAAATATAGTGCTATATACGAGAAACTTTAGTCCTATATTTTCCTATTAAAACCAATTTATGGTCCCATAAAATCCTATAATTTCCAAAAAATACTATTTATCCTATAAGGAATTTAAATTTTCGCCTGGGCTCCCTGTTTTCCAGAACTTTGAAAGTTCATTGCCAAAATATTAAAGGAAAATGTAATTCTGAAATTAAATGAAACCGACATTTTTGGACTAATATTGGATAGCTCGACCGATCGTTCGATGGATAATCATGAAATCGTTCATGTTACTTACGCAAGTGAGGAAAACGATTCCACAGTACGTTACCTTGGACTTACGGAAAGTGGCTGTGCTATGGACATTTTCAACTCTTTGACGAAGTTTTTCGATGATCATGGAATCAAGGAACCGTATAAGAAATCGTGCACGATAACCACTGATGGAGCCTCAGTTTACTGGGGAAAAGATAACGGATTATTGAAAATTTTGAGGAATCATTGCAACCATCTGATTTCCATCCACTGCTTGGCCCACAAATTGGAACTGTGTGTCAAGCAGGCTCTTGAAGGAATTGATAACAGGAGCTTTAAAAAATGCATTGAAACGATTACCAAGCAATTCAGTTACTACACTAAGTCGCCTGAAAAACCAAGGAACTTAAAACCACCGCTGCTGAGTTTGAAGAAGTGTTGAAATTTTTCTCATTGGCTAGAACGAAATGGGTAATGCACCATCACAGAGCTCTTACCACTGTTTTTAAGAATTTTACGCTCTTGCAAAACATTTGGAGAAAATTTCAAACACCGACAAGAAAAAAGATGAAAGAGAAAAGCCAAGAAGCATTTCAATGCCATAACCAGTTTATCATTCCATTCATCTTTGGCATTTTACGCAGATAGCTACCATTTACTAGGTTTGACCTCTGAAAGGCTTCAGTCGATTGAAATTCTTCCCTATGAAGCACTTTCGGAACTTGACAGTTTAGCATCATTGGTCTTAAAGTTGGGTGAAAAAGGAGGTCAATACGTGAAGAGTGTAACCAGTGTACAATTTAGATTTACAAAACTCGGTCATGTTTTTAGAAGAAATAAAGACTCTGACAAATAAGTTGGCGTCTAACATCACAGAAATGGTTCAAAATAGTTCTAAAGAAATTATGAACCTTAAAGTACTTGATCCAAAAACTTGGCCATCAATTAATCCCACTGATTCTACTGACTGGGAGAACTTCGGAGAACAACAGATAATTGCATTGAAAGAACTTGTGAAAAATTTAATTCCTTGTTACAAAGATGATCAGCTATTTCAAGAGTTGAAAAACTTCAAGAAAGTTGTTCAACACACTTTTCCATCAAGCTCCAAAAGTAACATACGCAATTTACACACTCACTACTTTAAACTTCATGGTGAAGCACCAAGATTTCAAGGATTGCTTACTTTGTTCCGAGTAATGTTCCTAATATCTCCCACCTCAGCTGAGGCTGAACGTGGGTTCAGCATAATGAATGATTTTAAATGACAAAAAGGATCTGCATTAACTACTGAACATCTAGAGAATACTATGTCTGTAAGACAACTTGGCCCACCAATTAAAGATTTTAATCCCAAGGATTCTATGGAAGTTTGGTTGAATAGCAAAACCAGACGACCAAACAACCTAAAACGTCGAATTTCAAAAGCAGCTGCAAGTCTACGCGCTTCAAGTTCCGAAACAGAAAAAGAGTTAGACTGTGATAAAGACTGTGATCCAACACCAGTGGTAATAAACTTGTTTTTGCGGAACGGGACATTTGGGCGCCGACACTTAGGCGCCGGTCATTTTGGCACCGCCACTTAGGCGCCGGTCATTTAGGCACCGCCACTTAGGCGCCGCGACAATTTGGCACCGAGACATTTAGGCTCCGC
Source organism: Phalangium opilio (assembly GCA_019434445.1). NCBI lineage: Eukaryota > Metazoa > Arthropoda > Arachnida > Opiliones > Phalangiidae > Phalangium > Phalangium opilio. The sequence goes on from JAEQBA010000578.1 coordinate 63,226, forward strand.
GACAATTTGGCACCGAGACATTTAGGCTCCGCGACAATTTGGCACCGAGACATTTAGGCTCCGCGACAATTTGGCGCCGAGACAAAGCCGTAAAATTTTCGTGAAAGATTTGAGATATTTAATAAGGGAACAAGACAAGTACTTTTAGGCTTATATTCTTTTTATTCAACTGATATCAGAGTTCAACCATTTTGTTGTTTATCTTCATTGACTTCCCAAAATAATATGCCTTTTCCAAGATATTGTTGTTTATCTTCATTGACTTCCCTAAATAATATGGCTTTTCCAAAATATTGTTGTTTATCTTCATTGACTTCCCAAAATAATATGCCTTTTCCAAGATATTGTTGTTTATCTTCATAGACTTCCCTAAATAATATGGCTTTTCCAAAATATTGTTGTTTATCTTCATTGACTTCCCAAAATAATATGAGTAGGGGAGAAGGGCCGGTTCTGGGACAATGTATTTTTCTATGGGTCGCAGCTGCGACCGCAGGCTTCGACCCCCTCTCCCACCCCCTTCCTTAGATTGATGTCGATTGATTGTGCGGGCATGCGTATTCTCGGTGACTGTATGGTCTTGCTCCTCTTGTTCGAACTGATAAGATTAACTCGACCGTCGATAAGACATTTCCGGAAATACCGGTTAGATCCGGTTTACCAATTTTTAAATGGCATTTTCCGAGGTAAGATAATAAGGAACCTTCTAGAACGATTTCAAGTATATAAAGGGTCTGACGCAGTAATTTCAGAAAAATTGGTTAGACCTTTGGTTTCAATTATTATTAGTATTATTTTGAGAGTGTGAGTGTATTTTGTCTCGCTCCTCTTGTCTATAAGAGATTAGAGTCTCGTCGAACTGATAAAGCTCGTAAACATTATTTTTCGCCTCCGTTTTGACTCTTGTTATTCGCAGATAAGATAAGGGAGAAAATTTGGAGAATTTTCTAGAAAAACTACGCGATTAATTTTAAACCATATGCTAGAAAAACTCTTTCTTCAGAAATATTAAGATTTTGGAAGTTACCAAATTACCACGGAATATCGCGCCAACCGCGGGATCTATTTTCAAGAGTTCAACGACATTTGAACGAAAAAAGGTTCTACGTGAATTTGTTTTTTGGGAGAGGACGTTATTCAATTTTTGTTTATACTCAATTTGACTGAAACAAAGAAACTATTTGGTGCTAGTATACTTACGGAATAAAATCGAAGTTTCGAGATTGAAAGAAGTTGAATGGAGTTAATTAATCTAGTGTATTCTCGAATAATTAGACGCGTAATATATTGAAGTGATTGAGAAATATGGTTTTCTCGTTTATTTATTTGTGAGTGTTTCGTTTTATGACGAATCGAGAGGGTGACGCATGGAAATTTCCCGGAAATCGGTCTTGTGAAATATTTTGTCTGGAGGTGTTGGTATAAGATTTCGCTTCACTTCATCTGACAAAGTGTATGTCGTATTGATGCTTTTGTTTTCCTGGATTTAAGCTGAGAATGGGTAAGGTTGTTACATTGCTTGGTACATTCTGTTTTATTGATTGATGTCTGGAATGATAAGACACTTCCGATGGAATGTTCTAGAATCTCATTCGCGAAGTATAAGAAACCACGTTCTGCATTTTAAATTTCATATTTGTTCATCGTCTTCCCTTTTTTACTCGCGTTTATTATTTATACACCTGTAAACCGTAGCAAAACAAACAAACAAACACGTAGTTTTTGAAAACAAATAGAAACAATGATTTTAATTCAAGTATTTATTTTAACCATCATCCACTCCGTATCGCGCATTATAATTTTTCATTAATTTTTCTCTAACTAAAGGTTTTGGATACTTATCATATTTATATATATATATAGAACATGAATTAAAAATTAATAATAATCCTATAATCAAAGATGTGATCTTTTATTATTGTTATAATTAAAGGAGTTCGAGGTAAATGTTCACCTATTTTTATTTTTTAAAGTTTCTTCAAATTCCGGAGGATAATTAACTTCATTCCAAACCAATACTCTTTTGTCAACACATAGATTAAATGGGAATTTATTATGGTGACCAGGATTAAACATATGTCCGACATTTATATAGAACGTTGAGATACAGTCGATCAAATACGACTTGTCGCTTTCGCGGGGTCCTATTATCATTAGCGTATTCTTTTTTGACAACTTTCTATCTAAATGTTGGGCATTTCGCGTAAAAATGGATTCAACCTAAGCACCATCACCCAATTCATGATATAATTATTTTTCAACGACCTCCAAATTCGGGTTCAAATCGAAAAACTTGTTTTCGGTAGATTTACCGATGTAAAATAGGGCCTTAGGGGAACGACAATACTCGAGGTACCGTTAGGTACACCAGGCTCGCATTTCCCCCAAGACGGTACTTATTGCCCACGTCATTATACCGTTCGAACCAAAATTCGGAGTCCATATATGCCACTCATTTACGAGCGTCGCCCAAGGGAGAACATCCTAGTCCGATGTACTTTTTTGTAAACGGCGGAGTAGTTCTTTTCTTTTAGCTACGAGTTGTCTACTACCTCCTTCTCTATTCTGTCCATCATTGACATCGCCATCTTGAATTCATCGTCGTTTTCATCCACCTTCATGGTTAGACATCGCTTCTGGATCTCAGAACACGGGCCTTTGGCATACTCGCGGTGCATTTCGGTAGACAGTAGTCGCACTTCCAAAGTGAACTTTTTCCATGCAGTCTCTATCTCGCGCACATGACATCTTCCTCGGAGACTTGAGCAACGGAAAGGAGCTTATTAAAGGTCATATAATAGCCACTCTCTGTTACTTAAGTTTGTGAGATACGACACGATCCAGTAGAGGTAGATTTCGGAGCACTACTCTGCCGGGCACATAGTATTTCTTCCATGGGATCTACACTGGAATTGGAGACCGAGGGCGCCGAGATTGACAACAACGGTACATCGACATCTGACCTGATGGGATGCGCACTGATGGACGAAAGACGTATATCCGACTGATCCTCTGATTGTGTGCTTTTCAGGGTGGAATGCAAGCAGGACAATGCTGTTTTCAAATTTTTCTTTTTCCACTCGAAGAGCCAGTTCTTTAGCCATCGGGCGACTGATGTTGGATACAATTTCGTGAAAGATGATTCCCTTGAATGAGCGATAACATAATCTCTCAACATAGTCAAAGATATCGGCTGATCAGGTTGAGAACCACTCTTCCCAGCTATTTCCTCATACACCCGTAGCATCAAAGTGGTCATATCAGCTGCGATTGAGACCTGGTTCTTCGATAATACAAATAGGTTCGGTAAGTCCCGTAGTTGATTCTCCATTTCCGCCAAGTTCATCTTCGTGAATTCTTCATCTTGAGAGTTGGGAGACGCTTTGAGTATCAGGCTGTCCAGTATCCAAAGAAGGTTGAATACCTTCTTTGCTACCGGAGGTTCGGATTGAATTTTCCTCTTCTTCTTCGCCCTAAAATCGCGCTCTTCGTCGGTCCATTCCGGTTTCTCCATGATTATATTAACGTAACTAAGTAATAGAGAATATCGCTTTCACGAAACAATCCGGCAATCTCGAAAGGAGACGACGCAAACATTTGTTCGGTCATTGTAGAAAAGCGCGCTATGTGAAAAGCCTTGTAGAAAAGCGCGCTATGTGAAAAGCCTTTTTCATATAATAGCGTGCTAACTGATTTGACGCGGACGTTTGATCACGTATATATATCTGTCTAGTGTATTTCAGCATGGCGTATAGCGATAGAGTATAAAAGAAATTCAATACCAAGCGAAAACGGTTTAGTCCGTGAAATTTATATCCTCCATAATAATATCCTTCTACGTCGCAAGTATCGGAAAACGAGTGAAACGGACCTAGTCCGCAAGGGGTACCCTCGTACTCTATGTTTAAATTGGTCATGTCGACTTCGCGTTTTAGGACAATTTCCAAAGCATCGGGGACCTGATAGAATTGCTTTTCCGAGTTTTCGAGATACATATCATAATGCAAAGCATCACCGTCGTTTAAATTATTTCGCGTGTACCGAAAGAGCTTAAAGTCAAGATCGATAAATTTTTGTTGTAAGATAGAATATCTAACTAAATAACTGTCATTAATTAACTTGGCATTGACAAGCGGGATAGGGTATAAACTATACTGTTTAGCTTTATTCAGGGAAATTTGAATAATTTGACCCTGTCCGGTTTTATAGGGCAAGAATGGACCATAATATGGGGAAGGGTACGTCCTGTCTTCATAATCACTAACCCAGTCTTTAACATCCATGCGATGGAGAAATAACGTATTAGCGAAGATCTTTTGCATTAAGGGTATATTATAGGGAATGCGCCTCATATGGATACAATTTCTAGCACACGCACGGGGTGAGTTATGACATGAAGCGAACGCCGTAGCAATTCTCCGGGACCTTTATAGTAAATTGTGTCTATAGAAACAGTCGAAGTCTATCGATAACAATCGCGGACATGTTCAAGTATCACTTGAACAAGCAATATGGAAGTCTAAATTTATTGGACATCGCTAGACTCTCTTCGTTTCCTTAAATTTACCTGCACATACGACAGAGTTCAAGTAAATGGGGGGGGGGGGTTTAAGCGTACTAGGGTCTCTTACAAAATATCAAAATGCGACCAAAGGAAAACTATCAATAATGCACAGACAAAGCTATAATGACGTGCAAGATGATAATACAATTTTACGGTATAAAAAGCCAAGACACTGAGTTAAATAGTCATTCTATTACCAGTAAAGTTCGATGAGAAAGGATCATTCAACAAATACAATGTAAGTACAACTCTGTTTTCTTAGATATTTTACGTCAAATAAATTTATTATATGCTTGGAAAAAAACCGTGTAAATGGTACTTTGATCATTCCCACCGCTAGGTTTAAGAAATCCATCGTCGTAGAGTTCGATTTCCTCGACGGGCGTGCTACAATTAATGGGCGAGAAAAAGTTGCAAAAGAAGTGGCGGTTACCAGTGTGGAGGAATCCCCGAGAGTGGGATCATGAACATTCATGGCACCCTACCCTGAAAACGAAATAACGCTGGAGGCTAAACATCAAAACCGGTGGTTGCTTAATAATTTACACGAGCTTGGATGGGACGATGGTGTAACTCCCTACGAAAAACTCGGGGAGTGCCTGAGAAGCGCCGTGCAAAATTATGATCATATATTTTGTAAGGGAGATGAAAAATGCTTATTTTTGGCGGACATTATACACCGGAACGTTATTGAATTAAGTGGGGTAGGGTGCCCAAAGGCCATCGAAATCAACGAAGATGGTCCGATGATCACGTGCATAAATAGCCATAAGAATATCTTTAATAACAAAAAATATTTGTGTGCGTTGTCAAAATGTGTTTTATTTTCTGAATGGGTCTATAGTCACAAGGCTATAGTAAGCAGTAATTTAGAAAATGAATAAAAAATGATTTAAAAATCAATGTAATGTTTTTTATTTTTCAATATTCATATCTGATACGAAAGATTAAAATATTTCAAAATGCTGATGCGTGATGTTGGTGGGTTCCAGTAAAGCTTTATCCAACTAGGACGTCATTATACTCCATCAATTTACGTGGTCAATACGGGATTAGCAAATACTCCGGGTGAACATGAACGGTCATTTATTTCTCGAGAAAGAAGAATTGCGAATTCTACGATAGTTTCGGCAACCCACCGGATTTCTTCCATTTTAACAATTTTGTCGAGAAAGATAGTTTAACCGCGACTTTCAATTCGAAGCAACTGCAAAACAACACCGACGAAACGTGCGGGGGTATTGCATATATTTTACTTTAAATAGGTGTCGAGGAATAAATTTGTACCACATCGTTATTAAATTTACCAATGATACAAATATTATTGACCTTGTGATTTCTGATTTTATGGAGAAAAAGTTTCCAATTTTTTACCGTAAAAAATCGTTTTTATTATTGTACAGTTTATACAGCATATTCATACTTTGATAAACAATAATTTTACATATATAGGTAAACGTAAGTCTCTATGAAATATATACATTATTAAACATGAGACAGAAACTATATACAGCTATATACATATTCTAATGAATAACGTCATCGTTAAGTGTTGAAAGGTCTCCGCCGGGGATTGAGTCGGATACCGGGTCTCTGGGAGTTTCCTCGTGGCCGTAAGCTAACGTCGAGACACCGTCATCCAGGATGAAACGTTTATCGTCGAACGGGTTCAAACACAGCTTGTTTTGTTGAACCGTGTATAGATCGTGTTTTTTACTGACGATCCGCTTCATCTCCGCTACGGTAGCTCGACGGTTAAGAAGACAGTTCTTATAGTCTTCGTGTAAAACGGTCTTTTTAACCTTCCGTTTGCAAATTCCCTTAGCAGTCTTTTTCTCATCGTCCACCGACAAGATCGAATACATTTTCGATCGTAAGCCGCAGAATTCTTTAATCGGCACTCCGTTCAGCTCGTCCTTGAATTTCCCGAGTACCTTTTTATTGACGTTGCTAAAAAGCGTATGGTCGGTTGGGTACCCGGAAAAATCGTAATGGTCGGCTTGTTGACCCATGTCCTCGTACAAGTCTTCGGTTTCGATGGAATACGTGAGACTATCTGAAATATTTACCGTTTCTCTTAGTAAACGAGATCGCGGATTACAAATATGCGGTAACGTACCGGTATCGGTGAACAAAAGTTTCGCTTTGTCACCGTACTGAGCTCGGATGACGTCGTAGTGGAATCGGAACATTAGGAGTTTCGAGAGGTCCAAGATGGTAAATCCGGTGTAGATGGGTCGATTCAATGTGATTTGTTTCTTCGTTAAATGAATCCCCACCAAGTCGTTGTGAAAAATGGTAAATTTTTCGAAAGCCGGCGAATTGGCTCTTTTCGTGGCTATTTTCGGAGTTTGAACCAACTCGAATCTGATCCTGTTCCTTAAATTTTCCATCGTTTTACCTACAACGAGAAAATAATATTAATTCACTGAAAATAAATTAACCTCGTAATATACCTACCGAAGACGGCGTTATTCATCAGTTTGAAAAAATCTTTCTCAAAGTCATTGGCCGCCATTTTCCTTTTTTCGGTGTTGAAAGCGATGTAATCGGCAAACCAAGCTCCTTGCTCGAAGGATAAAATTCGATGGACACGGGCGACTTTCATGCCTTTTTCGACGAAGTACTTCAGATTACGGTAATGTGCTACGTATTTGGTTTTAGGATGGAGATCGGAAACTAATTTAGGCAGAGAGTCTTTACACGGAATGCTTAAATGATACAGTTCTTCTTTGCAATAATTGGACAGCTCTGACTTTAAGATGGTACGTTTTTGCGGGGCTAAAGGTAGATCGTTATGGTCCCGGTGTAATTCCGCGGGGTATTCCAAATCGACCTCTACGATGAATCCGAGTCGGTCGTCGTCCGGGTGATTGAGGACGTTTTCGATAGGAAGAGAGTTTTCCCATTTGAAATTTTTCATCGGCATTGGATCCATCATGACGGTACCGTATAAGTTGTTACAATCCAAATAAGATAGAAATGTTGCTGGTTTTTGAGGATCGAACGTTTCGGGGATGTATTTGTTGTTAGCGGTAGCTAAACGGTGACTGATGGTAGAAACGCCACCGCGAATCCCTTTTTCGATCAAGAGATGCATATCCGGATCCAACAACAAATCCAACTCGACACCCGTCATGTAGAGAGCGCTTTCCCAAGCGAAACCAGGACTGGTGTAAGAATGGGCGCTGTCTAATTTGTAATAGTTCATACAGATGGCTCGGAACGATTCGAATACGTCGGCCAACTGCAAGGTATCGGCGGTGACGTAAAGGTCGTGATATTCTCCCATATTTCTAATCTGGAAAGTTTCCCAGACTTGACGCGCGTGATGGTAATCGGCGTCGGAAATATGCGAGTCGGTGAGAATACTGTAGAAATCTTCTTTGGCCGGTAGATAAGTTTGGTCGAATTTCTCTTTGTTGTCCATATAATCGTATGGGTAAACGCATTTGCGTAGTAACAGCGCGACTTTGTCCGGGGTATAGACGGAATTTAGAATAGGGAACTTGTTCGGACCGTCTTTCGCTAAATTTCGAACGAGGGTTTCGAGAGAAGCCGACAAGAATCGAAAACTGTCGACAAAACGTAAATGACCCAAAGAGAAGGAAATGTACGTTTCGCTATTACTCGGGATGCATTCGATTTTTTTATCTTTGATATTACCAATTTGCTGCATTAAAAGATGGGCGTCATAATGACTAAAATTATGGAAAAATACGGGTATGAAACTCGGGGGTTTTAGTTTTAAATTACACGAATTATGGGCAGCTTCCCTATAAATTCCCGAGTAATGGTCGTGATCTCGAACTTTCCAGTCATCTCTCGAAAACCCTATTCCGCAGAGGTAACAGAGGCTCGCCTTGTGGTGTGTTTCTTCCTCCGCGGGGGATAAATCCATCGGTCGATTCTCTTTGATTTTTCGAAGATAAGGTCCGATTCCCGCCCTAATTTATCGAAAAATACCATCGTTGCGTCTATACCCCGATAGGTCGCCGGTTTACTCGCGGTACCTAATTAATATGAAATTTTAGATGTGAATAAATTAAAAAACTCCCGAACCTACCGTCGGGTCCGACCACCACGTAACTAAACCCGCAAGAAACGTGCGAGGCTAAAGCGGTGGTCGACGAAAGCGACGAGTCGGGAAGACAGGTGTTAATTTTCGACATAATCGACTCGAAGTCCGCGTAGATGACGTACGGGACTCTCATACACCACCCGAACTTTCTGAATTTGCATATAGGCTCCGTGGGCATGGTTATACGCTGCGGACCGTGGATGTTACATTCTTTCACGTGCTCGGTGTAATTGTTTTCAGCGTTGACGCCGGAGAACCGATGTAAACAGTAGCGACAGTACCACACTCTATGTTCTTTTATCGTAAAATCGCTCAATAGGCGGCTTAGACTTTTAATTAAACAATAATGTTGGTTCTTGCCCCGCGTAAGTAGTAACAGATCGATTTGCCGGTCTTTCGCGACTCGGTTTTCGCTGACGTACAGTGGAAAAATGCATTTTTCCAATGAAAAGACGTTTGTCGACAGATAGTTCATTCGTTCAAATTTCGATAGTTTGTAGGAGTCGAATTTGAAAGGAAGCGATATAGCGTCTAAATTTAGTTCGTTGACATAAATTGTATAGTTATTTACGCGCTCAGGGTGAATATCAACGGGATGTAATTTCGCTAGAATACTATACAAGAAACACTTATCGTCAAAGTTTCGAATATTTACAACAGCCTTTTTATCGGCGATCCACTTTGGTAGTTCAATATGGGACCCTCCAAGGAGCGGGAAGTACGCAATAATATTTAGTTGTAAAAATAAAATTTTATCTAGGACCCACCCGCTGCCGGTATTTTCGAATTCCGACATGGATTGTTCGATTTTTTGGTGACTTTCGGTGATTTGACGCGGAATTACTTCGACACTTAAGGAGGTACAATTAAATCCTCGAAAGTAAGGTAAGGTTTCCGCGACCGAATCCGTATCGGCTAGCGGGCGGGTGAATCGCGCGTGTATGACTAGATACCATTTAACACCGCGGTGCAATCGAAGTCTATCATTAATATATTTAGAAATAGAACGTTCGTGCGCGTTGATTAATTTCACCGGGTCAGTTTCCGTCTCCGTGAGTGTCACGCGTGCGGCAAAAACTACTTCGTCCAGCGCTTGAACTTCCTCCCATTCGTCTTCCGACGACCACCAGCGTTTGGCGGGTGGGAGATCCTCTTCGTCCGAATGGCGTCGTTTCCCTCTGCGAGAAGTGGATGGAAGGTCGTCCGATGCGTTGGAGTGACGGCTTTGTAGGTGGCGATTCAAATAATTTAGACGAGTAAAAGACGCGGAACAAAAGGAACAAGAAAATCTTATTCCATCGTGTCGCGAATGAATGTGCTGGTTCAAATGACCGCGAGTCGAAAAGGTATCGGAACACTTTTCGCAGTTGTACATCTTGATCTTAATCCACCGAAAACCCCCGAAAGAAAGATTTCGGAGCTCTGCGTCAGACCCTTTATATACTTGAAATCTTTCTAGAAGGTTCCTTTTTATCTTACCTTGGGAAATGCCATTTAGAAATCGGTAAACCGGATCGAACCGGTATTTATTTACAACGAAATTTCCGGAAATATCATATCGATGGTCGAGTTAATCTTATCAGTTCGAACAAGAGGAGCAAGACCATACAGTCATCGGGAATACGCATGCCCGCACCATCTATCGACATCAATCTAAGGAAGGGGGTCGATAGAATTTTCATTGCTTCAGTGAACTTTCTTACCAAAAAAACTCTAACCACGAAACACGAAATAAGTTTTAGTTCTACAGCTAACATGGCTACTTCGTCTCCGCAAAACTGCAAGCTGAAATACGTGAAAATATCATCGAACGCGTTTACCCCTACCAAAACATCGGATAAAGCGGCAGGATATGACTTGTACAGGTAATTAAATAAATAAATAAATAATTATCTTTTTTCAAAATCAACCTTGCTACGGTGCGTACGATTATACAGTAAATTCAATGTCTCGGACGTTAGTCAAAACGGATTTACGAATCGCGGTTCCAGACGGTTGTTACGGGAGAATAGGTATGTAGAACGTTTAATTTTTAAAATTTACGTCTATTTCATAATTTACTATGGCTTACAGCACCAAGATCGGGACTGGCTTTGAACAATTTCTTACATATAGGGGGTACGAAGAATATACTTTAAACCCACGAACGGTAACGTTAAAATTTTGTTCCTTAAATTCATTGTAGAAGGTGTAATTGATGAAGATTACCGTGGAAATGTGGGTATTATAGTTTTCAATTTTGGTCAAAGCGAATTTAAAGTTAATAAAGGCATGAGAATTGCTCAACTTATCTGCGAGAAAATCGCATACCCATATTTAGAAGAGTATAATGTAAGGTAAAACATCCCATTAAATGGTATCGATATAATAATTTTATTTTCATTTTAAGACTCCAACACACCGATAGAGGCGAAAAGGGATTCGGCTCTTCCGGACTGAACTGATGAAACTAAAGTATTGTATCTACATATTAACCAAATGTTTAGTTTTTTTTTTGGAAAACTGGTAAATAAAATAATCATTCCTAATTAACGGACGCTCAAAATTTGATTGAAATTGATAAAAATCGCGCGGTTTTCTTTGATTATTATTATGGATACGCCACAATAGATCCCGCGGTTGGCGCGATATTCCGTGGTAATTTGGTAACTTCCAAAATCGTAATATTTCTAAAGAAAGAGTTTTTCTAGCATATGGTTTAAAATTAATCGCGTAGTTTTTCTGGAAAATTCTCCAAATTTTCTCCCTTATCTTATCTGCGAATAACAAGAGTCAAAACGGAGGCGAAAAATAATGTTTACGAGCTTTATCAGTTCGACGAGACTCTAATCTCTTATAAACAAGAGGAGCGAGACAAAATACACTCACACTCTCAAAATAATACTAATAATAATTCAAACCAAAGGTCTAACCAATTTTTCTGAAATTACTGCGTCAGACCCTTTATATACTTGAAATCGTTCTAGAAGGTTCCTTATTATCTTACCTCGGAAAATGCCATTTAAAAATTGGTAAACCGGATCTAACCGGTATTTATTTATAACGGAATTTCCGGAAATGTCTTATCGACGGTCGAGTTAATCTTATCAGTTCGAGTTAATCTTATCAGTTCGAACAAGTGGAGCAAGACCATACAGTCACCGAGAATACGCATGCCCGCACAATCTATCGACATCAATCTAAGGAAGGGGGTGGGAGAGGGGGTCGAAGCCTGCGGTCGCAGCTGCGACCCATAGAAAAATACATTGTCCCAGAACCGGCCCTTCTCCCCTACTAATATGCCTTTCCAAAATGTTGTTGTTTATCTTCATTGACTTCCCAAAATAATATGCCTTTTCCAAGATATTGTTGTTTATCTTCAATGACTTCCCTAAATAATATGGCTTTTCCAAATTATTGTTGTTTATCTTCATTGACTTCCCAAAATAATATGCCTTTTCCAAATTATTGTTGTTTATCTTCATTGTCTTCCCAAAATAATATGCCTTTTCCAAATTATTGTTTATCTTCTTTGTCACTTCGAGGATGCGAACCTTCTAATTCACAAATAATTAGGCCTAATTTAAACTAACCTATTTAATTATTCATTATAAATGATAAGACTTAAATATTTTTCAAGTTTTATTCATAAAGCAAGTTTTGAATAACATATTACATTTGAAGCAATTCTTTTACAAAATTCCATACTTAAAAATGTTGAATTATTAAACAATTTGATAATTACATTGATATCTAAATTATTAACAGCATTTTCGTAATGTAAATTCACACGTTCAATCCAGTCCATAGTCATGCACTCATGTTGTAGCTGAGATCCGTGGGATATGATACAACCGTTGCAGGCATCCTTTATGTACTTGGTCAGTTGTTGTTTAACAATCTCGTCGACCTCCTAAGACACACGCTTAGCGGCGTTTAGAAATGTTACCACTTGATCGTGCTTCTCCAAAAGTTTCCCCCAAAGGACGGCACCAATTGCAAACCCAATCCTGGTCGAGTAGAGTGTTCCGTAGTTTACACCATTTCCCGCCCTCATCTCACGAATGTTGAGTACTTTCCAATCCTGGTACATATTCAGTTCGATACGTTTCAGGTTCGACCCATCAAAGGACGAAGATGACGGTGTAGCACCATCATTCAGGAAATAGTTGGTTACTTGTTCCCGCATTCCGTAGAGTTGATAATATTCAGCCTCCGTCAACGTGATGCCGGATGAACCGTCCGTTAAGCCTAGTCTAACTTTACAGTCAGGAGTAACCGAGACGGACTTCGTGGATGATATTTCGAATACAGGGTGTTTCTGATAAGTCTGCCATAAATCAAGGGGCATGTTCTTTGCGTCAAATGAGTGGAAAGTGTCAAAGAACATGGGGTGTACAAGAATTTGCAACGAAGATATGGCCCCCCAAACATTGGCCCCTAAAACAAGAAAATATTCGAATATGTAGACTAAAACAAATTCAGCCTTATCAACTTGTTTAGAAATAATGAGACAATTTCAATAGTTTCCCTCTAACATCGTTATTGAACTTTCACCTGGCAGAAGTGTATTAAATGAGTAGAAGTATGCCTACTCTAGTAAAGTAAATTCAAAGTATCATGGTACCTTTCGGTTGGTATTACTTTTATTCTTAACAAGTTAACATGGACGTTACAGGTATTGTTCAAAATGTCCACCACCGGCGTTAAGACAAACATGAACCCGTCTTTCGAAAGATTCTTGGACATGTTGGAAGATTCCTGGCATGTTCCTGATTGTTTGACAACCTTCAATAATTCGTCTTCGCAAGTCTTCCTCATCACGGACTTCATTCTTGTACACGATGTCTTTGAGATGACCCCAAAGATAGAAATCGCACGGATTTAAATCCGGAGATCTGGCTGGCCACGCACTGGTCCTCCACGCCCAATCCACCTCAAATTAAACGTAGCATTAAGATGTTCTCTAACTGCACGGCTGAAATGTGGGGGTGCCCCGTCGTGCATAAACCACATGTCACGAAGTAATGCTAACGGTATGTCCTCGAGTAGTTCAGGTAAAGTGTCTCTTAAGAACGTGAGATATGCTTCACCATTTAGTCTGGGTGGAAGAAAATGCGGACCTAGTAAATGATTACCGACAATGCCGCACCATACGTTTAAAGAAAATTGCTGTTGGTGACTTCTAACACTAGTTGCGTGTGGGTTTAATTGGCGCCATTCGTGGTGGTTGTGATAGTTCAGAATTCCATCCCGGGAAAAATGTGCCTCGTCGGTTACTAAAAGGACCCGTGGAAATTGATTGTCCTCTACTCTGGCCAAAAACCACTCGCAAAAGTCGTTCGAAGTGATACTGTGACGTTATCAACAACATCGCGTTACTTTATAGCAAACCACCGTTTAGTTTTTACGTTTGCGTCATGACTGTCAGCATTGTTTTTTATTCACGGACTTCATTCTTGTACACGATGTCAAAAAAATCTTTGAGATGACCCCAAAGACTTTTTAGCAAACCACCGTTTATTGTTTACGTTTGTGAATAAAAAACAATGCTGACAGTCATGACGCAAACGTAAAAACTAAACGGTGGTTTGCTATAAAGTAACGCGATGTTGTTGATAACGTCACAGTATCACTTCGAACGAACGTGTGGTAGTACAGTATGGCGTATACCAATGCAGAATATGCAGACATGCATCTCATGTATGGACTGGCGCAGTGCAATTCAGTGGAAGCACAGCGGCGATACCAGGAACAATTTCCGCAACGACGCATACCAAATCGTCGTACGTTCGAGGCTGTTGACAGGCGCTTGAGGGACATCGGACAAGTACAACCCAACAACGTTCGAAAGCGAGACATTCCAGAAGACATGGAGGAAATCGAGGAAGACGTCCTTGCCATGTTCGATGAGGACCCCTCGACAAGTGCCAGACAAGTTGGACGACAATTACATGTTAATCACGTTTTGGTCTGGCGAATTCTCCGCGGACATCAGTTTCACCCGTATCATATTCAAAAGGTGCAAGCTCTTAACCCGGCAGATTATCCAAGACGCATCGACTTTTGCGAGTGGTTTTTGGCCAGAGTAGAGGACAATCAATTTCCACGGGTCCTTTTAGTAACCGACGAGGCACATTTTTCCCGGGATGGAATTCTGAAGTATCACAACCACCACGAATGGCGCCAATTAAACCCACACGCAACTAGTGTTAGAAGTCACCAACAGCAATTTTCTTTAAACGTATGGTGCGGCATTGTCGGTAATCATTTACTAGGTCCGCATTTTCTTCCACCCAGACTAAATGGTGAAGCATATCTCACGTTCTTAAGAGACACTTTACCTGAACTACTCGAGGACATACCGTTAGCATTACTTCGTGACATGTGGTTTATGCACGACGGGGCACCCCCACATTTCAGCCGTGCAGTTAGAGAACATCTTAATGTTACGTTTAATTTGAGGTGGATTGGGCGTGGAGGACCAGTTGCGTGGCCAGCCAGATCTCCGGATTTAAATCCGTGCGATTTCTATCTTTGGGGTCATCTCAAAGACATCGTGTACAAGAATGAAGTCCGTGATGAGGAAGACTTGCGAAGACGAATTATTGAAGGTTGTCAAACAATCAGGAACATGCCAGGAATCTTCCAACATGTCCAATAATCTTTCGAAAGACGGGTTCATGTTTGTCTTAACGCCGGTGGTGGACATTTTGAACAATACCTGTAACGTCCATGTTAACTTGTTAAGAATAAAAGTAATACCAACCGAAAGGTACCATGATACTTTGAATTTACTTTACTAGAGTAGGCATACTTCTACTCATTTAATACACTTCTGCCAGGTGAAAGTTCAATAACGATGTTAGAGGGAAACTATTGAAATTGTCTCATTATTTCTAAACAAGTTGATAAGGCTGAATTTGTTTTAGTCTACATATTCGAATATTTTCTTGTTTTAGGGGCCAATGTTTGGGGGGCCATATCTTCGTTGCAAATTCTTGTACACCCCATGTTCTTTGACACTTTCCACTCAGTTTGACCCAAAGAACACGCCCCTTGATTTATGGCAGACTTATCAGAAACACCCTGTATATTGGTGGTGTCCCTATTTAGAGAAAAACAAATTAATTAAAATCCACACACACATAATTTAAACCTATCTCTAGAAATATTCTAAATGTCTAAGTCATGTTCTATATATATTTAATTAAGGATAGAATTTTAGACTCCGGAGAGTGTTTTTACATTAGCGTAGAGTTTCCTGCGGTGAGAGAGAGTCCTGCTGGTACTTTAGTTGCTGGGGAGAGCTGGATTAGCCGTAGAATGATCTTATCATCGTGTGCCTTTGTTTTTATGCCCGATAAACTCAAAGACATTTGATAAGTCTGATAACACTCGATGAAGACATCGAAAAGTTTGGAAATAGCACGATATCGGTTCTGGTTTTTCCCCACCACGTGGAAAGATCTCGATAAACAGTTCTTGTTTCCGTTATCGGTTCTGGTTTACCCCCACCACGTGGAAATATATCTTATCGATAAATAGTTCTAGTTTCGGTTCTGGTTTACTATACTATCTGGAAATTTTCCTACCACTTAGAAACATATCTTATCGCCATGTGCAGGAGTTTTTATACTTGAGAAACCTTTAATAAGCCCGATAAGATCTCCAAGACATCGATAAGTTTCTAAATAGCACGATATCGGTTCTGGTTTTTCCCCACCACTTGGAAAGATATCGATAAACAGTTCTTGTTTCAGTTATCGGTTCTGGTTTACCCTCACCACGTGGAAAGATATCGAGAAACAGTTCTAGTTTCGGTTCTGGTTTCCGTCGCCACGTGGAAAGATATCGATAAACAGTTCTAGTTTCGGTTCTAGTTTACTATCTGGAAATTTTCCTACCACGTGGAAACATATCTTATCGATAAAAGATTCCATATTTCTTATCGGTTCTTTTTTATCGCCGGCAACGTGTCCATTCACATATCTAGATATTTCAAACCACCACCACATGTAAACCAGTCTAAACATTTTAATTCTCCTCCGGAATGGTTTTAAATGGTAAGTTGAATTTATTTTATAGGTGAAATATTGCATATCTGCTACCATATACTGTAAACAGAGATCGGAGGCTTAATATTCAGCTTATAACTTATATTTACAAACAGTTCTTACCAAGTTTTCTTATTATTCGTATGTTTTGTTTCGGAGACAAGCAACACCCACTTAAATAAATAGTCATTTAACGAAGTTTCCATTAATGTGTTAGTAATTTAACGACACTGTCGCTCATGTATTAGTCATTTAACGACACTTTCAACCACATTTTAGTCATTTATCAACAAGTTCATCCATCTTTTTCTCAACCCTTTCAACGACTTTTTATTCATTTAACAGCACTTTCACGCACGATTTAGTCATTTAACAACACTTTCAACCAAATTTTACCCATTTAACAACACCTCCAACCGCTTTTCAGTAATTTAACGACATTTTCTATCATGTATTAGTCATTTAACGACACTTTCAACCACATTTTAGTCATTTAACGACACTTTCAACCACATTTTCGTCATTTATCAACAAGTTCAACCATCTTTTTCTCAACCCTTTCAACGACTTTTTATTCATTTAACAGCACTTTCACGCACGATTTAGTCATTTAACAACACTTTCAACCAAATTCTATCCATTTAACAACACCTCCAACCGCTTTTCAGGAATTTAACGACATTATCTATCATGTTTAGTCATATAACGACATTTTAATTAATGTTTTAGTCATTTAAAGACGTTTCCATTAATGTTTTAGTCATTTAACGGCACTTTCAACCACTTTTTAGTCATTTATAAGCGCATTCAACCATCTTTTTTCTCAGCCATTTCAACGACTTTTATTAATTAAACAACACTTTCAACGACTTTTCATTCATTTAACAACACTTTCAAGCACGATAGAATAGGTTGGGTTTGGTTTTGTTTAGTAGCCGAGATTTAAATTACCCACGCGCAAAGGCTTAACAATTTCAAATTTCGTGTCAAAGTTTTGAAGAAAGCGTTTTGAATTTCCAGTTTTCCTAGAATATTTAAATAAATATAATTAATATATTAGTTAATTGGCTTCATCCCAAGTTCGACTAGAGTCTCTTAAACAAACATTTTGGACAGACAGCAAGAATTCCGATCACATTTCCGCATCGGCGCGAGATTTGAAAATATCATCTTTGGGATCAAGTGTAGAGATTTAAATAGAGTATTCGTAGTGCGATAGGCTTAGAATAGGTTAGGTTTGGTTTTGTTTTACACCCGAGATTTAAATTACCCCCGCAAAGGCTTAAGAATTTCAAATTTCGTGTCAAAGTTTTGAAGAAGGCGTTTTGAATTTCCAGTTTTTCTTAAATATGTAAATAAATATAATTAATTTTAATTATTTTCTTCGACAATTATTTAAGTTAGCGTGCGTTGCACCCAGTTAAGTCAATACAATTATTATAAATGGTATACATTAATTAGGATTAAGGTTTGAATTCGAGCGTGTGCCGTCTATCACCATTCCCAAAATATCTTAGTATATAAGATGTTCAGCTCCTAATATATTATAACTGTGGTATGACATCCCAATCTTTCATTGCTTGCCTTATCAGCAAACTCAGGATTTTGAAAATCACAATGAACTTTGGTCTTGTTTATCTGATTGAAGTCCGATAAGGCTTAACATTTTCAAATTTCCCGCCAGAAATTTCCGATAAAAAAATGGCGTCGAGAAGAAAATATGACGTTGGGGGAAAAAAAATTACGCCGAGAAGAAACGATGACGTCAGAGAAAAACAAAATGGCAGTAGTATATAAATGAGAGAACGGGATGGGTATGAATTTTCCATAGAGATAACATGGGGTATGATACCCTATGGGAAAATTAACATTGGGTATGAAAATTCGACGGTCTCGAATTTTTCTTAAGCGGCTTTTTTGTGCACCTTGGACGGCACGGAGAGTACGTAAGTTTCACGGTAAAAAGAGAACAGAGCGGGACGGGTTAATAATAACGTTGGGTGTATAATCTCGTCTTTTTTTGTCTGAATCGTCTCTCTTGGAAGGCAAGGAGAGAGCGAGCTCTAGTTTCGTTACGAAGAGAGAACTCGAGGCTTGGAATTTCATAAATTGTTTATGCGTGCATTTGTCTGCGGCGGTGGTGTTTTTTTTAATTTGATACATCGGATTATAGGAGAGAAGAAAATTAAGCTAATTTTGACGGTCTTTGAACAAATCGCGTACGGTTAGATATAAGAGATGGGGATAGTTGGGTATACGTACAGGGTGATAGAAGAAACATCAGCCATGGATGAGGGATATACCCTATGGAATATTACGATAGGTATATACTCCATGTTTTCAAGGAAGATATACAGTATATCTATAAGCTATGATTTTTAAAACGAATTATTATATAATGAGTGATGCTACTTATTTAATTTCATTCCTAATTCGTATCTGGTTTGGAACACATCTCGGAAAACAACTAAAAATGTAAGCGATTATCGTATTAAAGTTTTTCTGAGGCAGTCGTTACAAATGTATGTTATAAAATTAAGGTTGGAAGGAAACTCCTGCATAGTTGAAGCAAACTTTATGAGAGCCAACAACGAATACGTCCTTAAAGAATTGGCGTTTCTCGTTATTAAAACGGGTGAAAGTGGTGTTTACACATTTAGGTCACCTTTCCCCTACAACGAGTTAAACGTGAAAGACAAGGCTATAAACTCCTGGATCTCCAGACATATTTGCGGGATGCTATGGGACGAGGGTGAATACGAATTGGACGAATTATCTGGAATCGTCGCGTCCATATCGAAGAAAGCACCAATCCTTTACACTAAGGGGCTAGAAAAACAAGTATATCTTTCTGAACTTTTTGGAAAAACAATAATAAACGTCGAAGAATTAGGGTGCCCCAAGTACAAAGACTTGTCGAATCTCTGTTCAATAGAGTGTAAATATCACTCTGATAATAAAAACTGCGCATTATTCAAAGCGAACCAAATGAAACTATGGAATGTGTAATATTTATCTTGCGAATAAAAGTATTTTGATTTAAACCAAATATGTTTTTCATATATCACAACATGGACTTTCTAGATAGGAATTAATACGTAAACCTATTGTCGGAATGGAAGTAGGGGTTTTATTACAAAGTGCCTCAACAACTTAATCTGATTCTAATACTTTAATTTCAATATGCCGAAAATCAATTTAAAATTCGTCACTATGACGTACATGATGAAACAATATATTGTTATAAAACACCTATGACGTACATGATGAAAGAAGATATTTTTATAAAACACCTATGACAACAAAATCCTTCAAAGTTTCTAATCCTAACCCCAAAACCACTTAAAATTGATTCGGTATCTAATTATATATTTTTAAATACCGTGAAAATGTCTAGACCGATTGACCTTTAGGTCATCACTGACGTAAATGATCAGTTCTTATTACCATTACAAACATATTAATAAGTTAACGTCCAAAGCTCGTGTGTGATATTAAACAATACAAATTCCAATTTTTCGAATAATATAAAAGACCAACTCGAGAAAATAATATTCACAACCAACTCTAAAGTCTACCATGACATCCCTCGATAAAAACAAGATTGTTACCATACTAAAGTATACAGCGGCCTTGGGAGAAATACCTGGACGCCCAGATCTACCCGCTTTATCGTTCAGAACCTTCGAGGTTATTGTTCGGAAGTATCATAATGGATTTTGGGTTAATATTCAATCTATTCCCGAATCTTGCGCCATCAAAGTCTCGCTTTGCTACCACCCAAACATTGGGAAGATAAAGAAGTCATTGGGTGGCTTAACCCAACTTATTAAGGTATGATTTTAAGAAAAAAATAAATCCAATCTAGTGTATTCATTCATTTAATTTCCAAGGTGGAGAAGCTAGACCCGGCAGTAACCGAGGAAGAAGACCATCTTGCCTCCATGTTTTTAAACGCTTTTCACCCAACTTCACAACAGCCTATACCCACCACCGTATCTATTTTGGCTCCCGTATCATCACCAATGACGGAACCAAGAAGTACACCATCAACCTCGGCAGCAACGACTTCATCACTATCTCCGGCCATCCCGCCCCAGACCGTAACAGTAGACTTTCCCTCTAAAAAGGGAACTTCGCAACAGCCTATACCCACCACCGTATCTATTTTGGCTCCCGTATCATCACCAATGACGGAACCAAGAAGTACACCATCAACCACGGCAGCAACGACTTCATCACTATCTCCGGCCATCCCGCCCCAGACCGTAACAGTAGACGTTCCCTCTAAAAAGGGAAAAAAGAGATGTGCCACGTCAACAGAAAAGCAAGCAAAGAAAAAAACTTTGAAAAAAAATATTTATAACGATGATTTGGAAAAATTACTTGCGTTAGAGCAAATTTGCCAAAAAACTTTAGCTGGCGAGTTCGATAATTTTGAAATGTAAACAAACAAACAAAGAAACAAAAATAACATTAATAAATAAAATTTCTTTAAACACACTGAAACAATGTTTTATCATAATTCCATAGGCATATTACTAAATAAAAATAGTTCAGTTAGAAAATCTCTTTATTACATAGAAATTTTTAGATAATTGTCTAAAAGCTGGAATGGTTTTTTTTTTCATTCATCTTCCCTATTTTTTAGTCTTTGATCAGGGTGTTTAAAGCTTTTCCAGTAACGTAGCAAGGAGCGTCACTTTATCGCAGATCATATTTCACGACCACAGAGGGTGTCGAGTCTTTCACATATATAGAGAGAGGATTAGGGAGAGTATTCATTACGTATATAAGATTGATTCAGACCTAGCAAATTATCAGTCGCGACGATCAACTAGACAATATGTTTTCATGCCCTTTATGCTCGAGAGAATTTTCTTTCAAGTTCCTTTTAAATCGCCACGTTCGTGAACAACATAGAAAAACAAAATATGTCTGCCATGTCTGTAATAACAGTTTTGCCAGAAGGTACAGACTAATTCAGCATTCGCGCATTCATCGGAGTTGTCCAGTTTCCCCCACGCCAGGACCATCTCACCAACAACCCATAGACCCTGACTTAGCCATCAACAACCAGGTGGGTGACTTTCTTCAAAACCTCGAAGAAGTCGCGGTTCTCGAAGACGCCATCGTGAGTTCGCGATATACCCCGCAAACGAGTGAAACGGATCCAGAATTAATAATTAAAAAAATAAAATCATCATTAATTAAATACTTGGAAAACCATTTAAGTAAGAAGCGGGGTATAAAGTGGAACATTTTTTTACGTGTGAGATACGTTCGCGAACTGAACGACGGATCGGAAGTCGAAGCATTACCCTATTTCCGAAGCCGAACTCAAACTTCCTTACTATCACATTTAATACCCAACCAAATAGACTCGTGTGTGAAACAAATGGTACAGGCGATGGAGGAATTTCAAGATATGGGCAGTGGATGGACCATAGATCGTATCTTGTTTTTTCAAGTGGATATTATTAGATACATGCCACTGGTTGGTGGTACCTATATAGAGCTTCCCCCTGAACTGAATAATCCCGGAAAAGGACTCTTAAATATTAAAACTAATGATCAAAAGTGTTTCTTGTGGTGTATTCTCGCGAAATTACATCCTCAACCTCCAAAATCACATCGCGATGATCAAAATAAATACGTAGCTTTTGAAACGGAGTTAGACTGCACCGACATTTGTTTTCCATTTGAATTAAATCCACTCAAACTTAAAAGATTTGAAAATAAAAACAATCTATCTATCAATGTTTTTGGTTACGAAAATGAAGTTTTTCCTCTCCACGTCAGCGAAAATGAAGCTCCCGAGGATCGACAAATAGACCTACTTTATTTAAAATCAAAAGAAAAGCAACATTTTTGTCTAATTACTGATATTAGCCGACTATTAAGTCATTTCACTAACCATAACGGAAAAATTTACGTGTGCCGTTATTGTTTACATCGTTTCGCGGGAAGAAACTCAGAACGAAATCATAGAGAACACGTGAAAAACTGTAACGTGCACAGTCCACAACTCGTTAAAATGCCACACAAAAAACCCATCTTGAAATTTGAAAAAATTGATTGGCTTCAGAAGGTAGGAAGTCATTTGGAATTTCCATAAGTTCTTAGTCTTAATAAATTTATTTTTAGGTCCCATACGTCATATATGCGGATTTTGAATCTATAATTGACAAAATCCAGACTTGTTACCCAGATTCTTCAATCTCATCAACAACCAAACTTTCTGAGCACGTGGCGTGCGGTTTCAGTTACGTCGTAATAGGACCCGACGGAAAGCCAAATGCGCCTGTAACATATAGGGGAACCGATGCCATAGACATTTTTCTCGAAAGTTTGTTGATGGAGCGAGACAATATCACTGAATTATTAAAGGAAAATATTCCTATGGATCTGAGTCCAGCCGAGGAAGAGTTATGTCGTAAAGCGACTCATTGTTACGTGTGTGAGGACGTCCTTACACAGGATGATCCGGGAGTCAGAGATCATTGCCATTATTCTGGTAATACGAACATAAATATACTGTAAATATTAATAAATATAATAAAATTAAATAATATTAATTACTAGGGCGTTTTCGTGGAGTCGCGCACAATTCTTGTAATTTAAAGTTGCGAGTAGGAAAGTTTACTCCTGTCATAATGCATAATTTGTCACGGTATGTTCTTGTTTTAACATTAAATATTAACTATAATAAACTATATAAAATTTTCAGTTATGATGCCCATCTTATAATGCAAAGGATAGGGCTTCAAAAAGATGAGAACATTTCGTGTATCCCATCTAACAGTGAAACGTATATCAGTTTCACTTTCGGTCGCTTACGTTTCATCGACTCAATTCGTTTTATGCCCGCTAGTCTAGAAACTTTAATTTCTAATTTGGCCATGGGAGGTAGAGAAAAATTTCCCATCTTGAACTCTTTCTATCCCGCTCATCAAGTCCCGTATTTACTGAAAAAATTAACCTATCCCTACGACTATATGAGCAACGTCGAGAAGTTTCAAGAGGTCGAACTTCCACCCAAGGAAGCCTTTTTCAACGCTCTAACTGACGAACACATATCGGACGAGAGTTACGAAAATGTTCGTCAAGTGTGGGACATTTTTAACATCCAAAATCTAGGTATTATCTATGGAAGATTTTTAAAACAAAAGTGAAATTAATGGTGGTTTATTAACAGGGGAACTCCACGATTTATACGTGCAGGCGGATACCCTTCAACTCGCCGACGTATTCGAAAGTTTCCGCGCTATGTGCGTAGAATACTACGGTCTGGATTGCGCGCATGCATACACCGGACCGGGATTTGCCTGGGAGTCCGCGCTTCATATGACCAAAGTGAAGTTGGAGTTACTTCTCGATATTGATATGCACTTGTTTATAGAACGTGGTATTAGAGGAGGGGTGTCTATGATTAGCCATCGCTTCGCGGAAGCGAATAACCCGTACATCCCCGAAACCTACGACCCCAAGAAAGAGAGTAATTACATCATGTACCTCGACGTTAACAACCTTTATGGTTTCGCCATGGTCGATTATCTACCCACGAGTAGATTCGCTTGGGTACCAGTCGAAGACCTCCTCGACTACGCTCATAAACACGTGCTTTCTCTATCAGACGAGTCTCCTTACGGTTTCATTTTGGAGGTTGACTTAGAATATCCCGCTGAACTTCATCACGAACATAACTGTTACCCTCTCGCACCCGAATCTCAAAGAATAAAAACGGAACAATTTTCTTCTTATTACAAACTGATGCTACAACGATTACACCTTCCGGAGAAAGACACCCTACCTAAACTAGTTCCCAATCTTTACAACAAAGAGCGATACGTAGTTCACTATCGCAATTTGAAATACTACGTATCGAAAGGACTTAAACTCACGAAAGTTCACCGTATACTATCTTTCGACCAAAGCCCCTGGCTTCGCCCCTTCATAAATTTTAATACTGAAAAGCGGAAACTTGCCACCAATAGTTTTGAAAAAGATTTCTTCAAACTTTTGAACAACTCGTGTTTTGGTAAGCAAACCGCAACATAAATAGAAAAAAATGTTGCAATCTAATTTAATATATAAATATATAAAAGGTAAAACGATGGAGAACTTGAGAAACCGGATAGATTTTCATCTCGTACAAACACCCGAGCGAGCCATCAAGAAAGCGTCCTCTCCGGCATTTGAAAAATTTACGATTTTTCACAACGAACTCGTGGGTATCCATATGAAGAAGAAGTCGCTTACTTTGAACAGACCAATTTACACTGGATTCACCGTTTTGGATCTTTCGAAACTAACTATGTACGAGTTTCATTACGAGTACATGCGAAAGACCTACGGTGACAGGGCTCAGTTACTTTTCACGGACACGGACAGCCTCACGTATAATATACAAACGGACGACGTCTACTTAGACTTTCATAATTCATCCCATCTTTTCGATTTCTCGGGATATCCCGTGAATCACCCTCTTTACAATAACGTAAACAAAAAGGTTGTAGGAAAAATGAAAGATGAGATGGACGGAATTCCTATACGTGAGTTCGTTGGACTTCGTCCCAAAATGTATTCTATCCTCTCCGAAAAGGGGGAGAAAAAAACCGCGAAAGGTGTTTGTAAAAGAGTAGTGAAAAAAATTATCCGACACTCTAGTTATCGGGACTGTCTCTTTAGTACTCGAGTTACGAGTAATTCTATGAAGCGGATAGTCAGTCAGAAACATCAGCTGTTTACTGTCTCCCAAAATAAAATGTCTCTCAATCCTTGTGATAATAAAAGATATATTTTGGGAGACGGCATTCGTACCCTATCACACGGTCACCACTGGATCAGCATTTTAAATAAATAAAATAATATTGTTAATATGAACTTATATTTAACGATTTTTTTAAATATATGAATATAGAATGTATTTTTCTGTAAATAAACTTTGAAAAACACTATAATTTATTGAAAATTTATTGAATATCTTGAATACATAAATTCTTTGATCATCTCATCATTTCGATTTTTATTTTTTGAAAATCTAGACACGATATTAAACATTTTAACACCCCTACATCTATTAAGAGCGAAATACACACAAAATCCTCCACACGTTCTACTAAGATTTCCTTGTAATTGTAACGAGTTAAAAGTCACAGTTTTACTATTTCTTTCGACAAAGTCATTAAAACGAAACATATCAGGTGGATTTCCGTACGAGTCGAACATTTCGGTATTGGCATTTCTGGAGAAATACAAGGCTACCCAGTGCTGACCAGCACCGTTTGACGTATCGGTGTTCACGATATAAAGAGACGGAAAAGTCGTCACAAATTTTGGTAGTTGGTCAGCGGCAAACACACCCCGAAATAAATTTCTGGTGAACTTATCTTTCCCCAAAATTCTCGTTAGTTGTATCGTATCCATTCTAGTCGAAGATTACGGTTCGGTTTTTATCAATTTCAATCAAACTCTGGAATTCGGCGTATACAATAACGGCGATGGTTTCTTTTAACGCGGAAGCGAATTTCATTTCTAGTCTCAAATTTCCATTTTTAACGAGATGAAAATGGGTGGCATTGTTCATTAAATCGGCCGTCAAATCAAAGACAAAAAGACAGTTTCCCCCAGGGTAATCGTCGCGGCTTATTTGATTTCCTTCGTCAATATTCCACTGACCCGTTTGAAGAAATAAATTAGCGTACGCTTGGATGTAGCTATGTTCTGCAAAGTTTGGCGTCAGCGGTTTATGTGGTACGCTACTGCCGTCGGCGAACAAACCAATGTGATTCACATCAACGGGTTGGAAATTATATGGTGACAATTTTAGATCACCCAAAAACGCACTTTGTTCGACCATCCCTATGACGACTCTATTCGGTTTCTGCCCATTAAATAAATGATCCTGCACGACGCTCATGTTGCCTTTTGGGATCGAAAACGAAGTAACTTCCGTGCGGGTAATTGGATATTTCGCTCTCGACATTTGTAACACCTTCGCGTGTGCAAGCGGGATTTCAGGTATCAATTTGACTTTCCTCAAATATAACGATGCCGCTTTAATGTTCAGTTTACATTTTACGTCAGAATGCAAGCAAAATTCGGTATTGGGCTTTCCAAAAACAAATTTTAAATCCACCAAGTTCAAAAGGTAGCGAGGTTGTTGGCAAATGTCTAAATGAAGAGCACCAATCATATCTATAGTTCCTTTTTGGGCGAACTTAGCTCTCTTCAAGAAACCCTTGTTATTCGCAAAATCGTTGAACTTGCACGGCGTGTCGCGATAAAATAATGAGCTTGTTAAATGACTATTTTTGCAGAGTCTCCAAACGTTAACATAGTTTGAATCATACTTTTGTACGGGTAATTTTGAGCGCAAGGGGTAACCGATTTCTCGTTTAAAAATAAATGCACTTCGGGAAAGAGACTATGCAAAAACAAATTAACTGGGGCTACATTATCCGCCGGCGTAGTAACTGTACCATCCGCGGCAATCACGGCTGCTTTCGGGGAAGATCCATCGTCCATTTTCACATCCACTTGAACATGAAGCAGAGTTTGGGACAAATCCGTGTAGGATTCAGAATTTCCACTAATGCAGAAAACTAAGTTTGAATTGTTGCTGATGCTGGAAATGGGAAAGTATTCGACCCATTCACCACTGATAATTCCCGTTTGCGTTAACGGGACTTGGAAAATATCCAATTCGGAATTGACGCAGCCACTAGAGTTAGGATGCATCAACGCCATATTCTTAGGCTTTAGGAAAATATATCAGAATAAGAACGACACGATGTTTTCCTCTTCTTAGCTTTAACCCGAGTGACTTTGCGATGCACCCTCCGCCTCTTTTTAATTCCGGATCCTGTCATCTCCCTAACCACATCCGCAGCTGACAATAAGGTTTCTTTGCCGGCGCTCTTCGATCTAGTCACTAGAGACTTTTTGATTGGAATACCACTTGCAACGTCCGTCACGACTTTCGCTCCGGTATCGAGAAATTTTCTTCCAAGAAACTGAGCACCACGTTTAAAAAGGGGCATGGCGCTCCGAAAGGCCGAAGCCAGTATGTTCCCTAATCCATACCCTCTTTGCACAGGAACACCCCGATATACAGGCATGGATCCGAAACCAGCCTGGTTTAAATAGTAGTTCTCATAATCGCTTAGGGCTGAAATGTAATGGGGTCGTCCCATGATGTTTGTCATTCGCCGCTATTCACTGAACTGAAAGTTACCCCATCCAGCTCGTATTATTATAAGGTGAGCCAGGTCCTCCGCGGTCTGAAGTGTAGAGTAACGTTCACCTTCCCTCGTTCGAATTGTATAGGGTTTCCCAGTTCATCCATAACGTTAATTTCTATAGTTTGTATGTCCGAAGAAGCTACAGGCAGATAATGAGGTCGAGCAAATTCCACATCGACAGTTTCTCCGTCTTTTCCTTTCACGCTGATTATTCTCAAAAGAGGGACTTTACTATCCCCTACGATCGTATTTGTAACTACGTCAGAGTAAACAAACAGAGAATGTAATCCAGCATCCAAATCCACGATATAAGGTGCCATCATGGATTCCGTAATTACGTAATCTTCATTTGAGTCAAGCGTAAATCCCATCATAACCGCGATATCACCAGGTATATTTATCGTGTAATTATAGTCCATGAAAACGGATACGCGTTTTAAACTAGCAGTATACGTGAATTTGATTGTGCCATCATCGAACAACAACATTCCAAGTAAATCTCGAATTGATAAGAAACTGCCTTTAGGAATAACAACTACCGTTTCCATAGTTTTAGCGTCAGTGGACCAAATTCTTATAGATCTTTCTCCCCTCACATTATTCCAGGTTCTTGGATAACTTATTTCCGTCAATCCAACTTCGTAAGGGCCGTTAAGTTTTACTACTTCTGGAAGATACGTCCTAAATTTACTCGTAGTATTGTTGGGAAAGTATTTTGTCGATGAATCGGATGGTAACGTGATATAGAAACTCATTGTAAGTCTATTTCCTGCACCCAACTGTCAAATTGAGGTCCGTATCCACTCCAACGCACCAGCAATTCTACGGTATTATCAGCTTTCTTTCGCTTTTTAGCACTTTTTCAATTTTGAACGCGCAAGTATCGAGATCCTTTCCTACCTTTTGTACTTCCTCTTTGTAAAAAACACCCAAAATGGGTTCCGAATTTAACGCTCCAGTTTATATACCGGTGGCTGTCTCGGTATTTGCTTAATTACTCGAAATAATTCTTCCGAAAAATTAGGGACGTATCCTTTCTCAAAAAGCCCTTTGTTTTACTTATTCTGACAATGTCTCCGATTTCAAAATCGTACTTCACAGGGGGACTAAAGTCAATATCTCCGTATAAATGTTTCCAAATGATTTTGGAATTTTGAGGTGTTACTTC